>JAULKK010000010.1:2818444-2834073 GCA_032355705.1 Rubia peregrina
TAAAATTTTAATATTACAACTAAAACATTTTAATTTTTTATTATTTTAATTAAACTCCGTCTTTCAATAAGCCTATGGAAAGATTGTCTTTCCCAACACTTTGCCTTTTTTGAGTTCGTCTCTTGAAAGACGGTCTTTCCATAAGTTATGGAAAGATCAGAGTTTAAACTACAAATTAAAAGAAATCAAGATAAAAAATTTGGGTTGCATTAATTGGGTCATAAACTTATAACTATTGTGATGCGCCTTGGAACCGCCACTGGTAAGTCGTGAGCCTTCTTGGCCGGAATCTGCAAGACAAAACCCTCGGAGGTGTCCGGGGGGGAACACTCTAATGATAAAGTCAGATTATTTCCCCAGGGTAGGAATAGTAGAGTGGATAGTGTTACCTCTTTCTTTTTATATATCGGCATGCTTGAAGCATGTAAGATTAGGTAGTGCTGGTGTTATGTTTTCTTGTGGAGCAAGTACTAGGGTTCCTCATTGGGCTGACCCAATGGGTATTATCCAAGAGGTATTAGCCCAAAGATGATTCGCTGAACTTGAGCCGGCAGAGGGGCACTTGGGCCCATTATTACTTACACACTATCAATAAGCCCCCAGAAAGCTGAAGGTTAAACCTTCATGATTTTTATTGGTTATGGGTTAGACCTTCGAGCCTTTGATTGGTTACGGGTTCGACCTTCGGCTTTCTTTTACTTGAAGTGAGAGGCAACGTCGTTATGGCATAGAGAAGTCTCGAACGAGGAAAGTGGAAAGGACATTGGGCGCGTGTTGCTTTCTTGCTTCACGGGGCAAGTGGCGTCAGGCAGGGATGCCACGTGCACGTCCAATCTCATTATTGAGAGGAAATATTCCCTCATGCGGGCGCACTTTCCCACATTCTTACGCCTTTCACTTAATTTTTTTTAGTGGTTCAAGGTAATCATTACGCATCTCCCCGCCTTCTATATAAGTCGCATTTGAGGAACATTAATCACTTTTTCCTCATTCTTCTCCAATACGCTTCTGGAATTCCCTTTCCCTCTCTGAGCTCCCGACGTTCCTATTCCTTGATTTTTCAGCCGTCAAGAAGCTAAGAGTAAGTCACCTCTTCCCTTACTAGTTTCCCTCTTTTCCTGTATTTTAACAATGTTGCAAACACCTTTGGTGAGCCAATGGAGGATTCCGGCTTACTTTTCGGCCATTTTTGACCCCAATATTGGCGAAGAAATCAGCATTCTCAAGTTTTGCTTCCAGGGTTTTGGTGCAGCTCCGTCGTGCACCGCTGGGCCTACTTTCTCGACGGTGAAGCGAGTAAGACTGTAGGACACTACCCCCCGCTGCGACCAGGTCAATGCCAAAAATTAATCGTGTCATGAGAGCGAGCTCTGAAGGTTATTTCCATCATACGCGACGCTATATGAGAGGTTATATTATTAGGATATCCTTACCCCCAATCCTCGAGAGCTCTTATCGAGTCTCCCAGGAGATTTTTTAAATGCTTGCTACCCTCCCAGCCGCGGTGAGGGTTCCTTCAAACCTCAAATTGGAAATACTTCGAAAGGACGAGACTCCCAGCAAACCTCGAGTAAGGAGGTGTGCCATCTACGTACGACACTTGAAGCTTGGGCTATGCTTTTATTTTTCTCCCCTGTTCTCTCAACTCGTCAAAGAGCACCTGGTCAATCATGCTCAGATACATCTGAACATCTTCACTTATGTTACGACCTTCATGACAAAGTGCCACAGGCTACAGATTGTACCCTCGTACAAAATCATCCGGTCTCTTTACTACATATCTCGGAGAAAGGTTGTTGTCAACAAAGGGGGGAGGGTCGAGGATATTTTTACCCTTAGTAATAGGTCATCCACCCACCCCATTAATATATCTTCCAACTGTTAAAAATGGAACGACCCTCCCGTTTACACCTTCGTGTGCGAGGCGGAATGCTATTAGGCTTCTAAATAGAACTTGAAGCTGAAGTTCAAGAATGCAAGCAAATACTGGATGCTCGAATATTTGGTCGCAGATAGGAACAAACTATTGGGAGAGTCGTTGGATGTCCTGGATGCTTATGAGAAGCAGGGAACGAGTTACACCTGGCCTTCGAAGATATACGAGATGTGGGTGTATGGTCAGCCCCCAGTGATGATAAAACTGCCTCCCCCACCGACCCTTCTATTGCAGGGCATCCGAGAAGAGAAAAAGGGGAAAAGAGAAGACGAAACTTTCCTCAAATACCGAGGGGGTCCTTAAGAAGGCGAAGAGTAAGAAAAGCAAGGGACGCCTCGCCAACCCGGGGCATCGAGCCTACTGTCACGGGTCCCTCGACCGAGAGTACTGTCAGAGGGGTCGAAGCCCCTTTGAAAGATGCATCCCCCTTCCTTGAAGGTTTTTTGCCGACTTTGTTTAATTTTTTTTTATTTTTGCGTCACACATTTTTACCTTCATTATTCACATTTCACCTCTTTACTTGTCCTCTCTTTCTCTTGTTTCCCATTTTAGTGGGATTTAACAGCACCTTTTTGTTCGAAGAGGATAAGGAGGAGGTATTTGTTGCTTCGCCGAAAGACCATACCAGGATCTCCCCTCCTCCAGCAGCAGTTAACCTTGGATGACCTTAATCAAGCTGACATCAAAGTCGAGGCCCAAGATAAAATTGATGCTGAAGCTGAGGCTCGAGATCTAGTTGACGCAAAGTTGAGGCCCGAGATTAAGCCAAGAGGGATCCCGATAAATCTCAGTTCCTTGGTCCTTACCCTCAGCGAATGAGGGTCCTTGAGCAACACCCTTCCCAATTTCTATTTTGGGCTTCCACTGGGGCCACCTCCCCTATTATCCTGGGTCCCTCTGAATCCAAGTTCGTCATAGACCCAGAGGTGGTTTTGATGGTGGGAGCTGTGATTTTCCCTTCAAGGACTTTTGGCTAAGGCACAACAAATGGAGGAACTCAAGACTGCCACTGACCATGTTAAGGAGCTCGAGCCCAAGGTGGTGCTACTTGAGGATGTCCTAAAGAAGGCCACCACCGATCATCAATTGAAGATAACAGAGCTTCAAGGGAAATTATCTACCCTCGAAGAGAAGTTTTCTGGGATCGAGGAGAAGTTTTCTAAAGATGAGGAGTCCGTTAAATCCTTGTCCGATGAGAACGCCATGCTCAAGGGCCTTTGCTCCGCCGAACAGCATACATTTATGCTTTCAGCCTACACTAATAGGCTGATGAGGACATAGGGTTTAGGAAGTTCTTCGGCTTGCTCTCGGAGATATGCATTGGCATTGCTTAGAACGACCTTGCCACCACCATCAGCAAAGAGCTCTCTGTCGAGTATGCTACGATGGTCGATGTGCACAAGAATAACAGTTGTTGATCCCTCTTGGACTATCTTTGGTGGAAGTCTATCCAATACGGGGGTGTTGAGTTTCTCCTCCTCAAACACTTGAAGGTTTCAGGCAAGTTCTTTACTTCCGAGGAAATTTGTGGCCTCGAAGTGGATGAGGATGAGAAGTGGAAGAAGAAGATGATTGATCCTCAAGTTTGAGCTACTCTCTTACATGAGGTAGCCTCATCGAGCTCCTCGAAGGCTAATCCTAGCGTAGGGCACCCTGAATGATACTTCTCTCTCTTAGACTTTTCCTTCGAGATTCCTCCGTTGTAACCCTTTTTTTTGCTATGAATGAAAGTGTCTCTTTTCTTACTTGTGCCTTTTGTTTTATCTTTCTATTAGCCCTGGTGATTTATTTCCTTCTTCAAACACAAAGGGGATCGATCTTCGATTTCTTTCTTCAAGTGATGAAGAAATAGTACCATGAAATCGAAGATTGGGCATGGGACTATTATTTGGCTGATGGGCAATACTGGTACGCTGTCCACCTCCTTAAGGGTGATCTCAACAGTGCCTGGGAAGAACTTGATTTATGGCGGAGCGGTCGCCGCGATATGAAGAAGGGCCTCCTTGACGACATCAGTCGTTTGAGGGAGGAAATGGATACTCTGGCTACTGCCAGGGATTGATTATTCGAACACCACCGACTCCTTTTCGATCAGCACAGGAAACTCCTAGTGGAGATTACCACTGATTCAGGGTTTGGTTCGATACAAGAGTGCTTGTCGACTGCTAAAGCCTTTAGGGCTTCCGAGGAGGCCTCTTCCTCTCACTTGTAAGAGATAGTCAAACACCACCACCAAAAAGTGAAGAAGCGTCTAGACAACTATAATTTGCTGCCATTTGTCAAGCTACAGCTAAACTTGCCGAATGGAAATGCGGGAATCAAGAGTTGTGGTTTCAAGTAGCTTCTTTGGAGAAAAATCTTGGGGAGAATGTGCAGCTCTATCTGAGCTCCAATGAGGAAAAAGATAGGCTCTAAAGTGACTTGGATGAGCGGGACAACACTCTTAAGGCCTACGAGGACAGCCTTCGAGCCCATAGCCCCCGTCTTGGAATAGTTGAGCCCAAGTTGGTCATTGACTTTGAGGAGTATCTTTAAGAGACCGTGGAGATTATGTGGAGCTGAGGGAATAACCAAAACTCTAAATACGGTCATACCTACGATGAGGCCGAGAGGTGGCTTGATGAAATCCAGAAGAAGGGTGGAGCTTTGAGCTCCCAGGGGGTTAACTCTTCCGAACCTTTGTGCACAAAGAGCAGCTCTGTATTCTCTCGTTTGGACTAGACTTCTACTTAACATCCTGGAAAAGAAAAGAAAAACTGTTCCAGGAGCCTCGGCTCGACCGATTAATCCCGCTCAAGGGGTTGTCATTAGGTCGTGACCCTCACAATCGAAGCCCACATCCAAGGAAGCGGTTTAAGGGTCAAAGGGGTGCTTCTAGTCAAGGAAGAGGCGACCATACCTCAGGTCGAGGAAACTTGCGCGGAGTATTTCATGGAGGTGCCTCTTCTTCGAACTAATTTGGTGGTTCTACCACCGGTCAAAGATGTGTTGCTAACGCCGGTCGAGTGAACCATTCCACTAGTAGAGGTCGATGAATCACTCCTAGCACCACCCAAAGTGGTAGTTCTGACCCCGTGATTGAAGCAACAGAGAAACATGAAGAACCTGTTATTGCTCATCTGCAAAGAAGACCTAGAAGGCCCGCTGAGGGTCCTTCGAATGCTGCCCAAGGGATAAGGGTTGGAGACTCGGACGAGGAGCATCTCGACCCAGATAAGAATTTTCTAACAGCCATAACACCCATCAAGTCTGAAATATTAGTAGAGGCACCTCTTCAACCCTTAAAAAAGTATCCCCCCCTCTTTAATTAGTAGTTTGCAAATAGGTAGGGGAGGAGGTCGGTCGTCCCATAGTATTTAGATAGATACTTGTAAGTTGTATTTATGTTTTGAGTGTGTGTAAGGGCCTCGGCCTTATTTATAAGACATCATGGTATTTTTAAATGCATGTAAGGGTTTCGCCCTTTTCATTTTAAAGCCATCGTGGCATTTTTAGACACATGTATTGGATTCGACTTTTTCTTGTTTGTAAGCCATCGTGGCACTGTTTAATGTATATAAGAGGTTTGACCCTTTTCATTTACAATTCATTGTGACATTTTTATATGAATGTAGGGGATTTGACCCCTTTCTTTACAAGTCATCGTGATATTTTTCAAAAAGGGGCATCGACCTCCTTAATTCGTAACTTATTTAGGTGAACTTAAAAACTCCTCAATAGATTGATAACAAAAATAGTGGGATCTCTTTGACTTACAGCGTCCGTTTGGGATTGGGTGCTCTATTCCCCGGTCGAAGGTTCTGGTCGATGCCTATAGCTATTTTTGGGTAAGCTACTCTCGGGCCTGGCCAAATCTAAAAGGACCTCAGAGAGTAATACCTCCGAAGGTTAGAGATACTCCATCTTCTATGGATTGGCCCTCCTTGGAGTGTCTCCAGCACGTAGTTTCCCCCGGGGTGTGCTTCGACAACTTTGTAGGGTCCTCTTCAATTTTCAGCCAGTTTTCCATCGGCCTCCTTTCGGCTTTTCTCATTATCACGAGGCCTCCCAGGAGAACTAGATTTTTGGAACCCTTCGATCGCAATAACTCTTGAACTTCTCCTTCACTTTTGCTTCATGAAGGGAAGCATTCTCTGTTTTTCCTTCGAGAAGCTCAAGGTCCAACCGACGCTGTTCGCCGTTGACCTCTTGATTTTCGTTGCTAATGGTAATTCTTCTAAAATTGGGCAGCCCGATCTCGGCTGGGATTACAGCGTTTGACCCATAGACTATGCCTTGGGGAGTTTCGCCCCTAGTAGAAGATTCCGTTGTTTGATACGACCATAACACACTGGGAAGTTCATTGATCCAATTTTCTCCCGCTTCTTCGAGCCTTGCTCTAATTCCATTGACAATGGTCCTCTTCGTGACCTCTACTTGCCCATTGGCTGATAACTAATATATAAGGTCTTGAGTCACCTCCACTTAGTGTCAATTGGTTTTAAGATGGAAACTCAAGATACCTTGAAATGTAACATGGTATTAGAGCCAACTATTTAAGACCTTGCCAAAGTTGGGTTCATTGGGTAGATCCCCTTTAAATTGGCCTGATATGGGTTGTGGAGTGTTTTCACTTTAGCACGTGAGGGGCGTGTTGAAAGATATATTCCACATCGGTTTCTTACAAGGATAATACTAAATATAAGGTCTTGGGTCACCTCCACTTAGTGTCAATTGGTTTTAAGATGGAAGCCCAAAATACCTTGAAATTTAACAGTTGGAATAGTTGAATGAATAGTGTTACCTCTTTTTTTATATGTCGGTCTGCTTGAAACATTAGGTAGGGTTAGTGTTTAGTTTTCTTGTGAAGTAAGTACTAGGGTCCCTCATTGGGCCGACCCAATAGGTATTACCCAAGAGGTATTAACCCAAAGATAATTCTCTGAACTTGGGCCAGGAGAGGGGCACTTGGGCCCATTATTATTAAAAACTATCATACTGCACTATGCAAAATAAATTTTTAATATTGCAATTAAAATATTTTACCTTTCTATAATTTTAGTTCAACCCCGTCTTTCCATATGCCTATGAAAAAATGATTTTTCCCAAGACTTTGTCTTTCCGTCCCTTGAACGATGGTCTTTCTATAAGTTATGGAAAAAATCAATGATTAAACTGCAAATTAGAAGAAATTATAATAAAAAATTTGGGTTGCATTAATCAGGTCATAAACTTATAGCTACTGCACGTTATATAATAAATTTTTAATATTGCAATTAAAACTTTTTACCATTCAATAGTTTTAATTCAACCCGTCTTTCTATATGCCTATGAAAATGAGGTCTTTCCCAAAATTTTGTCTTATAAATAAATAAATAAATATATATATATATATATTCATTGAAGATTGTAACATAATCAAGTGCAATACTAGGAACTCACTCCATACTTATTTTATTTTTAAAAAATATTAAAAGTAATACAAAATAGAGGTGCACAAATAAGACGCTAAAAACATTATTTGTTTGAATCATCTAACATAATATTCCAAATTTAGTAATGTCTTTAATGTTTAAATCATGAAGTAAAAATAAAAAAAATTAAATTTATTTGTACCAAGTATATTCATAACTTTTCTCTAAATAATAATGGTTAAACTTTATTGTTTAGTCCGTGCGTCTTGATTTTTCCACTTTTTAATTTTAATGTTAAAATTTAGAGGAAAAAATCGATTTGGAAAGTTTTAGGTATGCAAAGGAAATAATGTCATGTAGGATTGATATAGGAACTATGCAAATTTAAATAAATTGTCTCTTGATCGATTAACAAGTGGTGATATTTACGAGTTTAAGACAAGGAAAACAAATAAAATATAAACTCACCATTATTCTTCAATTAAAAAATGTAAAAGAAAAGGAAGATTTTTTAATAAAAAAATAGATTTATAACTTAAAGAAAACTTAGTGATGGAATGAGAGAAATAATTTAATATTTTAATCTAGTGGGTTAAAAAGTAATTCAGATTTTTAAAATGGCACAAATTTAAATTGAATGACCCAAATTTTTAACAAAATTAAAACAAAAATATCAAAAATAAATAAATATAAAAGTACTAAAATATTATTTTGGGGCCCCAAAAAATTCGAACCCAGTGTGGGAGTCTAGTTCGCACTGGGCTCGGAGCAACCTTGCCGTTCGAATTTCAAGTTCGGAGAGGCATCATTCGCCGAGAAGCGCCACTCGTCATTTAGTATTCAAGTTCGCCGTTCGGAATTTAAGATCCTGGTTTCGGAGGTTAGTGGCTAGGTAGGTTGAAGAAGGCGGGGTGTGGGTTGAGGAAGGTAACTGAATGAAGAAGACGGGCGGAGATAACTGAACGAAGAAGAAGACGACATAGGCATTATAAACATTTTACATCACAAAAATTAAAATTCTCATGACATTATTTCAATCTTAACATTTTCAATCTAAGAAAAACACGAACATTTTCTTGTAAAGTTTAGCATCCTCTGTAATTTGATGGACTTTTATCATAGTTTATCAAAATCCTCCCATGTTGAGATCTTGAGCAAACCACCCTCATAATGATTTATTCTCATTTCTGGTTAAGAAGTTATAGAACTTGCAATTCCATCCAATTTTGAAAATCATGAGCCAAAACCCCTCGGAAACACGCTAAGCAATTCTGAGCCATAGATGTGATCAGCATTCTCAACTGCTATTTCTGAAGAACTCTGAGTTCTTGCATGTAACACATCGTTCTCAACTGATATTTCTGTAAGATA
This sequence comes from Rubia peregrina, assembly GCA_032355705.1. Lineage (NCBI taxonomy): Eukaryota > Viridiplantae > Streptophyta > Magnoliopsida > Gentianales > Rubiaceae > Rubia > Rubia peregrina. The sequence goes on from JAULKK010000010.1 coordinate 2,827,145, forward strand.
TCGGAGATCAGTGAAATCGACGAAATTTCAAGGATACTCCTCAGTGTTCATCATGTTACTAACCCCGACGCTATGTATGCAGATGAACTGAAATAACCATACTACATATCACTGTGACACCCAGAAAATTTATAGGTACCAGACGCAGGAAACACAAAAACTAAGCTCATAAAGCAGAAATTCATGGTCACCCAAACCCAAATCTCTCAATTAAGAACAGGTACAAATAAATCATTCTGTCAGTTCAGAATTGATATACCTTAAACAAAATTTCCAAAAATCTATGTGCACTTGTTCATTGTCTCGGACTAAAACTATTCAAACTGGAAGGACATTCATAATCATCAACCTCTTCAAGTGTTGGACTAGTCTCCAAACAAGTTGAAGGAATCTCTTTCAACACTCTACAATACTTCAACATCAACTTCTGCAAACAAGATAGTTGTTAATATGAAGTTGTCCACCTCGTTAAACCAGTATCACAGTTAGACAACCGAAAAATATCAAGTTTTGAGAAGTCTCCCTCTTCCATCGATAAATTTGGAAATAATATCAAAAACTACAAGATGCACAAAACCCACAATGCATAACACTTTGCTTGAATGATAGTTTCAATCAGCTATGTAACCATACAATCTCATTGGTTCCCTTAGCACAATCTCACCAGGATAGTTTTGAATCAGCTTGAATGATAAATGCCATTAGAATTATTCACTAATAAAACAACAATAATTGTAGCATATCCAACTATCCAAGCAGCAACACAAACAGACAATAAAGAACATTTCAGCTCAAGAGATTAAATGGGCATATGATTGGACTGTGTACAAGAATTTGACTCAGTAAATAAGTAAAAATGAAAAAGGGTCCCAGCTTCAAGGGTGGAGAAGTTAATGTTAAATTTCACCGAGCCATAGTGTGCATATACAGTTACTTTTTTTAGTGTAATCATTTCTTACTACTTCATCTATGTAACCGTACAAGCACAATATAGATTTCCTTCTCACTAGCACCAATGCAGCATATAAGAGTCACAGCATTCCCCAATGCAGGTCCAATCTGATCCTTCTGCTACAAATCACACTCGAGAAGCTCGAGCCTTTCTATAGCTGGCTAAAGATCTAATAAAGCATATGATTTTCTAAGGGCTAACGTCTTCTTAATGCAATAAAAATAAAACAGCTTACTTTTCATGTCTTGTTATTTGCTTCCATGGTTGATAACATTGCATTGTGTTATCTTACGTGGAGTTGATCAACAAGCATACAACTTCTTCTGCTTTTCACCTGCTTGAAAATAGTAAAATACAGTGCCAATCTAAACCTATTTCTTTTTAAGTTCCCTTGAGAAGATGAACAAACTGTTGGAACATCAGAGAATCACGCAATGCAAAGTTATCAACCATGGAAGCAAAGAACAAGATATCAGATTGAGGTGGAGAAATATTGAACAAAAGCTGACTTTAAGAAAGAAAATCGATGAATAATCGCAACTATTTCCGAGGCACTCCCACTCTCAAAGTAAAACAAATGTTGCCATTGCATATCCATTTTTCACTGTAAAAATAATCCAGTTTCCTGGATCAAATTTAAAATATTCAATCCATAGCGCCACACAATAGTGCTTCTAAACAACTTCAACAAATCAAAAACACAGAAATGGCAAAGCCAGGTAACAAACGTCTACTGAATAACTATAATATAAATGTGACTTCCAGAAACTTTACAGGTTACATGCATTTTCCTCCAAAAGAACAAAAACAAAACTTGTATAGCAGACAATCACAGCTACCCAGATCTCTGTTTTACGAAAGAGAGGAATAAATGGTGACCTTAACAAAATTTCCAAAATCTTCGTGCACTGCTTCAATGTCTCTGATTAAACTTTCCAAAGTGGAAGAACATCGATCGATTTCAATCTCCTCAAGTGTTGAACTATTCTCCAAACAAGTCGAGGGAATCTCTTCCAACACTCTACAATAGCTCAACCTCAAATTCTGCAAAGAGGGTAGTTGCTCATCGGAAACCGTCCACCTTGTCAAACAAGATTTGTAGTCAGACAAGTGTAACATTTTAAGTTTTGGGAAGTCTCCCTCTTCCATCTCTAATGTACCCTCTGAGAAGGATATGTCACGTAATTTGAGGACCTCCAGGTTGGGTAACTTCCCAATCACCGCAATTCCTTCACTTGACAGTTTAAAATGACACAACTTCACTTTTCTAAGACTTTGTGGGGAACCAAATTCACATTGAAATTTGCAATATCCAGAAACAGTAAGAGAATGTAGTTGATTTAAGAAATCTGGAAAGACAATCTTACTCACTCTACTCCCATAATCATCTTGAATACTACATTTCAACGTGTGGATGTTTCGGAACTTCTTCAGTTGTTTTTCCATGCTGCCATCAGATTTGAATATAACACCAGAAAGAATTTCTAACTCCATCATGTTGGAAGAGTTTTCAAGATTTTCAATGGGTAAACTGAAACCTCTAAACCGATGGATCTGAAGATATTTCAGATTTTGGAGATTCCAAAGAGTGTCTGGAAATGAAATGGCTTCAAATGACCTGGGAAAATCGGCCATAAGAGTTTCCAAATTGGAGAGGTTGCCAATAGAAGATGGAATGACATTACGATCACTTTGAACTGATAAGTACGTCAACTGAGTAAGAAATTCTATTTCACTCGGAATCTCAGCGATCAAACCAAACTGTAGTATGTCCAACACTTTAAGAAGTTTGAAGATATAAATGATGAATGACATATCAAACAAGCAAGGGTCATCCCACATTAACTGAGGGGAGAAGAGCAATAAGGATTGAGCATGAGGACAGAATAACTTTGACTTCTTAAAATGGATTGGCTTAGAGTGAAGGCACAACCTCTGCAGGCAACGTGGTTCGTTAAAATTTGAAAGCTCATCATACCCGCGTAAGAGGTGGAACCTGTTTTCTTTTCTTGCTTTTGTCCTGCAAAAATCATGAAGTATGTCGTGAATTCGGCAACTTCTGACACCGCCTATGGATCCTCTTCGAGCAACCATTACTAAACTCTTTTGGATCAAGTATTCCAAATACTCTCGACCAACGTCTTCTGAAGTCTTCAAGCTGTTCCTTGTGACAAATCCCTCAGCAATCCATAATCGAATCAACCTTTTCACAGAAATTTCTTCATCTTCTGGAAATGCACCCGTATATAAGAAGCAGAGTTTCAAGTCATCTGGAAGATGCTTGAAACTTAACTCCAATGCACTGGTGCATTGTTCTTCACGGGATACACCACCTGAACTCAAATGATCCAGAATTTCCTTCCAACTTTCTTGCTTCACAGTGGCCAGGAGTCCTGCCATAATGACAACCGTAAGTGGTATTCCCTTGCACAACTTTGCAATTTCCTTACCAATAACAGGATTCCATCCTTGTTCACACGATAATTTCAACTGCAGTATATCGAAACACTCGTGGTCTACCCTTAGGCGAAGTGAATGAGGTTTTTCATGAGGAGCAATATCACTGTGGCGACTTGTCAAAATAATTCTACTCTTAGTAAAATCATCCGGAAATGATGTTTTCAGGCTGTTCCATACTTCCAAGGTCCACACATCGTCTAAAAAGATTAGATATCTTTTACCCTTCAAGCTCCGACGAAGTTTGTCAGCTAAATCGTCTTCAGTCATCTTTAAATAGGTATCGGATTCAATGATTTGATTCAAGAGCTGGACAAATAGTTTCTTCTTGTTGAGCACTTGAGAGACAGTGCCCCATGCTCGGGCCTGAAAATGGTACATGATGGAACGATGATTGTATAGTTTCAGGGCAAAAGTAGTCTTACCTATGCCTGCCATTCCAGAAATTGGAACTATACGCAATTGGTTTGATCGCCTTGTCAGCCGCTCCAAAACTGATTCCACCTCGTCATCTGTAAAACCAACAACTTGAGAAGTTGTACTTTGTGGAGGTCGATGACTCGACATTTGAGTGTCTTCATATGGTTTGAGGTCATTTTCATTGTCATGACAAATGTTGATGTCCGACGAATGATCACCAAAAACCAAATCATTGGCTTCTGAAGTTTGTGAAGGCGTGTCTTGGATTTCCGCTTCAATAACATCAAATCTTTGTATCAGATCTGAAATGCCGCCAAGATCCTTTTCTACACCAGTCTGGTAAAGTGAACAAATCAACGATCCGGCATCACAAATCATACCTTGAATTTGATCCTTGATCTTCCCATCAAAGCTTTTGGACTGCTGCTTTAGAATGGCTCTACAATTTCTTAACCTTGCATACAACACTATGAACTGATCCTGCATGACTTCAGAATGATGCAGCACATCCCATAGGAGTGATATGAGAGAGTCAAGAAAAGCCATCAGTGTATCATCATCCACACCCGCATATGTTGAGTTGCTTAGAGCTTGAGAGTACGCGTGATAGATTCCAAGTTGGGTAGCCATGCCATTCACCGTTGAACACATTGATTCTACTTCTTCAATTCGTCCTGTGTAGTGAGATCTATCGTTGACAAAGACATGAGCTGCTTTGATGGCAAGAGGTTGAATGAGAATCAAGAAATGGTGGAGCTGAACACCAGTGTGGTTGGCAAAGACTAGAAAATTTCGCAGGAATTGTATCTTTTCTTCAAATTCATCTATTACTTTTAGATCAACCCTACCTCCATCTTTCACGTATGACGGAAAAACAGGGCAATTGGGGACAATGGCATCAACGATGGCGACAATATCATCCACCGTCAGAAGAGGACCTGCACCACTGGTGGCTGCGTACCATGCCTCATCTACTTGTTTCTCTAAACAGCGGAACTCCTTCTCTGCATCCAATAACATCAATATGTCGCTGAGTGGAATTCCCCTACCCCGTAGACATATCCTTGCAACGGCATCTTGAATGGTTGAGCAAAGAGATGGGAGAGTTGAAGAAGAAGAATCCCCCAACTTTCTGAAACAAATAATAAGAAGCGCCTTCAGATTTCTTAGCTCAATCTTCAATCCTACCTTGGCAGATGGATGGCCGGAAAATGTGTCCAAATGGTGGAAGGCATGATCGATAGAAGCAAAAAGGGAGGATGCCATGGTGATACGTACCACAGACGAAGAAGAAGCAATAAGGAAGATGACTATTGGGATACAAACCGCAGAGGAAGAAGCTGTGCTTTGTTGTAACTTGTAAACTGTGGCCTTTCACATCTTATCTGAAGGAATTCATGGGTCCTCCAAAATTGACAAAAGCTTCTTACCACCAGTAACCGCAGAGGAAGAAGTCATGATTGCAAGATGTTTGACAAAATTTCTGAATGAGACTAAATACCTACTACCAGTAAAAAAAAAAAAGATGCATCCGTTGTCTTGCAATTAGTACTGGAACTTGAAGACATCAGGTGGCCAAATAATTATATTTGACAAAATGATGAATAAAGGAGATTGATGCATACCTTTCACACTGAGAAGATGAAGAACAATATGGTCTCCGCGCTAGATTATTGACCAAGAAGAATTCACCGTACAGAGTGGGGCTCCATGTTTACCCCGAATTCAGTTTTCAACATTACTGTGTGTGTTCATGTTACTGTGAATTTGTGATTGTTTCGTTCACTTCCGGTACTTTTAGAACTTATAAAACTATGCTACTTGTCGAATTGTTGGGCGGGCTAGAGGTGTCAATTCGGGTTATCTTATCGGGTTCGTGTCGAGTTGGAAATGTGTTGATTTTATTTTTTATGTCGGATCGGATCGGGTTGGGTTACTATCGTATCGGGTTGAAGATGTGTCAGTTTTTTTCCTCGGGTTTGGTCATGTCGGGTTCAGTTAATATTGGGCGGGGTTACTATCGTGTAATTTTTATATTTAGGTTAGGTCGGGTCGGTCAGAATATTGTCTGGTTGGATTACTATCATGTTATTTTTTGTACCGAAGTTTTGTTTGGTCTAATAATATCAGTTATTTTTTTTATAATGTTTCATATTGAATTCAGATATATTTCGGTTTGGTTCATTTAGATCGGGTTATTATGCTACCCGATTAAATTTGGGTTGGTTTAGCTTATGTTTTAATAATATTATTGTTACAACTGCACTATCATCAGGTTCTATTTCGTTGTAACTTCTAGTTATACATTACTGGAAAAACAGGTATATAGGCACGGTATGTCATTGTTGGAAGAGTAATATTGGTGCTAGGAATTTCATAGGCACCGGTAATCTGGTAAATGAAACAAAATACCGGTGCCTATTAATAAATCTAACACCGGTTCATTGAATACCGATGCTAGATACCGGTGCTTATCAAGAAAAAATATCTTAATTTAATATTTTTCAGCACCGATTTTGACTGAATGATATATACCGAAGCTAATACTCGTGCCCATGACCGGAATAGTAATTTTTGCAGTTAAAATTGTGGTGGCAAAATATATAGCACCTATACTGGTGCTATGATTGTATTTAATTTTAAATTTTAAAAAATACTTTGAAATTTTAAAACAACCCCACGAAGCTGCATTATAATCGTATAGGCATCGATATGTTGACGAAATACACTGGTAGTCATACCAGTGCTCAATACATAGAAAAATTCCCAACACTTACAAGTTAGAATAGGGAAAAAAGTTTTGAAAAATGGGTTTACAGTATGAGTTACTCTAGAACATGTAATAACACTTTCCAACAATTCACAAAAAAGTCATTTATTTAATGTTTTTTATATTTAGGCAACAATAACAAAAATCATGTATTTTGTAGCAATAGATAATGGGGTGACACAATCTTTGACCACATTGTAATTTTCTAAAATTGTAGAAGTAATCAATGTTGACTTTCGAGACCCTTATGTTCACCCATACATGCCCAACTTTCAAAGTCGCAATCGTATATTATTGAATTTCATTTTGGTGTCACCGATTTCGTGATTC
>JAULKK010000010.1:2882602-2896907 GCA_032355705.1 Rubia peregrina
AAATGGACTTTCTTATTTAAAGAAAAACGATAAAGGATGGAAAACAAAGCCATCTCTTACTTTGAGCAACTCCTCCATGATATCTTCCATGGTGATTAGGCCCACTACCTCCTCTTCAAATCGAAGTTCTACCAAGAGAGGGTTATCACTTAAATTCAATATCTCGGGTGTGATTCTCCCGACCACCTCCTGCTTCACGAGCTTTCTCTTCTGCAGGAATGCTCATTCCTAGGCGAAGTCTTGAATATCCTCAGAGAACTTTTGAAGCTCCTGCTCAGATGATGCTGGTTTTTGCTCTCAACCTCCAACCCTACTTCTCCTTCTAAAATTAAAGGAACTTTAAAGAAAAAAAGACGAGATTGGAGGAGAGCAGAAATGGTTGAGTAAACATCACTCACCATTATTCTTAGGTCTAATGGTGACATTTTGATTCCCATTCCGCGACCTAATAACAACAGCCATGTGGCTTAGCCCTCTCTGAAACCGATTCAAAAGTTCAACTAACTGTGTTGTCTATTGAATCCTATCAGTTTAAATGACATTAGTCTAAGTAAGTTACCCTCGTTTCGCAATGACACGTCGTATTTCTCTCAATATGGCTGATGAATTTACTAGGAATCGCATGTATGGTGATGTTCTTAACATGCACCTCACCCTCGGGTTTAACAGTCAACAAGTTCTTAACTTGTATTTATATAGTCAAAATCAGACAGGTAACAAAAACATCTTTGCAACCAAAACTCAAACAACTGCTTAGCAATGAAATGTCATACCAGAATAAGCCATATAATGTCATTTGCCTTCCCATGGTAAACAGGTACCCTACTATGTCACTTTTTCAGAATCAAGTTAATCAACTCCCTGTTTGTACAATGAGAAAATGTTGTAACGCAACGCCTCATATATCGCGAACCAGATAGTTACGCCTGAGCACAAATCTTTTACCTGTTAAGTGTGGCATTAATGTCAACAACAAATATTTCAGATGCAAGAGTCATTGCATCTTCAACTGTTTTCTCAGTAAGCTCAAGCACACCTGTGATGACCGATACCTCTTGATGTGATAAATCGCCACCTTTTCCAGCCTATGCAAACAAGAAAGTTAGATTGGTTTCTCTGAATTATGAGCTAGATACATTGAATTGTGTGCTGGAATGGCATGAGAAATAGTAGTACCTTATTTCCAAGCAAGTCAAAGAGTGTTTTTAATTCAGCCCGGCGATATAGCGCAATGCGTCCTCTTCCAAGCAAAAGGTCTAAGAGCTGAAACAAGAAATACTTGAGCAAGATGCATTGCGATAGTAAGCGAGCTCTTGCAAATGAAAGTACCTTGCTAGTTGGATACGCCACGAGAAAGCAAATCCATACAAGAAATTGAATAGCAGGAGCCAAGGCAGCACCTATTGATAAACCATGTTTTATACAAACAGAGTGCGGTATTATCTGCGCGCAAAACTTGCTATGATCAACATAATGCAACATTTCAGTTTAAACTAAAAATTGCTCTCTGAACTCTTACCTCACTAATCAAAAGTATCAGTACCGTTGACATGAGAATGGTTGCTGTTTCTGGCATCAGCTTGTGAAGGAAAATGGGAAGCGCCTGCAGAACAGAAATTAGTCCACTTAAGTGAAGATAGCTTCGCGAGGAAAAACATCAGTTTGGTGCTACAATACAACGGCATTGCCAAGTTCGCGATCGCAACAATTGCCTACCTCTACTGCAAATGATTTGGTAATTATAAGCGTACACAGCAACAGGTGCCGTTTCTTGATAAGAGGTAATATCCTTGCTGCAAGAGCATTGCACGTTGTAAATAAAGGCTTGTTCAATAGTAGAAAAGAAATGCCAGAACAAATGGCAAAATCAACATATTGGCATTCTTTCTCAGTCCATCTATACTGTAAAAGCATGCACTTTCAGTGTTAAATTGGCAGCAATTTAGATTCTTGAAGAACAGTATTTGATCCGTTACTTTGGAGATAAACAATTCAGAACTGATGCAAGTTCAGAACTAATGAGAAATGTTAGTAGGAAAAATAGAAAGGACATACAGGCATAGAGACGGCTCTTGGATATGCCGGATTTCTGAAGAACTTCAAGATCCACGCGATTCATCGACATGTAGGCCAATGTGAGGCCATTGGTCAGACCAGCGACTAACAGGCACACGGAAACGAATATGATCTGCAAGAAGAAACCATAATTGCAGCATTTGATGGTCCCGTCGTGATACTCAAGGTAACTGCTGATGCCCATTTTAGCCGCCTTTCTGTCTGAACCAACCAAAGTTTCGGTTGGTTCCTCGCCATTTCTTTATACAGGTTGCAGAAGTACTTGGACAGAGTTATCTAAGGCGGCAATTTCAAACTTTCTAGCTTGTAAGTGGAATATTACTGCAATATTCCTCACAACAATTACTAAATCCAAGTAACAGAACAAACAAAATAATATGGAGATTGAACAATTCTAGTTCAATCTGGCTTTGGTCCTACAAAGGTTCAATGCAATGCCCCTTGGGCAACTTGAAAGTGCATATGTTAGAACAAATTCCATTGTTTAAGGATAAGGAACTTCGTTATAAACATAGTGATACCCGTCAAATTCTCTTACCAAGTTCTTGACAAGCAAACAAATGACCCTGTTCAAGAAGTCATAGGTACAGTCCGATAGTACTCTACCGTTGCCTCAATCGCCCCTTCCTACTGCAGAGGTTTACCGTCCAGAGTCGCATCCTGAAGTTGTTCTATCAACTATTTATTAAAGGTTCGTCTAATAACTAACTAAATAAATTTAAGAATTTTTTCTCCACAAATGATAACATGGCCAACAGAGGCAAGTATCTCTTCATAATTCAGCCTATGCTGATGTTCAAAGATTACAGAAAAGAGATTTACAATGACGATAGAACAAAAATGAATTGTAAATTTGTAAGTGTTCTTATGCATTTACAGGGTTACAAAGAATACAGTGTTCATAGCATCTCTACAGACTTGATACAATACCCAGGAATACTTCACATCGCATTTTAAAGAACACTGGAAAAGTCCATTTAGCTCAGACAGAGGAGTTTGGCAATGAACCCATCAAGATCGCAGTACTATTACTCTGTTTTGGGGTTTCTTTTTCACCTACTGACCTCGGGGTCATTACCTTAGGCAGTAATACAGAAAGAAACCCGGCACTTGGATCCGTATCTTCTCTAGCAATGCTGTGTATCTTTGCAGCTAACCCCTTAGCCCCGATTGGCTTGAGTTGGGCACCGCAAGAACAGGTAACCATTCTTCCGAAGCAATGCTTATGGAAAACAGACTTGCAGGATTTGCATTTCTCCACCTCTTCTTCCTGTAGAAAGAGAGTATAGTTGAGATCACAGAGAAGAATATCTCTATCATGCGTTAACACAATTGGTGTTTTGGTGGTTTCTTTCTACTTTCTGGAAGTGAAGTTTTCAGTCAGAGTTTCACTCCTAAAGAGATGCAAGAAATCGAGACAAAGGCACAAATACCTAGGTGTAATTTATTCTAAACATGAGGAGTAATGTGATCAGAAACGGTGCTGAAAGAATTCTACCAACAGAAAGTATGGTGCAAGTGATTAAGGTAACCCACCTGAAAAGGGAAAATGAGAGCTGATGGATCATTGCAGGCCTGTTTAGCATTACAAGGGATCCCCGAATCACAGCAAATGAGGCACTGCTCCGTGATATGTTCTCGTATTGTTTTCGACACAGTTTCTACATTCCCGGGTAATGCTGCAAGGGAAAACGATTTTTAAAAAAGTTGAGTTAGTGCTCATGACAAAAGAAATTCACAAATCACGATAAAGAATGAGCTAGCTCCACAAATTACAGAGGTTTCGCTCAAACAAACTGACATGAGAAACCCCAGGGTAATGGCATAACAGCATGGTTTTACCCATAGAACTAATCCTTCGGGGATGATTTTGTAGCAAGAGACAAAACTATTGGATGCACAAATCTAAACTCCGGTGATAGTTCTCAACCACTAATTTCAAGTGCACGGTCGTATTGGAAGCAAAATAGATAACAAGAGCGGGAGGAGCTAAAACCTAAGTGCAAATCTGCAGAACTTGAAGACCATTTGAGTCGAGAGCACTGGTAGTTTTTAAGTGACAGAATACATGGAGATGGTTTGAAAGTCAACACTCAATTATTTTTACTCTTACACAGATTTTTAAAGAAAAGATTAACTTGCTTCTTATAATGCTAACCTGCAAACATGCCTTTCGAGAGATCAATCAGATCTCGCAGAGCAAAAAAATCATTGCTTTCAAGAAGATATCTTCGAGAACCAAGTCCCTTTTGAATGGCTCTACGAAATGAACAACGAACAAATGGAAGCATGTCCCCTATCCTTTTTCTAACATTTCTCACGTGCTGTAATGTTGGGACTCTTGAGAACAGGTGCGGATTAACAGCACTGACACATAGCATTGGCTGCAATTATAAAACAAAAACATAATTAAGAATATGTTCAGTATACGTCTTAAGAAATATAGCATTGCCAGTGATTTTTCCTAGATATTACAAGAACCTCTAATCTTTACCTTACAAATGTAACGGAATCTTGTATAATTTCGCCAATTCAGAATTCAATCATGAAAAAGGAAAGCTTAGTGAATAAGATTTCACCTAGAAACTAATGAAATATAGAAAGGAAGAGTACTAATGAAATATCTTAACCTAACGACATGCTTGCTACAACAGCTTCTACTGACTTATTATTCCATATCAATGAAAACATCTGCAGAAGGTACCTTATCAAAGATAGAATCGAGATAGGATTTTGAAAGTTGGGAGACTGTGTAGTGGGTAAAATCCCACCGCTGCAGAACTCTGGCAGGCAAGACAGCAGTATCATTGTTATGGCATGACAAGCAAAACAGCTGACCACTATACTCACAAAATCGTGGTTTGCCCCATCCAAGTGTTTGTACAAGTTCCTTCATTCGGGTTTTTCCTACATCAAAATTCCAGCGACAACCAGCACAAGTATAATGCTGTACCTCTAGCAATTGTTTTACAGACTTGTAAGGTCGGAGATGAACTATGAGGGATATAGTGCTTCCCAGCACAGATGCATTCTCTGTCTCTGTGCCTTTTGAAGAATGTGGTGATTCTGATAGCAAAGTAGATGGGGAGCTGATATTGGCTTTTGATGGGGACAAGAAATGTATCAAAGCATGGAGGGAGCTAGAGGACATTTCCAAGTGAATAATGGATTGCAAACATTCCTGGATCAGAAAACTTCTCTCAGCAACAACATCCGGGGAAGCATTTCCAAAAAGCTTTCTAGATTCTCTTTCTACAGAGGACCAGGGAAGAGGAAGAACCAAGTCTTGGTCCTGAAACAGCTTCTTTAAACGATGGTAGAAAGCGTAAAAATCACGATATCGACGTTCAACCTCCCAATTTTCCGCTCTATTCGACACCCTTAATTTATAAACTGTGTATTTTTTCACCCCAACTAGCCGTTCACTAAATGAAACATCCCCTTCCTTCTGCCTGGCGCCTATTACTTCGACTCCAGTAATCCTAAGAGGAAGCTGATTCAGAGGGTATACTTCATCTGTACCAGAAGTAGAAGCAGTAGACCCACCATCTCTTGAAGCAAAAGGTATCAGGGGTTGATGTCTGAGCCGGCTGAGGCCGTTAATTGCCCTAGAACCAGGAGACCTTCCAGAATCCAGTAATATCTCGTCCATTTCGTGAACCATCTCATCAAAAAAAACATTTACCTCTGAAATTTCTCTCTGCAACATGGCAGAGGGAAAAGGAAAATGAGGATTTGACATGATATATCCAAGAAAGAAATCAGAATTAATTACATACACCCATGAGGTAAAGAAATACTGTAGAAAGGTCCTTAGCCTGCAGCAAAATAAATATGAAATTTGAAAAACTATTTCATGAAGCATCGCTCAAGTATGAAGCCGCAAAAGGAACTTGAATAGCATCTTGAATCAAGATCTCAAGAATATATATTGCTCTAAAATTAAACCACTCACTGTGTAAGTGGAAAATTGGTAATTAGATTTATATGAGTTCGAAGTATTTCTGTAGTATTTTATTAAGCAAAAATACTAAAACCATTCAAAATCTAAAGAAGTCGCCAATAATCTTTGCAGTTTAAGAGAACTAGTGCTGACTAATTAATCAACTGTGCTTGAACTTTCAACATATCGTACTTGTCACTGTTATAGTCGGTCTTTTTCCATATTACTTAATTTACTTTTAAATTAAAAGGACCATTTACCACATCAAGAACGTAAACTAGTGCTGCAAATTACTTAAACTGTCAAACAGCAAAAAGGTATAAACTGACCTTCGCAGGTGAAAAATGATCATCAAAGTGATTGAGTAAAACTGGAGAATTCCCCACCAAGCTACTAGGATTCTTATCAGATAGCAATCGCATTGATGATGGATCATTCCCTTCAAGGAATTTATTTTTCGGGTCCACAATATATTCAGTAGAACAAGAGTGACTAACATTAGAGAGAGGGTCACCCATAACATCAGTTTCCTCTAGCTCAACTTGTTCCTTGAAAAGATTAGAACTTACACCAGTTGCAAGTCCATTTCCTTTGTCGATCTCAGTAATAGCATTACTCGATCCTACATCTGAAGTGCTCTCTTCCCTTGCAAGATTCTGATCCATTTCGTTGTTTCTACGTTCAACTTCAGTTTCAGGGCTTTTTGTAAATTCATCAACTCCGCTCAACTGTTTTTGTTTTGTAGACTGTTGGCCTGGTTCACCAAATTCCATTTTTGATAACAGAGTATTCACAGGTTGCTCTGGTCCAACAGTCCCTTGGATTTGACTACTAATTCTTAAGACATTCAGCACCTCAGAACCGTGGCAACCAATCTCAGCGTCATGACATTCTTGTCTCTTGCTGAAAAGTTCATCTTTAAGAATCATATCAAGAGGACTCTCACTAGTTTCTTGCATGAAATCACCCCAATCATCTTGGCCAAAAGCTACACCTGCAGACATAAACAACCCATTCTCATTTTTGGCAAGCGTGCGGTTCCCTGACAAATCGTCTCCGTTCATCGAACAATTAGCACCGATCTTCCTTCCATCCTCCAAAACACCTCCAGACATAGAATCATCATCAAACTCAGAAAGTCCATCTCTTGACGACGCATCATATTCGTCTGAGCATCTATCGGCATCATTGCCATCAAATTCCATTCCAGGCTGTAAATACAAACCGGTCAAATCACGAGAACTAGACTCCACCTTACCCTCACACTTTAATTCATCCAGATCATCAACATTCACATTTTCTCCAACAACTTCAACTCCACAAGAACTCCCATTTCCCACAGCTCCCCCTCGATTCTTCCCCAAACCCCGGACACCATTTCCCGCAAAAACCACTTCACTGTCACTCATTCGAGCATCTGGGAACCCATAAAAATCTACCCTTTTGAGTTCTTCACCATCTATACTCCTCTTCCCATCAATTCTAGCAATTCGGCTACTACTACTACTAGAGCAAGCATCACTAATATGCAATAATTTGTTATCAACCACAGAATTCTTTAAATTTTTGCGCCCACCCCCAAGCCTAAAACTATCAAAAGAAGAAGGCCCGAATTCAGAATCAGCAAATTCATAAACAGAAGAGCTGCATACACTACTAGGTGTACCCAGAGCGGAGTTAGCGCTACAGTACCTCTCGAACTCCGATTCGCCGCACGATGAGAAATCGTCACCGTCAGATTTCTGGCCTTCCCACGGCAACAAATCGTCGTCCAATGGATCGTCTTGATTCTCCATGGCCCCAAATCATAAAATCAATGACACTGGGATCAACCCAATTGCTTGTGTAACAAAATCAAGAAAAAGATTTAAGAACAACGGGCAGACAAAACCTTCAAAATTACACGCAATTTCTCCTTTTTTTTCTAATATTATTCTTGTTTATTTGTAGAGACAGGATGACGTGCAATTAAAATGGAAAAAATAACGATAGAACAAAAGACGAGAAAGTTATCAATAATGAAAAATCACGTTTCAAAAATTTGTATGACTAAATTATAATTATTTATATATTACAATACAAAATTATTTTGAAGTTATAAAAATCTCGGTCTTTTTTATCGTCTGTGATCACGAATTGGATTTGATAAAGTTTAAATGAACCGAGTATTCCCTCCACAGCTAAATTGATCAAAATTATGTATATTCCATTAACTATAAAATTTCCTAAGGAATAAGTGAAAGCAATGAAATGGATGCTACAGTTGGAGTAAGCGTTCTTGGTTGAAATAAATAAAAACAAACATTAATTAAGTCATTCTATTAATTGCATCAACAGAAAATTGCATTTTTAACCCTATGTTTTGTTAGAAAGTGCAGATATAACCTTGTGAAATCTGAAAGTGCAAATCTAACCTCGAACTTCGTTGACCAAAATGTGAATGTTCAATTTGGCCAAAATTTACAAAAGGACAACTATACCCCAGTCATAATATATATATATAAAAGACAACTGTACCCTTAATCTCCATTTCCTCTCCCACGCAACTTAACTCCATTTTCTCTCCTCTGCAATTCAGCGACGAAGGTGAACTGAGATGGTGGTGGAGCGCGGTGGCATTGGCGTATCTGCGATTGAACGATGGCGTCGAGGTTGGGGTCGCTTCGAGGTGGTGGAGTGTGGCAGTGTGTCTAGGGTTGAGGATAGGGCTAGGCTTGAGCGGTGGAGGGAGGAGGAAAAGGTGCGCCAGGAGGCTTTGGGGTTGCGTCGAGGGCGAGGCAAGGCTTGAGCGGCAACGCATTGCACCGTGGCTAGGGTTGGGGAAGGGCTAGGGTTGAGCGGTGGTTGGCGGAAGAGGTGTGATGAGGCGAATTTGGGGTTGCGTCGAGGGTGAGGCTAGGGTTGAGCAACAGAGTGTGACAGCATAGCTAGGGTTGAGAGCGAGGCTAGGGTTGAGCAGTGGCAGGCGAAGGAGGAAGTGCTTCGAGGACAGGGCTATTGTTGAACGGCGACATCGAGTCTGGTTGGATGGTGTTCGGGGCTGGGGTTGGGTGTTGAGCGGTGACGGGCGAAGAAAGATGTGTGGTGGTGGTGCTGTGGAGGTGGTGCTTAAAGCTGGGGAGGTGGTGCTGGAGATGGGTGGGGAAGGAGGCTAGTGTAGTGGAGGAGCGACAGTGGCGCACGGACGGAGCAGCGAAGGCGCTCTGTAGATGTGTGGGGAGGAGGTGGTTCTAGAGAGCAGCAATGGCGCTGGCGGTTGGTGGTGCTCAGTGGTTGGGGTATTTTTGTCTTTTCATATTAGATCTATGTCTGAATTCATTTAGTCAACATCTGAATAGTGCAATTTGGGTATGTATGAACCATCGCTCAAAATCTTAGGGTTAGTTTAGCACTTTCAGATATTACAAAGTCATTTCTGCACTTTCGAAATTTGATAGGGTTATTTACGCATTTTCCCCTTACATCGATTATAAAAATAACTCATTAGTTGGTACAAAATAAAACCTTGTGAAGAAATAGCTGGAAAAAAAGGTAATCATTCTCACACGTGAAGGTTTGATTTTTTTTTTATAATATGTTGTTGAAAGTTGTAATTTAAAAATCAATACTCCAAGTAAAAATTAAGTAAAATTTTAAAATTAAAATTAATTTAATTTAATTTATACATTTACTTTAATTCATAATTAACTGTGTGTAAAATTTGATATGAATTAAAATGGGATAGAAAGAGCAATTGATTTTTTTGGGTCAAACCCTTGTTTATTTTCACTAAGATTAAATGATTGCTTGCATATCAAATCAGAATGAGTAAGGAAGTGTGCACTTACTACTATTGACCTACTGACTTTGACAATATGTAACATACTAAACGCCATAAGTAAAACTCTGCCTCTCTTATTAAGGTTATATATATATATATGACATAACCTTTAAGAAGTTTTAAATGTAGTGCAATGCATTTTGACAATCGATGTGGAGACTACATGCGTAGCCAAGTGGTTGTTTGCTTGAATTGTAGATAACTGCCTATATCGGTGATAAACGACGTCTTCTCCTTGTTTTCCTCCACCATCAATAAATGATGATACCCTTTGTGTGCATCGAAGAAGGCCAAAACTTGGTATCCCACATTGGCTTCCACTAACTTATCAATCGGTGACAAGGGATAACTATCCTTAGGGCTACTCATGTTCAAAACTGTGAAGTCTATGCACATTCTCCAAGCACCACTTTGCTTCGGCACCATGACTTGATTGGCCAACCATTCTTGGTAAAACACTTCCTCGATGACGTCGGCCTTTAACAACTTCTTCCTTGATAGCTTCAGCCCTTTCAGAGGCAAAGACCCTCATCTTCTTCTTAACTGGCTTAATGAACGAGTCGATGTTCAGCTCGTGTACCGCTAAGTTCGAGGGAACTTCTGTGAAATCAGAAGTATTCCATGAAAAGACATCACCATATTCCTCCAATAGTTTACTTAGTTGTCCCCTGATTTTCTCAGGCATCAACCTTCCTACAACCACTGTCCCAAGACCTCGAATGGGCATTTGTATTGTATCGGTCGGGCTAACCTCTCCATATACTGAAACCACATTTCTTTATTTCCTAGCTTATCTCACCGCCGTAAGATTACAACTTTTGGCTACACTTTGATCTCCTCAAATGCAGATTATTCCCTTATCAGTAGGAAGTTTCATTATCATGTGATATGGCGATCAAACTGCTCGAGCCTGGCACATCCGTGACCTTTCAAGAATCACATTATAGGGCGATTATGCGTAAATGACGGCAGAATTGCAATCTATCATCACTTCCCTATCTCCATCAGATAGTCGAATTGACAAAGTTATATCCCCTAAAGGAAATATGGGATTCCCGGTAAAACCAGATAAGGGCGAGGTCAGACTTCTTCAAATTTCGTCGTCCTATATCTAGCTGATCAAAGCAATCGACAAACATCACTTCCACTCCACTTCCATAATCAATGAAAACTCTTCTTACTAATGAATTCCCGATCATCTCTGAGACCCCCATGGGATCCGCGTGTGGAGTTTGTTTTGGAATTGCATCTGCCTCAGAAAATGTTACAGTTTCATCCTTCTGAAACCTCTTATGACACAGATCTCCAGCTGGAACCTTTTGAGCCTCAGTCTTCATGATATTATTCAAAGACCTTTCTCTTACGATTCCGTTAATTACATTGATCACCTTATGAATTGGTGGATTATCATCATTTCTATTTTCCTGATTGCCTCTACGTTGCTCCTGTCCTCTCTCTCTTCCTGACCTCGAATCCCTTGATCTCCAGGTCTCCTATCTCCCATGCCGCCATTATTCCTCCTGTATGGCTGTCATTCCCTGCGGTCATTTCTGGGCCTTGGGGTTCCTGTATAATTATTTCGAGGTCCAGCGTTCCAGAATTGTCCGTCTCTTTCACACCTCTCAATTTACATCCTTAACTGAGCACAATCATTTGTGTTGTGACCATAATCTCGATGGTGGTCGCAATATAAATTCGTCGCCCTTCTTGCCCTCACGATATTCGGCGTGATCTGCATAGGTTAAGGTGGTCGAATCACCCTCCCCATGTATGGTTAGAATATGTGCTGGAGATTTCCCCATAGATGTCGGTAACATGGGTGTATAATTTTCTAAATTAGGCCTAACTGCCTATACTGGCTTCTTTCCTCGAGGGTCACTATTCTTTCCTGACTTCTCCCCCAGACTTTCTCTCTTCATTTTTATAGCCTCATCAACTCTCAAATGCTAATCCACCACCTCTTAAAGTTTTTGCAACGTCTGAGGGGTATTTGTACTCAATTTTTTGTACAACTCCAAATCTTGCATCCCCCACAAATATCCTTGAATCACCTCATCTCTGTCGTATCTATCACCCCCAAACTTTCATCCACGTATCAGTGGTAAAAGGTTTTCGTGCTCTCTCCCACTTTCTGCTTAGTCTGATAAAGCTCCAACAGAGTCTTTGTAAAAAAATTCTTCTAGGCACATTGGCTTAACAGAGCCCCACTGAAGTCCCCATAGGAATGCATGGAGCCCTTGGGTATAGGGATGACAGTGGGTCAGATTTTGGTGAAGGTCTGGCCCGCATCCGCCCCAATGGGATGGGTATGGATGTAGTTTTCGTGGAGCTGGGGCTGGTATGGGTATGAAAATTGATACCCGTCATGGGTAGTGGGTCTGACATGGATATTAGTTCATACCCGCCCCGCCCCACCCCACCCCACCCTACCTTACCCGCTATATACACTAATTTATTATATAATATACAATTATTTATCCATAATACATATGTTTTACTTATAATATTTTCATGTAAATATTATTAAACCTTTAAAATTAAAATTAGTAATTTTAAAGTAAAAATTTAGGTGTTTTGGAGATATAAATGGAGTGAGTAAAATGGATTTGAAGTGGGTATGAAGACCCAAGTGGGTGATGGGGCGGGGGTGAATTTTAGATAATACCCAATAGGGCGGGGTGGATTTTAATATTGTACCCGTCATGGGTGATGTGTTTAAATTTTTTAGGTGGGTATGGGTATTAAGGCACCATAATCTGCACCCGTCCCGTCCCCATTGCCATCCCTACTTGGGTAGCTTATTAAACCACTCATGAGCTTTCCCTCGAAGGTAACTCCCAACCAACTTACATGTCAACCTCTCCTCAAAGTTTCTCGAGTTCATCAGATTCAAGAATGTCTGGATAAACTATGGAGGATCCGATTCACCACTATAAGTGGGAAATCCTTCTGGTGATTTTACATCCATCGCCCACCAGACCCCTGTTATCAACGAGCTAAAAGGTGACCCAGCTGCTTGGCCCATCGGGCCGATCAACCTGTCCAACTCCCTCTTCAATGAGTCATGAGTATCCTTGGTCAATCATTGCTGCCCACCAGCCAAGTTCAATCCGCGCTCATTTCCTCCAATCTGCATCGGGTACACCATCTGAGTACCCATGTAACCAGAATTTACTCAAGGTTGCATACCCCCTAGGTAGACTGGCAATTGACCATAAGCAAAATCCCTTGATTGGCTTTTGTACCTTGTAACCCCGTATTACCATATCCTTGGATCCCCATCAAAGCTACCATTCTATACCCCACATCAGAAGTCATCGGAACTAAAGGAGGTATCGAATGCATCACCTCTTGCGAGTAATCCGGGAAAGAAGGCTGAGGTCATGCTTGAATGCTTCTCCTGCATATCCGCTGTAGGGATAAGCTATCACGAGCTGAGACGCTAATCCAGAAGTCAAGGATACTGATATAGGTAACACTGTCTCTCTCGAGATACACCTAGGCCTCGAGGGGATGGGTAACTTGATATCCTGTTGCTTCTAACACATTCACCGCTTCTGTCAAGTCCTGTCGTGATACGATAACTCCCAGGTTATGAGTCTCTTGGATGGTTCATTCATACGCCTCAATGTAGGAATCACCAGAAACTTCCGTAAACCGTTCATCTATATCCTCATGTGAACCAGCTAGCATGCCCTGGACAGGGGCCTTTATTTCCAACTCCCTGATCCATGGTAACTCCGGGCACCTCGATGGTCCTGCTGCATCCATTTGAGAAACTTCAATGACTTACGGATCAGGCTCACTCGAGATCTGTATTCTCTCATGTTCATCCGCCAAATACGCATCGATCCTGACTCAACCACGAGTGCTCGAACCTTCTCAGTCTCAACATCTTGCAACTCATAAAGATTAACCATATTGCTCCTCCTTGACTAGACTTCGTCGTCGACTCCCGTTTCCTTCAATCTCAATCTTTCACTCTTCTGAGTAACCGTAGACATAAACCAAGAAACTCGAATCTGACTCACTCGGTCCCACCAAGCGGCCCAATTGATGCGTCTGAGAACCAAATGGGCCAACCGCTCAAGCTCCTGGTTTGTAACCTGCAAACCCCGGGGAACCTCAGGGGTAAACTCTCTGAACCTTAAGTCAGCAAAGAGTCCCAAATAGGGATGATCGTGGGTCTAGGACCCGACCCAGATCCACAGGGTCTAGACCCGTTGGGTCGGGTATGAGTGTAGATTTTTAGATACGGGCCCGGGTCCAGGTCTAAAATACTAAGACCCAGACCCGACCCAGACCCAGACCCGTAGACTCATATAAGCCTAAATATATATATAATTTTACCTTTAAAAAAATTACTTTCATATTCTCTTTGTATTTTAGTTTCAAATTCAACAAATAATATGTATTGTATATTTTGTTATCTTGAAAAATTAATTCTAATACATATTGAACTTCAA
>JAULKK010000010.1:2902285-2918204 GCA_032355705.1 Rubia peregrina
TTTTAGTGCAAAAATAACCCTAACTAGTTAATGTAAGTGTCAATATAACCCTCAGACCTCATTTTCGGCATTGACTTTCATTTTTCGGCATTGACTGTATGTAAAATATCCAAAATACCCTTAGTGTTAAAATATGAATTTGAGTTCACCGGACCACCACCGGCCGCCGCCGGACCACCACCGGCCGTCGCCAGACCGTTGATAGGGTTATGTTAGCACATTCTTAAAACTTATAGGGTTATATCAGCACATTCTTAAAACTTATAGGGTTATATCAGCGCATTCGTAAAATGGTAAAATTGACTTTTCCATCAAATCTAGCCTTCAGATGTCGGAAAAGGTTATAGTGGCACTTACATCAACTATGTAGGGTTATATATGCACTTTCAGTTATCAAAAGGTTATATTGGCACTTATATCAAGTATGTAGGGTTATAAAAGCACTTTTCCCTATAAATTAAGCATGGCGTGTACTTTATAATACTGTGCTTGTTTATTATAATACTATGTGAAATTAATTATGAATTGTATGTGGATGGTCGGCTTGTACTTTATCTTATCGTGTCAAGTTTGACTACATGCTACTTGATTATTTGTCTTTATTTATCGGGGATTGGAGTTCGGTCTAGATCGGCGGGGAATGGTATTGACCGGACCGTACGACTAGATAGGCTACTCATGGCGTTTCTGGTATGATATGCTTGTAACTGAATATATTGGGCATGGTTGACAAATATGAGTTTTCTGGATTCGTGATAGCCTTTGGGCACTACTGAAGGGTTTATGCCCTGATGCCAGTCACAGTAGCCATATAGGAACTTGACTGCATTTTGGCATAACCCACATATATCCTTTTACTATATGCTAGGATATATGTGGCTATTTGCTTTATGTGACCACTAAATTTACTTGGTAAATATTGGTGATGGAACCTCACTAAACAAGGAGCTTACCTTAGTTTAAACAACCTTAACAGGTGTAGTTGAGCAGTTATAGTGAAGTGCATTGTTGCCTTTAATTCTTTTAGGGAAGGATCCCGGGTGAACCTTATAATCTTTTGGTTTAATATGTATTATCGTTATGTAAAACTGGTCCTTACTGGATTCTTTAGAACTTTTGTTTGTACTTAAGTTAACCTCCTGTTTAACACTTGTATTAAGACTTTCACTGTAATAGTAAGATATGTTTTGAATTTTCTTAATTGCTTCTGCATAACTGTATTTGTTCGTTACTGTATTTGAGTAATCCAATCCGTTGGATTCTCGGTAGCACGCCTAGTCCGACCCGATACTTGCGTTGAGCAAGTGGTTCATGGATATGGGGTGTTACAGGTGGAACGTTTTCTTCCCACTCACGCTGCCCATGAATCTGATGATTACCATACTTCTGAATCGGAACAGGTGCTAAATGGAAGCAACTCCAGCGTGGGTGCTGATATAGAAATAGAAAGGCAAACGGAGTTAGCCGGCGGAAGCTTCACGGATGGGAGGGAAGAAACGGGCGGCGGGCGGAGTAAAGGTAAGGAACCGGATTTGCAAATGGAAAAAAGAGAAGCAGCAGGAATTGGGGAATTCAATATTTTGGGAATTAGAAATATTGCACAGGAAGAAGTAATAGGTGAGAGGTCAGCAGAGTTGACTGGTTCTATTTGGCCAATGGAGATGGGCCAAAGAGTAAACTCGGATCTCACAATGCCCAGGTGCAATTTCATGCGTACAGATATTCAGTGGCAAAGAAATCATCGCACAATAACTAGAATCATCGGAAGGGGGGGATATCAAACTCACACCTATCAAATCAACAATTGCAACGAGGATACTTATTGAGAAAAATATGGTAAGAGTCAGGATGCTGAAAATTGCCGAAGAAGAAAAGCAGGGAATATTCGAAACTTGCAGGGGAGCTTCAGTTTGGCCAAAATCAACGATTATGCATGACCCTATGACTATACTGGGAAATGACAATTTGGGCCAGGTAAATATCCAGAAGAAGGCAATCCAGTGGGCAATCTCGGGATTCGTGCCAATTGCTCAAGGACTTGCAATTAAAAGAAAGAGACAGTTACACGAGGAGCTAGGAGGAATTGTTTTCAACAAGAAGAGATGCATGCGGGAATAGGAAGAAGACCAACTGCACCAAACACTGTCATTGTTCCCAGGAATCGATTAATGCCAAGGCACAGAGCAGGGGGGAACTGGTCATAGTTATAGCCAGAAATTTTGAAACAGTGATACAAACAGTGTTGCAGGAAAAAGAAGGAGACATATGTGGTACTTCGGTGGTTAGGCCAGAACAACCGCCTAGAGGTACATGAATCTACTTAGTTGGAACTGCAAAGGACTGATGCATCCTCTGACAGAAATTTCTTAAACTACTCCATCAACCACTATAACCCCAATATTTTGTTTTTAATGGAAACTAAGTGTGATTATAATAAAGTTAGTAAGTGGCTAGGTAGAACTTATTTCTCTAGTTGGGATGTAGTAGATTCAGTAGGAGTAAGTGGCAGAATCTGTGTTGCCTGGTCATCAGATATTATAGTATTGGTAGTCAAATGCTGCCAGCATTTTGTATGCTGCAAAATAACGACTGCCCAAGGCGATGAATGGATGTTGATCCTTGTGTATGGCCACCCTAACCGACCTCAAAGGAAACATGTGTGGGATAACATATATATACTGTCCTGCAAAATACCAATCTTCCAGTCCTCATCACCGGTAACTTCAACCAGGTATTAAACAGAACAGACAAGTTATGTGGGAGACCAGTATCAACACATGATGCTAAAGATCTTAAGAGTTTGCTCAGGGAGGCAAACCATACCGAGCTCAGGAATAAGGGACAATGGTTCACCTGGTCTAATGGAAGGGGAAGTAATGACCTCATACTAGAACGTCTAGATTAAGCATTCGCAAACGACAAATGGACGTAATTGTTCAGGAAGTTAAGTCTAACTAACCACACAATAATGAGGTCTAATCATGGGGTCCTTACGATCAACACCTACCCCAGGTATAGAGCCTAGAGCGATATATGAGTCAGAATATTTGAATCATTCTGGGTCAGATACAAACACACCAAAGAGTTGGTCAAAAGTGTTTGGAAACCAATCAGGCACACAACAAATCAACCTCACGGGTCTACTGCAACAGTTGAACTCAACCCCACATCATCCTTTAATAGGAAACTGCACGAGACCACATTAAGACTCCACAATTGGGCCAAAGAAAATGTTGGTAAATTAATTAGATTACAGAATAAAGAGGGTAGAGAAAGAGCTTGGAGGAAAACAAAAAAGGAAGGATGCGAACGACATGCGTGAGAAAACAAAGGAGCTGAAGGAACTTTGCACTATGCAGAATGACTACTGGAAACAGAGAGCAAAGTCCTTATGGCTAAATGAAGGAGATAGAAACACAAAAGTCTTCTACCAATGGGCACAAAAAGGAAAGGGAGGAAGTACATAACCCAACTCAAAGATGAGAGAGGAGCTTAGATTTCAAAGCAAGATGATCTTCAACTTCTAGTCTACAACCATGTAAGCTATGTCTTTGTCACAAATTATGTTATGCCTACAGATGCTTTTGGACAGTCAACTATGCAGGACATCCTGAACCTCATTACCAAAGGGGTGAACCAAACCCACCAAAAAGAACTCGAATGCCCAGTAACACCACATGAAATAAAAGTCATCATTTTCCAGATGGCTAAATGGAAAGCACCTGGGCCAGATGGTCTACCACCGGGTTTCTACCACCACTACTGGTCCGAAGTGGGGGATAAAGTAACATCAGCGGTCCAAAGATTTTTTTCAAACCACCTGCATGCCTACGGAATGGAACCACACAACCCTCATCCTAATCCCAAGGAAAAAGTACCAAAAGGAGCCGGAAGATTTGCAACCTATAAGCTTATGCATGTCATCGACAAAATCATCACAAAAGTCCTTGCAAATAGAATTAAAAATGTAATGGGGTTCCTCATCTCATGACACCAATCATCTTTTATGCAAGGAAGATCCATTGTTGAAAACTCCCTCATAGCGCATAAACTCATTGAATTCATCCAGAAGAAGAAAACTGGTAAGCAGCTGATTGCAGCAATGAAAATTGATATGAGCAAAGCGTATGACCGGGTTTCTTGGGAATTTTTGGAAAAGATGATGCTTCAAATGTGATTTCCTCAAAAATGTACCGGTGGGTCATGACATGTGTCACCATCGTTTCATACAAAATCAACCTCAATGGGATGAATTACAGAGCTTTCCAGCCAAAACAGGGACTCGGACAAGGATGCCCACTCTCACCTTTCTTATTCATCCTGTATTAAGAAGCATTCTCGTCGATGATAGCTTCCCACAGCTTCCAGAGTGTTTGCCCAGGTGTGAAGATTAGACACTCAGTCCAACAAGTCTCACACCTCATGTTCGCCGATGACTGCATTCTTTTCTTTAACATCTCAGAAGCTAGATCAAAAAATTTGCATGAACACATAACCTCTTTGCGAACTCCGGCCAAAGAATCAACTTCCAAAAGTATGATCTTCTAGTCATCCCAAACACAAATACAAGAACAAATGACCGTCTCAGCCAGACCTTTAGAATATTCTCATACCTATTCAAGAAAAAGTTCGTAGGCTATGACATGGACTTCACAGGACCGAAGGTAGGAATGTTTAACAAATTGATTCAAAGAGTCAAGGTAAAGATGTCTATTTGGAAGACAGGGGACCTCTCAGTCATGGGAAGGGTTAACCTAAGAAACCATTTCCTAGATTCAACAACCCAATATACCCTAAACACTTTCCGAATACCATCCACTGTCGTCAGAAAAATAGACAGCCATCTCACTAATTTTATCTGGGCAGGAGATACATATGGAAGAGGGATACATTGGAAGTCTTGGGAGTCAATGAACCATTCAAAATGGCAAGGGGGATTAGGAATGAGCTCCACAGAACAGATAAATCAGGCCCTGCTCGGAAAGCTAGCGTGGAAGCTAATCACATATAAACATTCATTCTTTTCCAAGCTGTTCCTTAACAAGTACTGAAGCAATGAAGATTTTCAAAAGGCAAAGTGAAGCAAGGCGCAACGTGGGGTTAAAGGGGAATCCTATAGAGCAGGGACCTAATCAACACAGGTCTCAAATGGCAAGTGGTCGATGGAAGCGTAATTAACATCTAGGCTGAGTGGATCCCAAATCATACTAACCCATTAAGGTAGATAGAAAATTGCTACCCTAACTTTGGTTCAAAGTGAGTGAACTGATCATTAACGATAAGCAGTGGCGAATGCCTTTATTGAGACAGTTTTTCAGCCAAGAAGTAGCAAACAATATTGCAGGAATCCACATCCCCATTGCCCCCCTCGGCCACAAGGATTATCAGTTTTTAGACAAGGAATGACTTTGAAAATACACAGTTAAAAGCGGCTACCACAAAGCTTGGAAAATAAAGGACAGATTAAAACCCTCATGCTCTTCTTCTGTGGGGAACTCAACCCATGCTATACAGTCACGGGAAAAAAGTGGTATGCCAAGATCCCTGAGAAAGTAAAATTCTTGGTATGGAGACTTGACAAAATGCGGCACCAATGGGACAAGCACCAGGAAAAGGACACATGATAATCTCTACCATCTGTCAACTGTGTCATTCCTAATCGGAAACACCCACACACATGATATTGGAGTGTCATTTTGCGAGAAGAGTCTGGAGAACCTCCGGACTGGGTTTTGACTTCCAAAAGGGTAAGCCAATCCTGCTCAAAGACTGGCTAAGAGAATGGTTCAGGACAGGTCCTGAGGATGAAGACATCTGTCTCACATGTATCACCATCTGGGCGATCTGGTGCGCCAGGAACAAAGAAGCAATAGAACAACATGTCTCTGTAGAAACTGCCCTAGCAATCATCAAAGAAAACCTACCAGAGGAACATGCGAAAGACTCCATAGGAACAAGGACTCTATTAGACCCCAACACAGAGCAAGCGGACCTAGAACAATCAACAACCAATCACAGACAGTGGAACCTAAGCAGGCAAAGGTGGGGGACATGCAACTAATATGGTATACTCGGGGAGGTCAACTGAACCATATATATACTAGTTGGACACTCGTGAACATGGACGCATCATATAGTATAACAGATGGGAATGCAGCATCTCAAGGGGAGGGAACTGACTGCTGGTATGGTTCACGCAAAATTAAGGCACTTTCTGCAGTTCAAGCTGAGCTCGTTGTGATTCATGAAGAAATGACAGACTCAAGAAACTGAGCTGCCACACATGCCAATGTACAAACGGACTGCGAGATGGCACTCAATCACATTCACAACTTCCCAAATGTCTCCCCGACACTACGCGGACTTCTTAGGAGCATATTATAATGCTAGCAATGGTGTTCGACAAAATTCATATGATGAAAGTCCATAGGACGGTTGTAATGAATGCACACAATCTGGTGCATCTTGTAATAGGTGGCTCAAACTCCCAACCATCTGTGATAATATAAGTGTTCGACCATTTGTTTTAAAAAATGATCAAATTCATAATAGTTTTACTTGATTATCGTGTGTATTTTAGTTCAACAATCAAAAGTTAAATTTTATAATTGTTCCATAATCAAAATAAAATTATATTCTTATCCTTATTCTCCCTCTGTCCCATCTCTATTTGCAATCTTATTATTTTGACACGATTCTCAATCAAAGTTTAACCACGTATTTGAATAGATTTATGAAAAATAATATTATCATATATGATATTCTTCAATTCGTTATAACAAGTAGTTTTAAATATCAACTTTTTATTTGCAGTTATTATACGTTAACAAAAATATTAATGGTTAAACATGTTTCTTGAGCAGCGTGATAATGATTGCTGCTCAATTAGAGTTGAGATGGTGGAGTATTATACAAGGACAAGAGACATTCACCCCTCAAAGACAAAACCCTTCGGCCACCGAAAGCTTCTCTACCCATCAAAGCTCTACTGTGTTTTCCCTCAATTTATAAGGGAAGATGGGAAAATATTTTTTTAGTTAATTGATATTTCTTATTATATGTTATGAATAAGTATGGAATTTATTTCCATACATTACTTATTTTCTACGATCTGATTGATTAGATCGTCATGTTCATGATGATCACTCGATTTATTTGTTCGCGTCGATGTTCTATTATCGATATGGTTGTATCGTGTGTTTGTGGTTGTGTTTCTGTTTTGTTTTATGGGTTCCATTTATTTGGATGTGTCGATGCATGTTTTTCAAGGTGTTTACAGTTTGAACATCATAGATCGTGGTTGGATCAAATGGTGTTATAGCTATTTTATATTCTTGTTTGGCTTAGTGATGTTGATGCGTGATAAACTCCTCTCAATCAAGCGGCCATGATTTTCACGGGAAGCGAGTTAATATATACGATGACTATGTTATTATTTTTATTGGATTTTTATTCTGTAATAATGCAGATGATCAGTCTAGTTGACATGTAATTTAGGTATCCTTGCAATAAGTTGATTATTGCTAGATGTTAGTTAGCTGGGATATCAATTTCATTGATTGTAATTGCTAGTGGATTTTTTCGTGACTGATTCAAAAAATATATAAGGACGAGACCCATATTTTGATTTCATAAATGGAATCTTCTTATTTCAAATGAAATCTATTTGAAAAAAAGGATTAAAACGCTTAGTTCAATATTTTAATTCAAAAATAGTTATGTACTGTACTTGGGGTGGTAAATGGGGAGACAAGTCGAGTATGAGTTGGATAATTTTAAAAAATATGAGTATGACCCATTTTGACAAAAAAATGAATCGGATAAAAGAGGGTCAGATTGAAACTCACTCAACTCGCAGACCAAAAATCATTAACATACGAGTCATAAATGGTTAAACCTGCGGGTTTCAACTCATATATAAAACTTATATGAGCTTATATACCAACTCGTATGGGTAAAATCCGCGAATTTCAACTCATATATAGACCCACAAACTCATATGGATGAATCAACGAGTTTCAATCCAAAGATTGACGCATATGAATTTATATACCAATACATATGAGTCAACCCGCGAATTTGAACTCATATGGATAAACTCACGGATTGCGGTCAACCCGCAAATCCAAATCGTCCAACCCTTATTTTTCAATTATAAGTTTAACTTATACCAACAAGGATTTTTAAAAAGGCTACTCACTTGACTCACTTGTTGTGGATCTATTTTACCACCCAAGTGTACCACTCTCTAAAATCAAACCTTCTGATCCAATTTCTCTTTTGAGCTCAAATTTCACTTCACCGACCGGGTCCATTTTTGGAATTTAAAAGTAAAAAAAAGACATGTGGAACAAAAAGCTGAAATAAGCAACCATTTTCTCTTGAAATGGTGTGCCTAAAACGAGGGAGGTTAATGGCTGGTGTTGTAATAATTTTATAAACATGCATGGCCTCTGTGACCTCTCAAAGCCAAAGTTGACTTGACCTTTATCAAGTCCTATTAGCCAAGAGGCCAACCCTTCATGGTGACAAAGCAAGGAAAGAATAATACTTCCTCTACTTAAAAAAAAAAAAGCTTTAGGTACTTACGAGTAAATTAATGAATGAAATTAAATCTTAAAAATGAAAAATTAATAAAATTGAAGGAATTTTGTAAAAAAAAAATAGAAAGTTATCGATATAAAAAGAAAGTTTAAAATATGATTAAATACAATGAAACGGAGAGAATACTCCTTTTATTTTATATTTATTAATGACACTTTTTATTTTATGCTACATTTATGAATTTAAGTTATAATCATATCAAAGTCTAAATTACTTTTATATCTATTTATTTTACTTTTCTTTATTCAATCTGATTTTTAAATTTATTTTTACTTTATTAGATCTTGTTACCAAGTAAGTGGAGAATGTATCCTGTTAAACCGACAAATAGTTAGACCAATATAAAAAAAATCTCATTATTTTGTTGAGATTCATTTTAAAGTGTTTTTTATAACTATAGGTGCCTTCAATGCAATAAATAAAAATAAATATCAAATCACTTTATTAATCTACTAGTTATAAAATAATTTCATCCAACGGATAATTGGTCTAAAATAAGAGTAGGTCAAATAAGTGGTACAAATAAAAAGAAAATGAAGGGATTACTCCTAATTGCATCGGTCTAAAGTAAGAGTAGTTCAAATAAGTGTGTTACAGATAAAAGAAAATGAAGGGATTACTCCTAATTGCATCGGTCTAAAATAAGAGTAGTTCAAATAAGTGTGTTACAGATAAAAGAAAATGAAGGGATTACTCCTAATTGCATAGGGTCCAACAAACACATCACTTATTTTTCCCCCACACATTTGTTGGACAACAAACCCCACCAAATCCTCTAAGCTCAGACAAAATCCTTACAAATGATACTATACCCTCCAAATTCTTCACCTATTCTTCAAGAAACCAACTAATCAAGATCTCAAAGATCCCAAACAAATCATTCTTTATTGAAGGTTGCTTGAACAGAAACCCCACTCAAATCTCCATACTATCATATTTTTATATGCTGGCCCCCCTTCTCCAATACTTCCAATATCAATAAAGATTTGTCACAGATCCTCAACATGATCGATATCAGGTGGGATCCCCCTTTCCCAACTGTCATATATTTTGTGTATCTTCTTGGACCCTTTTGGAGGCATCTTATAAGCCCACCCTCCATTCTCCATTTCATCCATCATCTTCTTCCATCATCTTCTTCCATCTTCAATCTGTCTCTTCATTCCTCAATTTCATCGAAAATGGGCGCCATGGTTGCCAGAGATCACACGTTCCATGTTTTGGCCGTTGATGACAGCATCGTCGACAGAAAGCTCATCGAGAAACTCCTCAAGACTTCCTCTTTTCAAGGTACCTTTCCTTCATCCATGATCCTTGCATACTTCTGTGTTTCTATGTTCGTATCTGCCTGTTCTGACTGTGTTGTGTTCTTTTCCGACAGTTACTGTTGTTGATTCTCCGACAAAGGCCCTGAGGTTTCTTGGATTGCAAGAAGACGGGAAAGAGAATAGCTACTGCTCCAACAACAGCAGTAATATTGAGTTAAGTTTGATCATCACGGATTACTGCATGCCTGGAATGACTGGCTATGAACTGCTGAAGAAGATTAAGGCATCTTCTTCTTCTCTCAAGGATGTCCCGGTTGTTGTGATGTCTTCTGAGAATGAACCTGCGAGAATCAAGAGATGTTTGGAACAAGGGGCTGATGATTTCTTCCTTAAACCCGTCAAACAATCTGATGTCAATAAGCTGAAATCCAATTTGGTTGGAAGGAGGGCGATGAATCTCACCAACTGGAGCAGTTCCATCTTGAAGCCTATATTCCATTGATAATTTAGTGTTTTTTATGCCTAAGATTTTGACATCTCTGAGTAAAATTAGTTGGGTTATTGTAGAATATAGACTAGTTAGGTTTATTAAGGAATTATCTAGCCCCTTGATGTGTAAGTTCTAACTAAAAAAAAGAAGAAAAACAAAGACTAACTTCAGTTGTTCGTTGATGACTTCCTAAAGGTTGCTCTACTTGCTTGTGTTAGAACTCGATTACGGGATATGATCCATCCATATGAGTCGCGAAAACTTGTAGAACTTGATCTTAAGTCTAACAACAGTGTTATTATAAGTGAGTTTAGATTTGTGGATACAAAGAAGCTTCATCTTATTTAAGATCAAAGCGTTTGATGAAGCTCAGAAAAGGTTGTTTCGTCTGTATATCTTTTTCCACCTTCACTGTGTGATTAGTTGTGATGGTGGAGGTGGTGAGGGTTCATATGGTGGCGGTGGTGGTGGTGGTGGTGATTAACTTGGTGAAGATCCATTTTGTCGCCGTTTTCTGATGACTTGGGAATATCAAACCACGGCCTAGATGGATTTCGCGTGAGTTCGAGCAATGACTCGCGCACACCATCTGCTTGGATCATGTCACAGTCCTTTCTCTGTAATCAAAACAACCAAATTTACAGTCAATCTTATGTAGATCGATAGCCGCGAAGAACAAGGAAAAGCATAGAGTTCACCTCCACTCTGAAGATGTACGAGACTAAGCAGGTGTGCCTAGTTGCATTTACATTGATCACTTCAAGACCAAGAGCATTAAGTGCCTCCATTAATCTCACAAATCCACCATGTTTATGCTCACAGAAGACCTTGACAAAAAACTCATTTCCATCCAGTTGGATCACTTCCACTTGTGGCTGAAATAGAATTGTATGCTTTTAAACCAGGCATCGAAGAAATAGGTAAATGACATGTTCTGACAGTGATTTACCTCCATTTGTTGAACCTTTTCTTCATTATTTTCGTGTTCCTGATTTCGTATGATTCCATTGCCTGATGCCGCTTTAGGATATCCATTAGAGATAATGTCATGTTCGGGTTTAGAGTTACCATTTGTTCCATTTTTCTGAAACATGTTTGACTGGGGAATGTTGTTTGGATCCTCATCATCTGAATTCTCTTCTAGCTCATTCTCGAGGTCTTTCGCTTGCTTCTGTAACTCCTTGACATACTCAATCGCATCCCCGAGGATGGAAGCTCTATCCAGCTGTGATACAGACACATTATCAGTATCAATGATTTCTGCATATAGGGATATATTATGTACTAATGGCTTACCTTTGAAATGTTCGGAACCAGAGAACGGAGTTTATAGAGTCTGTCATTCAGCTTCTTCCTCCTCTTCCTCTCAGCTACGAGGTTCTTGGAATGCGGCTCCTTGCCTGTTCTTCTTCTTCTGTATTTCGCGTCATCATCATCCTCGTTTGGATCACTATCCGAGGCTGAATTTGATTGAGCATTCCCCTGCTTGTAAGAATCATTCTCCTGAATCCCTTGATCTTCCTTGCTAGACAAGGGCTCCATCATTTGCATCAGCATGTTCCCTTGTTGGCCAATCATGTGTCCATTTTCCATAGGAGACATAAAGGGATTCAATTCTTGAGCCCCTTCGAAAAACATGGCGTCGTTCTTGTTTCCAGATTTATCTGAACTACAAGTGCTCAAGTGCTGAGAAAAATCCATCGCAGAATGGTTCAGATGAACTCTTTCCATGGATACTTCACACGGTACCTCCTGATTTGGTATTCCGTTGGTGGGATTCATCAGTGAGTTGAAAAGCCCGTGCGACTCCTTCTCTTGATTGTCTTCAGTCGATGCGAATCCATTCATATTTACTGAAGAGAAGGTTGCATTCAAGGTGTCTGAATTAATCATTAGTCCTTCCTGCTCGAAAGAGTTGTTGCATTGAGCCGCGATGAATTCCACGATCTGTTGATCTTGTGGCACCTGTAAAACAAAGAAGAGACAGAACAGAAGGTAAGATGATGTTGAAAATAAATGATGTCAAATAGGTATCTAAATTTAATGAAAAAGAAACTTACTTGTTTGGATACAAACAATTCCACCAATCCAACAGGCGCTGGAACCAAAACTCTTGTTCCGATTGATTCCTGAATTCATCACACGCGGATCAGTACTCATTCTAGTCACGAAATATGGAAATTTGCGTGTGTGTGTGTGTGTTTTGAGTACTGAGGAATCTCACTTCAGATGCATTTGAGCCTAACGTCGGCGAAAAGTTAAGCCATCTGGCCTCATTGGAAATCAAAGTCTCTGCATAGATGCTACAATCTTGCACATTTTAGTTGCCTGAATGTAAACTTCTGACCATACAAACATCCAAGAGATATCAAGTCATACCTAGACACAGAATCCAATGGGATTATTGATGGAAGCTCGGCTAGCAATTCGCATGCTTTGGTTCGTCGGTGTTGAAAGCTTAAATCGCGACAAGGAACAACAGACGAAACAAGGAAAAGTTCTTCACCACTGTGGTTATTCTCAGTTCCACCACAACAGCAGTCCATCAGCTCAAGGGACCTGTATAATATATATGCATGTATGGATGGATGTTACAAGGATTAGAGGGATGGATTTCATCGGAAAATGCATGTTATATACCTTTGATCTTCATTGAATCTCCAAATGACAAAGTAATCCCAACTTTTTAAGCCCAGAATAGGCCTTAGCCTTTCTGTGAAATTGTGCAGGAATGTCATATTTTCTCCCATGGAAACACCACTTTTATGCACTCATTCATAGTTGAGCAATCTGCCACACAATGCAACAAGGAAGAGCTTTTATGAGTCCACTTCTAGTACTGTTTTTAGCATTACAAATTAGCCCGTAGATTTTATCGCCGCGTCTTTGTATAATCTTTGCTTAGAAAATGAGATAATATAATGAAATAGTAAGAATCAAAGTTTAGGTACCTTTAATCCAATGAATCACATCTGAGAGAACTGCAGAAAAGGCCTTTCTTCAGTTGTAAGAAAATTGAATGAAGAATGACTAGAAAGTGAGGTCACTTGGATCTTCTCATCTCAATTTTTTTTCTTAGAGTTTATTATAACTCAATGAGATTAGTTGTTATATATGGTAGGTAGGCAGCAACTGATGCATGAAGAGAAAAACTTGGATTTGTTACAATGTGCAAACTACAAGGGAGTGCACAAAGAAATGAGAAGAAAATAATCTTGCTGTCACATAATTATAGAGTATATTTTGTACATGTTATACCTTTTTTTAAAAAAAATTACAACTTTACTTCTTCATATTTTTATACTCTCTTCATCCCACTTTAAATTTCCTATTTTCCTTTTTGGGACATCTCACTATAAACTTACTAATTCTAAACTTTCTACATTTAGCATAAATATGTGGTCATAACTCTTCCTTCCATTTGATTTATGTAGGCTCACTCCCATCACTCGTTAAAAAGATGCCACATATATTTGTCTTAAATTTTGTGTAAAAAATAATTAGGAAGTTTAAAGTGGGACGGATGGAGTAGTAAAGAAAAAAATATGTGGTCATAACTCTTCCTTCCATTTGATTTATGTAGGTCCACTCTCATCACTCGTTAAAAAGATGCCACATATATTTGTCTTAAATTTTGTGTAAAAAATAATTAGGAAGTTTAAAGTGAGACGGATGGAGTAATAAAGAAAAAAATTTAGAATAGAAAATAGACCTTTTTTTCTTTTTTAGAAGTTTTTTTTTGGACAAATTAGACTAATTATGGGACAAATACAAGGTTTGTGCCCTTGAACCCATTTTTGTCTTTAGATTTGTGTACGTTTGCATCATTTTAGTTGGAGAAAATTATAATATCACTATTAGAGCTGCTAACTAAACTCCAATAGTAGTGTATTAATAGAGTTTCGCATGAAATATTGGGAGGGCCATAATGCATGAGCTATGAATGCGTTAAGCCTCTTAACTAGGGATGATCATGGGTCGGGTCTGGGTCGGGTCTAATAAAACTCAGACCCGACCCTAAGAAAATTTAGTTAGACCCGGACCAGTAGGGTCTGAAAATTTTAGACCCGTACCCAGACCCGATGGGTCTAAATAGGTTTTGGGTCCAAAACGGATCCTAAATGGGTCTAATATTCTATTTTTTCTTCACTAAATAAAATTCATCTTATCTTAAATTCAAATAATTGAAGTTCAACATGTATTAGAATTAATTTTTCAAGATAACAAAATATACAATATATATTATTTGTTGAATTTGACATAAAAATACAAAGAGAATATGAAAGTAATTTAGAAATTTGGGTAAAATTATATATAATTAGACTTATATGGGTCTACGGGTCTGGGTCTTAGTATGTTAGACCCGGATCCGGACCCGTATCTAAAAATCTAGACCCATACCCGGACCCAAACCCAATGAGTCTAAATTTTTTAGACCCGTACCCGACCCAATGGGTCTAGATCCTATGGGTCTGGGTCGGGTCCTAAACCCATGATCACCCCTACTCGGGACATCTTGTTTGGGAACGAGCGGGAAAAGGGTTTTCACAATCCTAAAAGTATTTGTTTACTGTATTCTCCATCCGTCATTATCACACTCCGTCACAACCCAAATTACAGTCCAATCATTGTACAATATTCGGAAAATATGTTTGTCCGTTAATATATTTAACTACGTATAATAAAGATAAATAAAAACTTACTTTCTAGAAACTACTTGTTGCAACAAATTCAACAATATCACATACGATAATATCATTTTTCATTTAGTTATTCAAATATGAGGTCAAACTTTGATAGAAAATAGTGTCATAAAGTAGTTGGGTAATTTGGACTTGGACAGAGGGAGTACTTCCTTTGTTCATAGTGGCACTTCAATTTTTGGCATAACTATTGGGGAGATAATAATTGTGCGTAGTAAAATAAATTTGGAGAAAAAAGATATAATGAGGGGTTCAAACAACCTTGAACCATCCTATAAGTGGAAAGTGGCAAGCTAAAAAGAAACATCCAAAAATAGA
This sequence comes from Rubia peregrina, assembly GCA_032355705.1. Taxonomy (NCBI): domain Eukaryota; kingdom Viridiplantae; phylum Streptophyta; class Magnoliopsida; order Gentianales; family Rubiaceae; genus Rubia; species Rubia peregrina. The sequence goes on from JAULKK010000010.1 coordinate 2,917,669, forward strand.
AAGTGTGTCAAAATAAAATGAAAGGAAAGAGTATATGTTGAGTATCTAGGGTCAGGGTTCAATCGTATTTTAACAAGTATCAATAAAGTGAGAAATTAAGGTAGTTTTTATTTTTTTTATTTTTTATTTCTTAACTTATTTAACATTTGTCAAAATGTGATTGGGCCTCACCCCAACAAACTTATTTCACTAACATACTCCTCCCATTTCTCTATATATGGTACACTTACCTTATTGGGATTTTTTAAAAATGACACACTTTCTATTTTTGGTAATATTCCTTCAATTTCATCCACTCATTCTACTTTTTACTTTCTACATTCAATTTCATCCACTGATTTTCTTCACTCAATTTCAAGCACTCAAACTTATGGTGCCACAAATAGAGAAACAGAGGGAGTACGCAATTTATTATCACACCTACTGTTAATATATTTTAAAAAAAGTTAAGTGCTAAAATAATCTTAACTTTAGACTAAAAGTGCTAATATAACCCTGCAATCTCAGAAAGTGGCAAAATGACCTTTGGCCGTGTT
>JAULKK010000010.1:2927879-2938614 GCA_032355705.1 Rubia peregrina
ATATGTATATATTATTGTTCATATATCTATTCAAATATGCGGTCAAACTTTGATTCAGAATAGTGTCCAAAAAGCAACTCAGACACTTATAGCGGGACGGAGGGAGTATATATATATATATATAATGATGTGATCCTATTTGGTCATGATCTTGTACGTTAAGAAAGTGCTGATTGTCTTATGAATCATTTGATTTTACCATTAAGATTTCTGGTCTGAGCGATTCAAACTAAAATTTTTGGTAAGATTTAACAATTAATTTTATCATTTTGATTACGTAAAGAAATTATTTCACTAATATATAATGGGTGGACAGGTCAAATATGGGTTGGGTAATATGGGTAATTAAAAAAAGGAGTTAAGTATTGGACTTGACAAAAAACCATTGTTTAAGTACCGGACTTGTTAATAAAAAGGGCGAACAACTTCAGGGGTCCTCCACCTCTTCTCATCGTTCACTTTTGACCCCCCATTTTATTCAACACATTTCACCCCTGAACTAACAAAAGTGTTCAATTGTGATCCTTCAGTCTGATCAAAACGTTAAATTTAAGGGTAAAATAGTCATTTTCTTTTTCTTTTTTTAAATTTATGTTTTCCATTTTCCATTTTTCATTTTCTCCTTCCCCTCCCTCTCACCTCTCCGAAAGAACACCCACCACCACCTGAACCCTACCTTCATCATCGCCCTCATTTGCCCCTCTGCCACGCCTAAACCCTACCCTCTGCGCCCCTCACACTACCACGCCATCCACCCACATCATTGTTAACAAATTGATGCCGGAGGGCAGTGGCTCAGATCTGAGATGGAGCAGGTGAAATTAATGTCCGCGACAACGTCGTTTCTGGAGGAGGTGCTGGAGCACGTGTTCTCGTTCTTGAGCATGGACCGGGAACGGAACGCGGTCTCGTTGGTGTGCAAGCCTTCGTACGTGATCAAGTGGTGGTGTCGGCACCGGATATTCATCAGGAGCTGATATGTTGTGAGCCCCGAGATCCTAATCTGGCAGTTCCCGGAGGTGAGATCGGTGGAGCTGAAGGGGATGCCGTATTTCACCGACTTCAGTCTGGTGCTGACAAGTACGACGACATGAGCATGATGGCGAAGGGCACCATCGCCGACCTTAATGCTTGCGACAACGTTCTAAATGCGTAGGAGAAGGTTGGCTCCACTATGGAGGTGGCGAACAAGAATGGCCAGATTCGGATCTTGCATAATTCCGCGTTGCCGCCAACTCCACGAAGCTGATGGTATCTTGGGCTATTGTGTTGCTGGGGTCCTCCTCGACGATGAGAGTGGTGAAGGAGAAGTTGGGGGAGATAGGGAGGAAAGATGTGGTTGGTGTTGTCGGTGGCGCAGTGGAGGGAAGTGGTCTAGCGACAGAGAGAGGTGGTTTTGTCTAGAAGAAGAAGGGGAGGAAGGGAGGGACTAAGTTATTAAATAAATGTGAAAAGCATTTGCTGCCCTTATTTTTGTTAAAACTTAAGAAACTAACAATGTTGACTTCTAATTTAACAGTTTGACCAGATGGAAGTATGACAAATTGACACTTTTGTTAATTCAGGGACAAAAGATGTTGAAAAAAATGAGAGACCAAAGATGAACGATGGGAAGAGTTGGAGGGCTCTTGAAATCGTTCGCCTTAAAAAATAATCCGTAAGCAAGTTGCCTTCTCCAAAAAAAAAATCAATGGGTGGCGAGTGGTAGCCAAACGTGTAGATTCGGCAGCAAATTTTATATGTGGGGTGGTGAGGGTCCAACGAGATTATGACAAGTGTTAATAAAAATATATAATTCAATGCATCCTTCTTTTTCTCAATTTGAATTTGACACTTGTCATAATCTCATTGAACCCTCACCACACCACATACAAAATCCCCACATATAAAATTTCCTGGAGATTCGGTGGTGCGCTTCTAGTACAACTATCTTCACTATCGAATCTATAGGAGACACATGCGATGCCTCGATCCTTGATTTTGTTCAAGCTCAATCCCTTTTGCTCATGCTTCATGGTCCATCAAAGTGTTGTGGCCACGGGAAGTTTGTGATTATGAAAGGTGTAGCTAAATCACGTCCTGTATTTTACTAGTTTACGCCCTAATACATATGTATGTGTATGTATAATTCTGATTTAATTCTAAAAAAATCATCCTTCTCTGTTGGCACCACCACTGCCTTGTCACTTCCACCATGCCGGGAACCTCTCTCCCTCCCCGCCGAATACAACTCGTCCCTAGTCCAGTCCTGTCAGCCCTTAGCCCAGTCCCTCCTGTCCCCAACCAAATCTCACCAGAAACAACCTCCATCCCCACATTCATCCCCAACCCAACCCTAAACCATGACATGGGAACCATTCCTCTACGGCGGTGGAATAGAACCATCTGCGTCGAGAACCATTGTGTGCGAGAACTATCTGCGGCAGGCGAGAACCACCGGGGATGAGAACCACAAGCCCACGACGGAAAAGAACCGTGGCTCGAGAACCATTATCCCTCGGCAGACAAGAATCGCTTCTCGAGAGATGCCGACGAGAAGAACCTCTCCTCGAGAAGCAACTGGCGAGAGCTAGCAAACTCAACCCACACCGATGAACCTAGGAACGCGACTAACGTCTCAGAACCATCAAACGCAAGCCACATTGGAGACCCGGTGAAACCCTTTCCAGCAGTATCCACCACTGAAACCCACCAAGCCACCATTTTGCCCAGATTTTTTACTAAGATTGTTAGGCAGTAAAGCCGGAAAGTAGCCCAAATCATGTCGGCCCCCACCAATCAATTAGTCTGAAACTAGCAGAAATTAGTTTAAAAACAGTCGACATATTTGGGTTTCAGAATTTAGTTTTAATTATTTTATTCTTTCAAATTAATTCAGAATACAAATAGTATTTCAAAAGTACAAATGCAGAGCGTGATTTAGTAAAATGAAGGAAGTGACGTAGCATTTCACTTATTAAATGCATGCATAGTCGAATCACATGAAACTTCACTACAAGCCAAAAATCTTCCATTTACATATCATTACATGTGAATATAAGTGATCATCTAGTTGAAAAAATGGAATCTAAATCCTTAGATAGTCCTGCAGATTTAGACCTGAAATCTGATGATGAAGCAAATGAAGGGCTTCCACTCCTCTTAACATTCCAAAATGAATTCCATCTGCCTTGGGTACTCGTTGAAGGATCACCTGAAGAAACTCCACTTCTATCTCTGCTAAAGCTAGACCTGGCAAGTTCTCTAAGTTGCTTCATCCATGGCCTTTCTTCAGAAGTAGTACTTCTGCTGCTTGATCTTCTGTCCCCCGAAGAAGCTGTAGTATTCGCCTCACCGTCGCCACTGGCATTGAGAGGGAACTTACTGTCAAAATCTGTTATCCATCGTTGGGGGATGAAGAACAAGAGGAAACCAATTGATGCAAGTTTCAGCCCTGAAAAGAAGTTCTCAGCAGGGTCTAGCCTTTTAGTCTGCCTGAGTAATGCATACCATTCATTGAACAGCTGGGCTAAAAATGCAAGCAAGAAGAGTGAGATCATGAAGATCCCGATTCTTGTCTCGCATGAAGCGGAAACTTCATTGTCCAAGATCACCAAACACGACGCGAAAACTCCTACTTCGCAGAAAACTGAAATGATCTCAACCAGCTGGACTTTTCTTTTGATGAAGGGTTTTTTGAGCACCATGAAAAAGAGCTGGAAAGATGTTATGCTGAGTAAGATGACTGTGGGAGATCTCGAAGTCCAATTGTCTGAGTATGCAACAGCTAGAGTTCCTAGCAGTACTCGCTTCGCGGCTTCAAGAAGCGTGTAATATATGCGAAGAATGCCAAAGAGCTTCTGAATGAAAGGTGCCTCAGCATCTTCATTCTCATCATCCGAATCAATAATCCGACCACCTCGCTTGAAGGCCTTTCCTACTGCAATCTGCGAGAGCATGTACTTTGGCGGACCTCTTAGGTCTTCGAATAAGGGACCTAGCATTGTCAAATACGTCGAGTTTGGCTGGTCTCGCCATGTCCACTGCCCTCTTTTACCCGGTCCAAGTGTTGCGCGGATGATCTCTTGGTACCAGTGGAATTGCTGCCCTTCATGATGCACTTCCTTATACTGAAGTAGCTTTCCAAATGATATTCCAATTGATAGGAACAAGAACAATGCTAGCAGCAGAAAAAGTACTAAACTTAGCAGCAGAATTCCAACAGCCATTCCTGCACTTTTTCCTCCTTTAATCAAGACACAAAAAGAAACAGCATCAGAAACAAACTGATTATCTTTGGACAATTTGTATGTAAGAAGTGAACTCTGATTATGGGACGGCATTCCTTTTAACCAATTGCAAACCATATGAATGTAGCTGTTATGAAGCATGAAAATAGGCCATTAGACAGCAAGAACTTGAAGTACCTTTCACCAAAGCTGCTGAAGCTTCACAGAGACAAGGTAAGGCAAGCAGCAGAAGAAAAATCTGAAATCGCGGGAATATGATCAGTGCACCATAGCTTCTATTTTTGTCTTCTTTTTTCTTTCGGAACCTTAAAATCATGAAGAGTAAGGCATGCAACAGAAATAGACATCCGTAGATTATCACGAGCCAGAACATGCTTCTTTTGAAGCCTCTCCACCTTCAAAACAGAACAAAACAAAGTAAGACAACAGTAAATGATTAAAACTGAGCGGAATCTTAAGAAAACAAAATGAGGAACTGTTGCTACAATGGAACATACCCATCTTTATCTTGAGGATAGAAAATGAAGTCTGCTTCCGGAACAATGCTTTCTTCCTGTCAAGATAGAAGCGTTGAAACATGACCACGAACATTTTAAATCACGTAACACTGGGGGAAAAAAAACTTCTAATAACCTCAAAGAATGTTCTGTACTCCATAGGAGTGAGTGGCAATCCATATACTGATGGAGCTCTAGTAGTGCTGTGAACTTCATGTCTCCAATCCATCAGAATATCAGAACCGTGAACTTTTGAACTATATGTAGGAGAGTTTGAGCTCCCCATCAGAGGTGGAACTTTTTCAGTTTCCCATGGCAGACTGAAGTAAGGAATACTCCATTGTAAACCTCTTGCAAGTTCTGAATATTCAACCGGTAAAGCAACCGCCAACCACCTAGACAGTGCATACACCTGAATGTGGCCAGCCATTCTCTTCCTCAATGCCAAAAATGAAAGCAAAGTTTAGTTCATAATATTCTTGATTCTATTAGAGAATGAACAAGAAGAGAACATACAAAAAGATTTCTTGCGGGATCAGATGTCAAAAGAGGAGAAGGCCTTCTATAAGCCCCGATGGATTGGAGGCTTGCAGTTGAGATTGTGAGAAAGCCGGCCATTAAAGAAGTAACAGCAAATGCAGCTGTTGAGAAGGAGGAAACCACTAGAGACACAATAGGCACAGAATCTGTGGAAAATTCGGCATCTATAAACGCTTATGAGCAAGTATCTGAAGTTCTTCACATCGAGAAAAAGAAATGAGTTCCTTACAATGTCTCACTTGCAGTATATTAGATGGGAGGTTGCCATTTCCTGCAACATCTTCTGTTACATTTTCCAGGACACTGATGGATATAACACCATTCTTTCCTCGTAAGTATATTATATACACACTCTTGCTCAATTCGTGAAAGCTGGATGATAAAAACAGGACGAAAACAAGCACAAACTAATGTTACTCATCTGCAAGGAAAAATATGATGCACTCTGGTACTGGCAGATGCAAATACGTTACATCTCAGAATCATGGAAGCTACATCAAAATATTTTTTCTGATCAAATGACAGATGATTGTATACCTTTTCACATGGCCCCCGGAGATGGAGATGTGAGATGAATTGAAACCAAAAACAGGCTTCGCGAACTTAATCAGCACTGGAACGCTCTCGCCCCTAGTCTTCTTGCGAGAACTTGTTTTCAACCTCACGACAGGCCTTACAGAATCTATGTCAGTGAATTTATAAGTGAGTAGAAGTATGGACCTGATGTATGAAAATGGTATTCAAAATTTCAAGTGCAGTAACTACATTGGTATGCAGTATGCACATACCATAGAGAAAAGTAACAGGATTCACCAGAGAAACCGGGGTTCCCTGTGGAGTTATAACCTGTTTCGAATCAAGGCTCACTGTGACAATGGCCATGTCTGATACATCTTTTACCTAAAAACAGACATGACATGTTCAGAATTCTATGTCAGGATCTCCTAACGTGCTACCATTCAGATGTTGTCCCTTGTACATTAAATACGCGGTTTACCATGTTTGATACGTGTATACTATTAGTAATGACGACAGACTCCACGAATCCAAATGTTTGATAAAGGGGGAAGAGAGTAATGACCTGATAGCCGAATCTACGCCTGCCAAAATTATCACCACTGATAGGGATTAGAGAACCCTGACTTGCTTTGAGTGAAGCCATGATTTCAGTGGATGAATTAGCAACAGGTTTCGTGAAGTACAAATACACTTTCAAGTTCTTATTTTTGTTGGTTGCCAACACAGTTCTGGCTTCCTTGTTGATCTCGACTAGCTTGTCAGGTATATGAGTTCTCAGGTTGGCAATTACACTTCTTCTATCTAATGTTTGAGAAGAAGAAAAGACCAAAATATGAACTTCTCACTTGCAATATCACATGAAACATACTGCATAACTCTTCAAAAACTGCGAAAGCTATTACCGAAATGAATCCATAAGCTTGAGTTCTGAGTCCTTGTAATTCTGTTTCCTGCTGAATCAGTACAGAAATCTCTGTCCAATACGGCTATCACTCTTCCATACTGAACACTCGTGGACAGATCGACAGTAAGCGAATACTTCAGGTTCTTTTCGAGAACAGCTAATGAGTTGGGCATAACCTGACCAGCACCATAAACAAGCAGCTGTACACAACACATTGTCACATTGAATAAATAATTCTTACACACAGTTAATAAATCTTCTTAAGCCTTTTCAATCCAGAGAAGCATAGATTGATTGAAGTTCGAGTGAAGGCGACATACTCACGTTGCAGGCATCCGGAGAAGAGCACTGAAAACCACCTCCCCCATCACAGAGCTCACTAAATGATATGTTTACGCGAACATTCGATGAATTTGTAAAGGTTGTTGATGCTGTGATGTACGCTGTCGGGGAAATCGTGTCTGAATAGGCCAAAACAGTTCAGATTTTATTTATGATACTTTAGTTTAGCACAAAAACAAGCAATAAATGGAAAAGTGTTCCTGACCAATAGTCCATTCATAGCTAGCACAGCCAACTCCATGAGTCCCATTAGTGCACACCTCAAAACTATGATTTCCATCGCGCAATCGAACATACGATACACTTGCACTACAAACTGATGCTAGTTCATCGTCCACCTGCTTATTGGAGCTCATATCAATCAAATTCTTCAACATTAGAGTGAACAACACAGAAGTATACTAATTTTACCAATCATTTCATGCGTAAATTTCAGCTAATAAGCTCAGTCAATCAGAACTGATACGGCATTTTACAAAACTCACCTTGCAATTCGTAGGACACTGATCATTGCAGCTTTCTCCATTCACCATCACTTGAAACCGGAATGTAGCGTAATCCCTCTTCGATACTGCATGAGGAGTCCTTAACAGCTTCACAGCTACCTCTGAACTGCCACAATAAGCTCTCAAACTCCATTGCAACACTACCAGCATTAACTCCAGAGCTAGCCTCATAGACCGAACCATGTTCTTTAATCTCTATCAACCGGACTATGTTCTGCATCACAAGTTTTCCATGTACTTGAAATACTGATACTGTGTTTCAGCTCATTTCTACGCTCATGTAATATTATTTATACAGAAATGGGATTTGTGGTTGATGAAGGCCGTGGAGAGGATAGTGCACATGAGACTGGCAGAGCAAGACATAGTCCAGATCATTTGTGAAGATAAGAGAGAGAGAGAGAGATTCTCAAAGAAATAAGATGTCAAATTTAATGAAGACAAGTGAAAGGGAAAGCTACATGCATCGTTTTTTTTAATGAAGCCACAAATAGGGGATGTTTGACCAAGACATCAAGACCATTCATGAATTCCCTTCTGCCATAAATAAACGGACAAAATGTATTTCAAAACTATAATTTCAAGATAGAGTGTGGCTTGCTATTTTTGCCCTATTTTAATATGTGTACACCCTCCGTCCCAGCTTAAATTACAACATAATCATTGAACACCGTTCGAGACATGTGTTTGACCCTTAATATGTTTAACTACGTATAATAAAGGCAAATTAAAAGTTACTTTTTAAAACTACTTGTTAAGATGAATTTAACAATATCACATACTATAATATTATTTATTATATATCTATACAAATATGAGTTCAAACTTTGTTGCAGAACAGTGCCATAAAGTGTCCCTGCAATTTAAGCAGGAACAGAGGGAGGATACCTTTATAATCCTACGTACTTTCAAAAGTGACAATATAATTCTATATAATTTGAAAGTAAAAAAATAAACTCTAACTATTTAATGAAAGTGTCAATGTAACCTTCTGGTGGAGAATCCAACGTTGACTTTTATTTTTCCGCCATTGATCCACCTGAAATGACCAAAATGCCTCGGACCAAAAGCAAAATTTGGGTGGACAATTATACCCTGATCCACCACTGCCGGACCGCCAGGTTAATGAGACAGTCTCACCCAAACTTATAGTGAAACCAGGATCCCTTTTGAATTTGTATCAGTTATAGAGACTTATTTGCAATTATATACTCCCTCCGTCCCAAGAGAAATGGCCTAAGTTGACTTGGCCCAAATATTTAGGAATTGTGGTGGCCCACATGTTTGGAGGGGTATGATTAATTGATGAATGTTGACCAAAATTTTGGGCAATCTTGGCCCTTAAAAGTTTACTAAATTTGGGAAAAGACAAAGTAGGCCAAATCTGCTGGGACGGACTAAAATGGAAAGTAGGCCAAATCTGCTGGGACGGAGGGAGTAGTAAGCAACCTTATCTAGCAGTGAAACAATATGGTAAAAATTAACAAACTTTCACCCAAGGTAAGTAAGTATGACAACATAATTGCGACAAGGGATGCGTAGTTAAGCATAAGAAGCCATCAACGGCAACTCTTTAGGAAGCACGATGCTGAAAGCCTGTTAAGGTATACCCAATTACTATTAGGCCACACGAGCCCCTAGAAATCTTGGCTACTTACAAGTTACAATTGAACCAAATAAACAGAGAGGAAACCTAAAGAAAGAATTGGAAGGAAACTTTATAGAAGGCGTATTGTGTTTAAATATGAAAATATAATACGTTTAGATAGACTAAGCACAATAAAATATATAAAGCAATATAATGCATATAGATATCAATGAAATAAAGGCTCAGCGAGGCAGGGGTCATAGTTGAAGTGATTGCAAAATCTCTACTTAGTTTGGGTCTATGCTATCTGTTATTGAATTTTCTAAATTCTAAAATTCACAATACAGGGAAATCGTCCTGAATTTGGACACGAGTAGGAGACCACCGTACTATATTAGACACGGTATGGGATACATAATGATAAAATATAATTTAAAAATCTTGTAATTAGAGAATAATTATAGGAATAACAAAGAAACTCAAAGAAATCATTCTAAAGCATGTGAAAATCTTTAAGCTTCTTTATCAGCAAAAACCATTGCTTCAATCTCAGGTTCATCAAAAGATGAGTCTGCATGCTCTATTCTAACAAACAGTCTTCCTCAATGTTGTCCACCACAGATTAAAGATGCTTGAACATAAACTTTTTTTTGGAAAGTGAAATTAATTTTGAAATAGGGAAAGAATGAGACGCTGGTACGTCAAATTTTTTTTATGGAAAGAAGGAATTTTTTTTATGATATGGAAAGGATATTAACAGCTGGATGATTTTAAGTTTGAAAGGTTTGAAAATTAAATATGTAAGGTATAGTAGTAGATAAGCAAAGGAGATCAGATGAGTATGATAATAAATATGAAATGTGTAAAGTTTTTCCTTTTTTTCCCCTGTATTGATTCATCAGAATTGGACGCAGATTGCGTACTGGCAATTGTGTCAACACGACTTGGTTACTGTCTGAAATTTGAAGTGTCAGGGTAGCATACGTTCCAGTTATGTTTCAAAGAGCTTGCAAATGTAGCTAAAAAGACTTGTCATGACAAGGTCATTAACTCAAGCTCAGGACACTGAGCTAAGTATTTAGCTCATTGTACCCAATTCCAAATATAAAAATATCACTAAAAAGACTTTCGTCGTGACGAGGTCATTAACTCAATCTCAGGACTATTAGCCATTTATTTTAGCTCCTTGTACCAAATTCCAAAAATTGCATGTTAAATTCACACAAGCCCTTTTAGATTAGAAGGTCTTAAGAAATTGCACCAGGCCGAAATCACGACTTGACTTGAGAACTGAGCAGGGAAAGATGGTGCATCCAGACTTAGACTTGCATTTTTTATTTTGTTTTTTGGAGAAAATAAGACTAACATTAAATTCATGACAAGCGTGTTCATTGTCACTTTAAGCTACAGAAGTTAGTAGACAGCTTGTAATCTTTACAGTTAGTTGGAAAAGAAAACTAACAAAAGCTTTTCTTTATTACTGCCCGAAGCACCCAAATGCAGATCAGGGAAGAATCAATTTATATCAAATGTGCAAATTGAGTTATAAATCAGTCAACAAAGCCTTCAAAAGAATAGCCTGCTTTGGCTTTCTTCTACCAATTAAGGTG
>JAULKK010000010.1:2950565-2961690 GCA_032355705.1 Rubia peregrina
CTATTGAGAATGAATTAGTTAAAGAGCTTGATTATAAGAGTTTGATTAGTGATTTTGCTTCTAAGAAAGCAAGTAGAATTGTATTAAGTAACTGAAATCTTGTATCCTATTTTGGAGTTTAGTATTATTTTTAATGCCGTTAAATTAACTGTGTTTTGAGTGTATATGGGGGCCTCTTTTTTTTGTTCGCTTCAGGCCCCAAAAAAGCTAGGACCGGCACTGGTAGCATACATAAGCTTATATCTCCGGAAGTTTCGAATCATCATGTCTTCAGAAAGTAGTCATCTCCGGGATTATGGCCGACCCCGATCATGACCGTAAGTATAATAGTTGATTAATTCAGATTTTCGCAATAGAAATCTAATACTCACTCATGAGAATCCTTCATTCCAGCGTAAGGTTTTGCTTTCCATCTCTACTTGTCCCATTAAAAGGTTCATATTTTTTATTTTGACTGAAATTTGTGATTGAGGGAGTAGTTTCATTGAAAACAGGAATCTAAAAGTTGATTAATTTAATTATTTTTTTACAATACTATTCAGGAATCTATCAGAAGACTTGGTACAGGGTTCAAATTAAAAATGGAGAACTGGATTCTCAATTATTATGTCCACTTTTCCAATTTGTGGTTCCTATTGTGACTTTTTAGCAACTTCAACCAAATTAGGTTTGGCACTGCTTTGATACTTGAACTTGAAAAGACTTCAGTAGGTCCACCGTCCACTAACTTCAACTTGGAAATCTTCTTCTCCGTAGCCTGAAAATTACCAGAGCCAAATTCCTCGACTCAGATGGCTGAGAGTGCTGTATCCATCGTTGTTGAGATTCTCGATACCCTGTTAAGAGACAAAGTCATGTTCCTCAGAGGAGTGAATGAAGATGTCCAGAAACTGAAGGATGAACTGGTAAGAATGAAGTGTTTTCTCAAAGATGCCGACCAGAAGCAAGATGAAGACGCAAGGATCCGTAACTGGGTGTCCGAAATCAGAGATCTGAGCTATGATGCAGAGGATACGGTGGAGCTCTTCATCGCGAAAATGGAGGCCATGAAAAGGAAGCCAGCCCTCATCAAGTTCGCTTACTTTCCTGCCAAGATATACAATCTTGATCAGGTTGGTAAGAGGATCAAATCTGTTCGATCAAGAATCATGGATATTGAAGCTAGTCGTGTGACTTATGGGATCAGAAACCTCGGAGAGGGAGAGAATGATCGTGCGATCCAAGAGTTGCACCATCTGCGTCGAACCTCGGCTCACACTGAAGACAAGAATCTGGTCGGGATGGAGGAGAAAACAGCTCTTCTTGTCTCGAAGCTTCTCACTGATGATAGTTCCCGATGCGTGTTTTTGATCACGGGAATGGGAGGCGTTGGAAAGACAACTCTTGCTAGGAGAGTTTATAACCATACTGATGTGCAGCAGGAGTTTCCATATCGTGCTTGGGTTTGTGTCTCTGAAAAATTCAGTTTCAGATACATAATGAGGTCGATCATGAAGCAGGTGGCCTCGACTTCTGATGAATCGTTAGCGAAAATGGATGATGCTGAGTTAGAGGAAAAGCTTTGGAGATCTCTGAAGAGCAAGCATTATCTGGTGGTGCTGGATGATATCTGGCAGGAAACAAGTTGGGACATTCTTTCCAGGGTGTTTCCCGACGAGGGCCGAGGGAATCGGGTGCTGCTCACTAGCCGGAACAAGAATGTCGCGCAACACGCTGATCCTCTCCACAGTCTCTATGAGTTAGAAACTTTGGGAGAAGAAGAAAGCTGGCAACTGTTTTCCAAAAATGCGTTCGCTCGTGGAATGTCGTGTCCTTTGAGTTTGGAAGACTTGGCTCGGAAAATAGTGAGAGTTTGTGGGGGTCTTCCGCTAGCGATTACAGCTATCGGAAGCCTCCTGTTGCAGAAGAAAGGGGTGAGAAGAGAATGGGAGAGTGTGTATGAAGACATCAGCAGCCATTTGAGAAAGGGTCTTAATGGTGTTTCGACGATTCTGGAGCTGAGCTATCGCGATCTTCCTCCTGATCTCAAGTTTTGCTTCAAGTACTTGGGATTATTCCCTGAAGATCACGAGATCTTCGTGCGGAGGTTGACAAACTTGTGGATTGCTGAGGGGATAGTTGCTGAAAGCGATGGAGCGCGAAGTTTGGAAGACATTGCAGCAGATTATTTGGAGCAGCTCATCAACAGAAACATGGTTCAGGCGGGAAGAGTTAGCGTCGAGGATAAGGTTAAAAGCTGCAGACTCCATGATTTATACAGAGATCTTGCAAACAAGAAGGGCAAAGATGAAGATTTCCTCGCGACTCTTGCGAGTGGGAGAAGTGATGATCAACCTCCTGCTAAATCCAGGTACATTGCTGTTCATGATGATTCTCCATTTTCCGGGTATTTAACTCCCCATCTTAGGACTATTCTCGCCTTTGGGAAAGTTACATTCGATTTCAAGGGAAAGAAACTCCTTCGGGTGCTGGAGTTAGACGGTAGCAAGATTCATCAGTTGCCAAAAGAAATAGGAGATCTGAGTCTCTTGAGGTACCTTGGTTTAAAATTCACCGGGATTACTGAGCTCCCGGCTTCTCTGGCGCGATTGCAACGCCTGCAGACTCTTGATGTGTTCAACGACTACAGTTTCATCAAAATCCCAAATGTGATATGGAAGCTTGAATGTTTAAGGCATCTCATTGTGTGGCACATTAGTTCTGATGAGCCGCTAAAGATCGAGGGATTGAAGAGCCTGCGAACACTGGCAAGCATACATTATGATATACTGATTAGCAGTAGTAGCCTCATCACACTGACTAACCTTCAGAAACTCGCGATTCGGGTTGGACCCGGCTCGCAGATGGATAAGCTCTTTGCACCATTATCTCAGCTCCGCAACTTTCGCGTGCTCAACGTAATATCTGAAGCTGATGGGTCTGGAGAACTCCCACCCCTGGATGGGATATGCAACATCAGTCATCTGAGTGAGCTCAAGTTGGTTGGGACGATGAACGTGTTGCCTCCCATGCCTCCGGGTCTGACTCGCTTGGTTTTGTTTGGCACGGAGCTGGAAGAGGACCCGATGCCAATGCTGGCAAAACTGGAACATCTATCATTCCTTAAACTGGAAAAGAGCGCGTATCCTCGAAAGACTGTGACAATACCTGGGAATGGATTTTGTCGGTTGAACTTCCTCGAGTTCAAGAGAATGATAGACCTTAGATCATTGGCATTCGAGAAAGATGCATTGCCAGAACTCAAGTCCCTCCGAATCAGGTCTTGCAGGTACTTGAGACGGCTTCCAGAGGAGCTGAATTCCATGGCTTCGCTTCAAACAATAGAGCTTGTGAACTTGCCAGACGAGTTTGTCAACAGAGTACTCGACGACTACAAGGGTCGCCAAGCACCAAGTGTGAGGATATTCGAACAAGACCCATGGAAAGACGAATACTGGTAACAACAGGATCCCCATTTCTCAACAGGGGTTAACAGCATCTGTCTAGTCTTAGATATCAATAATTTGTTCAGTTATGTTTATCAATACCCTTGTACAAATCTGAACTGATAAATCATAAATGCATGGTATATTTACAGCACAATAAGAAGTGACATATCAATATCATATAACTGGTGCCTCATAGATCATGTGTCAGAATGTGGAGTAGAGTACAATTTTTTAACAGAATTCAACTGCATACATAACACTACTATCGAGCGTAGATAAGTAATTACCTTGTAACACTATAACAATGAATCCTAACTATATAACAGTATCATCGTTATAATTGGAAGAACCTGTTTTACATCATGGATTGATGGAGATTATCAGCGGTTTTTCAACTTTGCCTTTTTCAACAACAAAATTCTTGGTAACTTTTGAGTCTCCATCTCCAATTTCCAGTTCATAAGATCCTGGGAATCCTCGGAAGCAGAATTGTCCTTGTCCATCAATGTGTCCATGAGCATGAGTCAGCCATTCATCCTTAAGAGCAAGATATCTACGACCAGCTTCATTCAAATCACCTTCAGCATTTATCAGATGACAGTTTTCTCGGCTCATGGACAGCTCCCAGAAGCCCCACAGAATTACACCCTCCACAGCCGGATGAGCGTAAGCTTCTCGGAGCATAACTTCCAGATCATCAGCTCTGATGTACTCATTCTTAGAAGAAACTTCAAGTTCAGTGAACCAGATTGGAAGGCCAAGAACGGCCATCTTGTCAAGTGCAGAGCGCACGATAGATCCTACCGGACTATCTATATGTCCCTGAATGGCTATTCCTCCAACAGGGGCACCCTGTTCCTGGAGTTCACGAATATGCTCAACGTACTTCTCTGGAGATGAGTCGGTATCGCAGCCATCCTCAACGTGGTAATCATTCACAAAAAGAGTGGTAGATGGATCTATTTCATTAGCATTCTTGAACATGTTGGCTCGTATTTCCTTCCCAAGCCGATCCTGGAAGAATGAACCGTGCAACATCTCATTGTTTACGTCATAGTGGTGGAATTTCCCCTTGTAGCGAGTGAGCAGACCTTTCAGGCGGCTATCAACAGCATTCATCAAGTGAGTTCCGCTCAAGTTGCGCACCCAATGGTGTACTTCGCTCTCAACCTCCCAGAAAATGCAATGTCCCCGGACTTTGATGTCATTTGTTGTGCAGAAGTTCAGGAGTTCATCGGCGTCTTTGTAGTTGAACTTTCCTTGCTCTTCTTCAGTCCAGCTCCACTTCAATTCATTCCCAAACACAGCCCAGTTAAAGTTTTTAACAAAGAACTTGGTGAAGTCCTCATTGTCTATATTTGTTCTCATCAGACAAGATCCAAAGGGGAAGCTGTTTTGAGTCTGTTTGACTCTGACTGAGGTACCCTGTAGGCTGCCTGAGTTTGATCCTGATAATTTCAAAACGACATCACACTTCCTTATCTGCATGGAAGCACAAGTTTCAGGAAAACCAGTTCAATTCAACAACTGAAAACAGATCGACATACGAAATTGTAATACTGAAAGCTGCAGGAGCATTTCGATCATTTCTGTGCCAAGAAAGCTAATCTTTAGAAATCCTAAACCATGTTAGTAAAAATGAAACACTTTCAAAACTTCATTTTTTTAGCGTTTCAAAACTTCATGTTCGTCTTATGGAAGCGACAATATCCAATATGAATTACCTCATCTGTTTGTTCGCGCAAATATCTGAACCTTGCTTGCCTGTCAACTGGAAAGATTTGCAATCCAGCTACCATCAAGTCAATACCAGGAGCAGGACCAGCAACATAAACCTCCACTTCCCGTGGTTGCTTCTCAATCCTAAAAGAACCACCAATTTCATACCATTTATCATCATTAACCTCAACTTGGCCCCCATTAACCCATTCATTATTATCCACCTTGATGGTAACATTCACATTTTGAGGACTAGAAACCCCTGGACCAAGTCGTACCCAAGCAGCTACCTGATAGGTCAGATAAGGTATCACCTTGTCTGTGATCATCTGAGCTGGACCCATCCATGTGTAGGTGCGGTTTTTCACAAGAATGTAGCTACCACTTAAAGGCTGATGAGACCCAAGGGAATCTACAACCACCGTAGGAACAGCATGCGGTGAGCCAGTTCCAACACTAAGCTTGCATTCATGATGTGCAAACCACCCAGCTGTTCCATCATTAAAGTTGCTGTTCGTAATTATATTTTCACCAAAAGCTACATCCTGCAAAATTTCAACAACGTGTCAAAAACAATGAACTTAACAAGGCATGCAGGAACAGGAAATTGATTGTTGACCAAAGATTCAAGTGTAGAAAAATACATGTTAGCAGGAAAACTAACCAACTAACCTGAATTGCTGGACGAGGAGAAGGAGGTACTTTAGCCGCATGTTTTACCACCAAGCTATTGAGAAGAATGTCTACACCTGGAGGTGGACCTTCCAGATATAGAACCGCTCGAGATGGGTAGCCATTTATCACAAACTTCCCTTGCATTTGGATCCAAACTTTGTCTGTTGCCAGCACCCTATTGCATTTTCAGTTAGTAAGCCATGTAAATACATCTTAACATACAGAAGATTCAGACATATAAAATTTGGATGGAAGCATCAAGTGCATCTAAAAAATTTACAACCTGGGAGTTTTCTGAAAAAACAAACATCCAATTACTTTGTCGTGCAAATGAGTAGCTTTTTTTTCTGAAATAGACAAACAGTTACAGAAACAAGCAAGCATTTATCGCAATATATGAGGTCAGCTATATTGATCATATCTAGCCATCATGTTCATTGTTCGCTACAAACAGTTATTTTCACATCCCGTATTTTCATCTAATGTCCTATTTGACTACTGAGTGAACTGATACACAAACAAAAATCAGTTTTTGTCAGGCAAGAAATGTGTTTCCACTTAGTACAAAATTGAAACAGAATTATGAGAATTCAGGTTGAAGGATGAAGCCTGGAGAAAAGAGAAGGTCATTTCTCGCAAGCTGTGTACTTGTGAGTTGCGATGTCATGAAGTTAACAAGCATTTCAATTATATACAAACGAGTAGCCAAGAACAAAGCTTAAAAAGAAATCTTATGTTCTACTTTGAAAGACAACTATTATTGCAAGCATAAACTTACTTTGCAACCCCTATGTATTGTTCACGCTGCTTTGCAGACTCAATTAGTAACGTGGCCTCAATATTAGCTTCGGTGGCATCATGACCAAATAACCGGACCACGGCATCAACCTCATAAACAAGCTTCCGATTAACTTTCCCTGTTATATCCTGCTGAATGCCATTCCAGCTTGCAGTACGTTTTGTAGCAGATGCAAAGAACTTTCCAGATTGTGGAACAACTTTTCCATTTGCCATTGAGTCATGCAAACTAATCTTGCAGCCATTATCTGACCAATTGTTGAGGCCATTATCAAAATTGGAATTTGATATGATATTCTGTTCTTCATACAAGTCAGGCCTTTTGTTTTGGTTCTGTTAAGTTTCAAAACCTTCAACCAGTCACTTCAAAATAGCAGACCCTTTTGGAAATGCAAAATTACAGCAGGCATTCATCCATTGCACTAACAAGTTCAATCAGTGCCTTAAGTTCTGCAATTAGAGTGAGAGAATAAGAAAAACTTACATCACCCATGGTGGAGCTAGTACAAGAGATTACTACAGATTTAATAAGCAGATCCACACCGGGTGAAGGTCCTTCGATATAAAATACCACCTTATGTGGCATAGCTGACAATGAGAATGTTCCTTCCAAAACCTCCCAATCATTTTTCGAAACAGACTTTCTGCATGAGCATACCCTCATCATAACATTACCTCATCAGCTCAATTTAAAGAGGTAACAGCGATGAGAAAGGAAAATATAAATCTACCTTGCAATGAACACATAATGAGGATCTGAGCCCTGATATTCCAGCCTCAGTGTTACTACGACATCATCAACTCCTTGATCAACTGCGCCTGATATGCTAACATTTGCAGCTACCATATAAGTGGAACCTATAGAGACTCGGGTAGTGATATCTTGCTCCAAACCTTGCCAAGCTTCCTTGCGGCTCATGATTCTAGCGTGCTGACTACTACCAAGTTTGTTGGATGTTCCTTGAATCCAATTAGATTTGGGTGTGACCACAGAGGCCTCGCAACAGTTAGGATGCCATGAATCAAGTCCTGAAGAAAAGTTATGGTTGTTGATGACATTGATGGTAGAACCGCTTCCCAGAATCCTTGAATTCTTCTGCAACGATAGATACATAATTCAACTATGCCTTAGAACTAATCCGATCAGTGCCCCAGAGAGCACAATACAGATCAACAGATTCTATCAAAATCCACATAAGAAGGAGCAAAATTTGAAAACTGAACTGACATTACATCACAAACACAATGAAACTATTGCACCAGTGATGTCAGTTCCTTACCTCCCAACCTGAATTACAAAGACAGCCAGACCTACCTGACCTGCCAACCCAAAAATTACTTATGATTTACACCTTATACAATCGTACACAACGTATATATGACATAATATGACAATGACTCAATTACGATTTGTGCGCAACACTTCGTAAATGTAACATTTTTAAGGTGTCGTGTTGGAATAAATACCAAAAGTCAAACTGTACTGAACAATCACAGCATGAGTCTAGAGATCCAGATTTTGCAAAAAGTACTGGTGTAACTTTACATTAATACAACTATACGATTGCATGTGTTTTATTATGAAAATGACAGGTTCACAAATAAGACATTATATACAAAAGAAAACGAAATTCGGGATAAAATTGAGGCACAATACAAGCAAGAGAGAAAGCAGTACCCCAATATTAGATGGTCCCTCCATGTTCGTCGCTGAACTCATGTAAAAAATCAAGAAGATGTAGGAGAAGCAAATTCGAAAACTGAAATGGCAGTACCCCAAAATGAAACCATTGCAACTAGTGACCTGCCTGCAACCTGTTGTATCAAGACAACTCGCCAGCCCAACAATTATTTTTGATCACGTATAACTTCTACAATCATAGAGAAGGTATACATCATATAATTACATTGACTTGATTACTACAAGTTTGCAACACTTCGTAAAGGCAGCATTTTTAAAGTGTTACTATAAAAAGCAAAAGTCAAAACGTACTGAAACAACTACAACATGACTGCAGAGACCCAGAATTCTCAAACGGAACTGGTAAAGCATGTTTTATTATGAGACAACCTATGCAAATCAAAACAAATTTCGGGACGAAAACTGAGGCACAATACAGAGAAACTTGAGCAAGAAAAAAAGCAGGGCCCCGAAGAAATTAAGAAAAATAATTGATATTCACACACAATTGATCGTCGTGTAATGAAATCAAGAATAAAGCACACACAATTTATCTAACAATTGCATATCAAAGAACTTCATTACCTGCTGAGTACTTTCCGAAGAAACCGCAACCAAGAGATGGAACAAATTAAAATTGTGGGTCAGGTTTTGAGTCAGGTTTTACAAAAGCACCATTAGGTATATTTACGCACTTCAGACTTAAAAATACACAATATTTTATTTTAAACTGAGTAACCATTACTCCCTCTGTCCCAGCCTAAATAACAGGGCATCATTATCACGCTGTTCAAAAAAAATGTTTGACCGTTAATATCTTCACTTACGTATAATTTTGGTAAATAAAAATTTGATATTTAGAAACTACTTATTACGACGAATTGAACAATACCACATATGATAATATTGTTGCTCATATATCTATTCAAATATGAGGCCAAACTTTGATAGAGAATAGTGTCTGAAAAGTAACTGTGATATTTAGGCTGGGACGAAAGGAGTATCATTTTATAGTTATATAACTATTGAGCTTATTTGATGTTAATTTTTTTTATTGCAACAGATTTCATATAACTTTGAAAAACTTTTAAAATATATCGTAACGTATAAATGATTATAGTTTGACACTAAAAATTATTAAAACTAGAATTTTCATAATTGGTCTAACGGTTGGTCTAACAGGAGACTTTATCCTTAAAAAATATTTGAATCTCAATAACTTTCATTAAAAATAGTAAAAACTTGATTTCAAAAAATTAATAATAATCAAAACTTGAATTATTGTTATTTAAAAATTAGAGAAAAGTGTGTTTTTAACCCTATATTTTGGTCGTAAATGCAAAAAAAGAACTTGTACAATCTGAAAGTGAAAAAATAATTCTGAATTTCGTTAGCCGAACTGTCAACGGCCAAATTGACTGGAAATAGGTGAAACGACCATTATACCCCTGAGTTAAAAAATTCCAGAAAAATCTAAAAAGACACTAATAGCCTCTTCCCACAACCATCATCATCTCTTTCTCATCCTCAACTCTCTCTCAGTCACCCCCTCCCCCAACACACCCACCACCACCGCTCATTTTCATCGCCCAAAGCCGCTTAACCCATGCCACCGGTGGCGTTCCCTGTTTTTCTTAATCCTTCGTGGTTACTTCATCAGTTTCGGAGGGTCGCTAGCGACACGATTGAGAGACTAGTGGAGAGATAAACGTGGGGCTAGCGGGGGGATGCGGGGAGAGGAAACGTGAGGCGAGCAGAGGGAGAGACGAAGGGTTTTGAGAGGGAAAGGGCGGGGCTAGGGTGTCGTAGCGGAGGGGGATTTGTGGCAGAGGGAGACACGAAGGGTTTTGAGGGGGAAAGGGCATGGCTAGGGTTTCGTGGCAGCGGTGGCGGATAAGGTCATTATGGGCGGGGTTTAGGCGGCAGTGGCGGGGGGTAGGCTAGTTGAGAGATAGATGAGAACTTAAACGCGGTGTTCGACAGTGGATAGGCGGCAGGGTATAGGCGGTGGCAGGGGAGCTGCTGATAAATTTTAGCTAATGTGCGATAAATTTACTTCGGCGAAGGCTACGGGTTATTGGTGTTTGAAGGTGAAGAAGAAAAGGCTTATGGGGTATAAGGGTCATTAGATTTTTAGTTTTAAAGTCAGGGGTATTTTTGTCTTTTCATATTAGGTCAATGTCTGAATTACTTTAGTCAACACTGGAATAGTCCAATTTGGATATATTTGCACCATTACTCATTTCTGCACTTTCTCAATTTAATTGGGTCATTTTGGCACTTTTGCCTAAAAAATATAATATGTCATAAGGTATCACATATAAACTTTTATATTTATACACCCATTTAATTTTATGATCACACTTAATAGGTTTTGACTAAATGAATGCTCAAATTGCATGTTGAGTTGGGATAAAGGAGTATAATTGTAACTAGACCTTTTGAGTGTACTAGAACTCTCTGCCCGCGCACTGTCGAGAACACTAAAATGCCTGGGTGAAATAATTGTTAATGTGGATGCCTTTTTTCCCCTCTGATGCGATCACCTAATATCTGAAAAACATACATGTGTATATTTTAAGATGAATAAAGTGATCCTAGTTTTGAACATAAGTTGCATGATTTGTCGACCGAGTAAATTCAAGTGGTTGAAGTAGATTCAAGTAGCTAAAGTGCTAGCTTCTTTTAATAACCTTTTATAACGCTACAAACATCACACAAACGGGGAAGAAATTACATCTGGATGCTTAGTATCTTCCATCTTATCATCATTTCAGGTGAATGAGCATATGATCAGGTCTTATTTGGTGGATATTTGTATAAA
>JAULKK010000010.1:2961790-2981429 GCA_032355705.1 Rubia peregrina
TCCTTGAAAGCAAGAAAGTGCAGCATAACCAGTATCGTTCCCACTGCAAAGTAGCATATAAATAACAGGTGCAAAGATAACTTTCATGATTCCATTATATTAGAAAGTAACACAAAGTGGCCTCCAATAAAAATTTACAAAATTAATCAAGAACATTATAATATAAGTACTACTACTAACCCAACTCTGACCTTTTTGGGGAGCCTACATTTCCTTGTAACTGTACTCTTAGAATAACGAGGAAGATCAGCTCCGGAGTCTGGCTCAATCATTTGCTCCGATCGCTGGAAGAAATTTCACCAGAAAGTGAATGGAAAAAAACCAATAATACCGTATAATATTTCAAACATGAAGATTAGGCACAAATAACTGACATCAGGTGAGCAAGTTTCTAGCTCTACCTTAATAAATTAATGAAAGATATAGTGGACAACCAATATGGAGATCATATTCATACAACAACTAACCAAGGAGCAAGATAAACGAATATAGCAAGCTACTTTCTAAGAGCTTCCAGAGAACAACCCTCTTTGGTAATAGAAAGCCATGATATGATATAAGAACCAAAACAGGGGTAGCTCGAGCCAAAATCTCACAATTTCAAAGTTTTCCACAATCGCTGCAAATAATTCATCACACTCACCTCACCTTTGCCACCTAAAACATAAGCATTGTAAATTTCACTTTGAATAAAATAATCAACAAACATGGATATTATATAAGCTTAACCACTCTATCATAAGTCATGTCAGAATTTACCCTAAAAACTGGAACCGAGCCATCGACCAAATAGCTTATCTGCAAAAAAAATACCATCACCTCCAATGATGACAAGTTAATTAATCTATAACTACTCAATTCCAACACACTTAACAAAATTTAACATAAAAAGTAGTCACCTCAGAGTCATACCGTGAACTTCTGTACGATTATCCTCGCCGCTGAAAACTTCATCTGGTTGCTGCAATAGACTATGAGCTGCTAACAGGCAGACTGCATGTAAAGTATCTTCTCCCGATCAACTGTTAAAGGTTTTCAAAATTCTTATGGTGGTCCCAAACTAAAACCATATAAGAAATGTTCTGAGTGCAAGTACAAACCACATGGAAAAACTTTATTACAACTTCCTCATTATGGCTCTGTTTGGCAGAGCTTTTAAACTGTTGTGCTTTGAAGCAAAGCATTTTTAGCGTTTGGTAAAGTGCAAAAAATAGCTTATTTTGAAAGCAGAAGCTATATTTGGGGGAAAAGCATAAGCTGGTCTCCCCCTGCTTTCAAAATAAGCCAGCCTACAACCACAATAATTATTCATAAACACAATCCACCAAATGGCCACACGGTAAAGATTATTAAACAAAAAGCATAATTCAAAATGGAAGGAAAACTTCTAGTGTTCTATAAAGGGCCTAGTTCATTAATATAACATTAATCCTGATACCATTGGGCACCAGATATGCTAGAGAGTACCCAACTATCATTCAATTACATAAAAAGAAGGAAAAATACTTCCGATAACCCTCAAAACAGCCTCAAAACATGTATTTCCTATCTTTGAATCCTTTGGTATGCTAAGAAGATTCACTTTCATATCATATGATTGAATCATTTGATTATCGAGCTTCATATACATCATGGTCAATAAAAAGATACAGCGCCACTAATACTCTCTCTTAATCATTAGGGAGGGGAGTTTAAGATTTGGGTATGCATGCAAGTGTTTAAAATAGAGTTTTAAATAAATAGTGAATATCATAAAGAGCCCCACTTTTGCAAATGAAAGTGACGCGGAATCTGGAATAGAAGAAATGGCAGTGACAATAACTATAATACAACATGGTCCCCATCAATGAAACCCCATCATCTGCACTTGACCTATAATACAACATGATCCCCATTAATGAAACCCCATCCTCTGTACTTAACCATCCTCTAAAAATGGGATGCACAAACTAAGTTCGCTAAATCCCAACACAACAAAGGGAAGGTAAAAAGCATAAAATAGAACGTAAACACAAGAAAAATTAACAAGAGGCCAGTCGAACAACCCTCTTTGGTAACCGAAAGCCAAAACAAAAAAGAGGCACAAGCTAAGGTCGCTGAATCCCAACACATAAATAGAGCATAAACACAAGAGACGAGATCTTATGCTTACTTCAAAAATTGAAGGCAAAGCCGGAAGTAGAAGTCACTTGTAAAACCTTCTTACATCAAAACGAGACTGCTTACTTGAACCAGAAGGCTGATCTTGCCCACAAGGCGGCTCCACCATATCCATAGACTGTATGTCGCCGTTGAAGCCAAGACTTCATAACGCAGCCAAGTCGTTACAGACATTATACTCTTCTTCCACGTCTTCATTGTCTCATCCATGAGCGATCTGCAGGCATCAAACGCAGTCCTCAATATCTCAACCCTGATCCTCAGAGATAGCATTCCAAAATCCCCAGATATCGGTTGCAAGATAGCCTTTAACGTCAAATAATTATGATGAAGAAGAGGAACATGGAAGCAGAGGAGGCAAAGCGTGTGAGATAATAGAGATGAAGGAGGGAAAAGGGAAAAAAGGATTGACAAAAGTTTACTGCATAAAATTTTGGTCGACAAAAGTTTACTGTAGAAAGGGGATTGACGCTTTTAATATATAGAGATATTTGGCTATGTTTGGTTCTAAATTCAACATAATAAATCCGGGGAAAAAATAATTATGTCGATTCGATCCGTGGGAGAATCAGAACATTGAAAACATTTATACTGTGAGTTGTAAATAATAAAGACACATGAAAAGCTATGTGGTGGTAACCTGTGCTCAACATATAATCGAACAAAAGGAGACTCTACAACCAAAAGGATGAAAATTTAAATAAAGTGGAAAACGAACAAACATAAGATGATATGACATCTCTCCATCAAGAACAGGTGCCGAAAAACAGTCGATGGTATAAACAGCAATTGCAAAAGCATCATCCCAGTAGGACAAAAGTATATGCTAATGGAATAACATACTCCCTCTGTCTCAGCCATATCTGCACACTTTCCTTTTTAGGTTGTCCCAGCCAAATCTGCACACTTTGAAAAATTTCCTCATTTGGTAAGTTTTGGCACCCGAAATTCCCATTTCGCCCTTAATGAAATCAGAAATTTACATAGGTTACCAACAATTAAACCACATTAATTACACATCTACCCATTATTCTTCCTATTATCTTTACTCAACATTTTAAATCTGAATCACACCAACCGTTTCACTTCCAATCTACCAACCACTTTTTCTTCATTTACTCCACCGCCCTTTGAATCCAATCACACATTTCTCCAAGCCACTTTTTCTTGGACACTGAAAGTTCACGTGAAGCCTGTTTTATTGTCTCTTGCAGACCTTTGAAGTTGCATTTAATTATCTCTCTTGAATCTTTCCTCTGAAGCTTTCTGCCTTCTTTTCTCTCAAACCCTAGATCAGATCCGAGCTTCTTATCTCTGCCACTGAACCACTCCATCTTCCCATCAATCTTTTTTTACGTTTCCTTATCTCGCATCTTCCCCATAAAACCTTCGGTTTCATGAAAATTTCGTCGTCCTCTTCTGATTACTTGTGCCCCGGATGTTCCAATTGCTACGTTTCTAAAACATTTAGCCCCTTAGAAATTGTCCCTGAGACAATGGCGGATGATGCCACCTCTGTCTGGAGGCCTGACGCCGTCATGGTCGCTTCTCCGGTGCCAGTGACCTCTTTTAACCCGGATGGTACAGATCCAGTCAATTTGGTGTCTGAGAAGTTCGATCTGATCGTAAATTGTGCGATCACGCTACTGCTTGTCGCCCCTAAGCCACTTTTTGGTGGAGGCGCAGTAGTGGCTGAGGCGAAGTCATCTGGTGATGTTGTTGGCACTGTTAATCATTGCTCTGCCTCTCCTTCTCGTCAGGAATTGACACCACAGCGGTCAACGGGGGTCGGAGGACATTCCGATGAAAGCTCTGATTCCGTTGACACATGCAAAGAAGAAAATGAGATGCTTCGGTTGTTATTCCCTATGATGAAGGAGATTCGAAGGCATCAAAGGAGAGAAAGGACTGCGAGAAACTAAGTCAACCTAGTCATCTTCTCGTTCACAAAAGATAAGTACTTTGACTGTCTCAAGATATCTGTCCCTTGACAATTTCTTCCCTGTGTATTGTTCGTTTTGTGTTTTTAGAATGTGTCCCTAGCCGTTGAATAGCTTTAAACTGCAGATTTGATTCCTTGGATGGCTATTGGATTTCAGACAGCGAACATAAAATAAAGCATCTTCCCATGAATTAGTTGGTATGGAAGAAAAAATTGATTCAAGTACTAAAGACAAAACTGAAACGACAAAAAAAGATAAGCTTCCCACTGTCTCTTGTCCCAAAATATCGTGCTGGATTATTGGTACCATTTTTACTGACCATGTTGTGCTCATTACTGATTACTCATTATGTTTTGTGGATTAGTGATTTTTTTTATTGAGTATGATGTGTTGTGATGTGCTGATTATTGAGTATACTATGTTGTGCTGAGTAGGTTGTGTTGATTATCATAAAGTTATGTTGTTGTTTGGTGTACATCTTCCCTCAGTTTGTGAGCTCAGTTCCTGTTAGTGCATCTTCTATGCTCAGTCCCTGTTAGTGCATCTTCTCTGCTTAGTCCCTATTAGTGCATCTTCTCTGCTCAGTCCCTGTTAGTGTGCATATTCCATGTTGGTGTCAAGTGATAATAAACAGAGATATGGCATAATGTATATGACAGACAAATGTTTTGAAACACAAATTTATTTTTCATGCTATTCATTACATCTAACCGGGGTTGGCTTCGAACATTTCGATCACACCAAAAGAGAAATGTTCGAAGGCTTCCAAAATACGCCTTTACACCAACCCCCAAAATGTGCATATTACATGTTCACTAGCTCGCAATACCCAGGGCATGCATCAGTGGGAGATTATGTTCAATTTCTCCTAGTGCAATCAGATGTTGTATTCTAGCCCGTAAATCTTCCTCACTTGCAGTCAACATCCTTGGCAATGTTCCTTCCCTGCTCATTATATCCTTGTTCATGTGCGGAAGCTTATAGTTGTTGCCAACATTTACTTTGATTATCTCTATCATTGCTGCTTGATGAGTCACAAATACTTTGTTCAGTGTAGCTACATCTTCCCTTTCATATGCGTTGAACACTGCTCCTAGAAGCTCCACGATATTTTTTTTATACCTGGTCTTGTTGTAGGGACTGTATGGAGTTAAAAAAAACCCTAAGTCTAGTACGTTGAGATCAGGGGAATTAGTTGGTTGGCTAACTAAATTTATATTGAAGCCATCAGACTTATCCACAGTTAGAAACTGGCAATCATTCACTAATATATGTGGTGTAGCATTATCATGTTGAATGAAAATATCCTTGCTCATGTGCCTATGTCACTTTTCCTTGATTGCTGGTATTACTTCATTGATTATTTTGTTCCTAATCGTAACCCTTGTGATGGAAGGGACATACACTATCTCCACAGTACCTGCTGGCATGTTCTTACTTTTATTAATGGCAACCTGTTCTTTCACAAAAGGGAAAATCTCCAACTTCCCATCAAATATAACCTGCCCATCCTCACCAAATATTGGTCTACTAATAGCACATATAAACATGAGTTTTGGAATGTGGGATCTATGTTGACATGTTCTATATGGTTCAGATTCACCGGGTGCTAATAAGTACCGAACAGTTTGTTTACTAAAATAAAACCACTTCTCATCTATGTGGATTACATTGTCCATTTCTCTGAATTGCATATCTGGATTTAACTTACTTAGACAGAAAACCAACCTCTTGATTTTGTTCCGGGCTGTTAAGGCGGTTTTGATACTGTTTGTGTGGCTCCTTATGATCTTTGATGTCACAGCCATTTGCACGCTGCTCTTCCCTATATGTAAGCCAGTGGTTGTACCCCTCACCGTTTTTCTCTTATGTGCAGGTATGGATTTTAAATCCTCAAGATCGATATTGATCTTAATGTGAGCAATGCGGCCATCCATCTTATGCCTCATGTTGAGGGGCTGCTCCGATCTGAGTTGGGCTCGTGACACTGCCCATATTGTACTCACAGTACGGATTGAACAACTGGAAAGTGTTGCTGCCTCAAGCCTCCTTGAGTGCTTTATCTTCCCATTGTTGTGGTTCTCCAAAAGGAATTCCGCCAGATGTTGCCTCTCCTCGTTTGACAAATTCTTCTCTCGCATGCTGCCCCCAATGAAAAACCCTATGATGAAAGGGAAGATGCAAAAATCAGAGGAGCAACCAGCTCCTTCGGGTTGCTTTGGACTAATGAAACTCACCTTTTCTGAGGGTTCCCCCACAAATTTCACATGTTTTTGTTGATTTTTGGGGGTTTTGGTTTGAAGAGTTTGTTTTGTAATTGCAGTTTTTGGTTTTATTTGTTGTTTTCAGTTCTGATAGTTCATGTATTTAAAGGGATTTTGGACTTGTACAAAGTTTGTGGCTGTAATAATTTTAGAAGATTTTTATTTTTTACTTTTGGCTGAACAGTATCAAATTCTGGGGTGTTTGGCGGGTAAAACTGAAGGGAACAAACCTGCACAGAAAAAATAGAGGGAAGGGTTAAAATACATGAAACTGTGATTTCAGCCATGATCCGCACGTGGGCTGACAGGTGGGGTCCGCTCCAAATTCTGCCCAGTCTTTTCTCTCTCTGCAGAAATGGCTGGGACAGAGGGAGTAGTAAACTTTATCTCATTATTATGCCGATGTTTGCGCTCAGCACGTCCATTATGTTCAAGCATATGAAGGTAAGAAATCCAATGATGAATACCATTTGCAACAAAGTGAGTATGTTGGTTGAGTAATTAGAATTCGGTGCCACCATCACTCTGAAAACCTTGACAAGCAGAAAATTAGTTTTCTATAAATGCCTCAAATCGCAAATAAATATCGACAAATTAGATTTGTGGCAAAGAGCATAAAGCAAGGTAAAACGCAATTAAATATAGGCAAAACTTGCATTGTAAGCAATACAATTTCTAGATAAAACATAGGCATGACCAAATAAAGTACATACAAAACACGTTTAGACTTTTCAACATAGTACAATTGTTGGTCTTTCACCTTAACACAAGGAGGCCAATTGTTAGGTTTAGGCAATATCGGGGGTGGGGGGACATAGAGCACTCCCGATTTATTCAAAAATGAAATAACACTGTTAGACACATGTTAAGGTGGGCATGCCAAAAATTAAAAAGCGCCTGACTCATATTATTCTAAATAAAAGAGACTAAAATTGCTTCATCATGATCTATCACATGTAATTTATTCTCATTGTGACCTCTTTCTCTACCGCCTTGAAAATCGTGTTCTCAATGATAAAGAATCGATAATCAAAAGTAATCAGAACACTAAGATCACGAGTCAAATTGATTATAGACATATATTTTTGGTAATATGAAGCATAACTAACACATCAGATAATCGTACAACATGAGTAATATGAGAATTACCATGATCGAAATAGAAGTACCATTACCTACAGAAACACTAAAGTTGCCAATATAAGGGGTGACACTTTCTAAGGTGGATGATGGAGAAGCCATGTGATTGGTGGTTGTTGAATCAATATATCAATCTGAAGCACAAGAAGTAGTATCCAACTGTAGAGAGAACTAAACATGTTTAGCAAGTTGAGAGGTGTCTGAAGGACAAAGACCAAACAAAAACATGAGGAAGTTACACCATTGACATTGAATTCCCAAACCATGGCCGCGACTAGTACTGAGCATTCCAAGATCCCCGCCCACCTTGCCAACCGCCAGAACGACTTCCACGGGTGGTGTGTGTGCCAAATGCACGCAACGTGATCCCACAAGCGCTGCTACCATCACCATATGATGCTAGGAAAGCAACTATTGAAATTGTTGAAGGAGATAAAGTACCCTGATTGTCAAAACCTAAAAGGGTTGCACGAAAATGTTTGTAGCTCTCAACTTGAGAAACCATATCGACATATAACAAGAACGCAGGACGAGATTGCTTTGATACTATGTTAATCAAGAAAGCCCCTGATGATTAGGGTTGTATATTACCAATTGTATATCGAGTTACAAGAGGGATAAAGCAATTAAAGATATGAAACCCTAATTGAATTTTAATCAAACTCTTCTATCGTAAGAAATTGTCTTAATAAAAAATTAGAGGGATTGTAATTTCTTTCTTATTATTTAAATTTTTAAAAATGTCGCAGCCTCTTCATTCTCTCTCTAAAAAAACTCTACCTTTTTCTTCAATATTTTCCTCACTTCCCAACATGTAGGAGATTGGGAAACAATAATTTTTCAATTGAGATTGTTTGCACGTTTACATTATTGAATAAGCATGAATTTATCTCCATGCATTAGTATTGTTATTCGACCTGATATATTAGATTGTATGTTCATGATGATCACTCGATTTAGTTGATCGTGCCAATATTTTGTTCTCGGTCTGATTGTACATATAGTTTTTTCGAAATTTTGTTTGTGTTTTTGTGCTAAGGTTTCCATTAATCTGGATTAGTTCAGATCTATGTTTTTCAAGGTGTTTACAAGTTGGACAACATAGATCGTGCTTTGGATCAAGTGGTGTTACAATTCGTGAAGATCCCTGTTTGGCGAAGTAGTTGATGCATGATACGCTCTTCTCTGCCAAGTGTTCATAATTTTTGCAAGAAGCTAGTTAATATCCGATGGTGGTATTATAGTTTTTATTGGATCTCTAGTGTGTAATAGTACAGACGATCAGTATGGTTGACATATAATTTAGATATCGTTGCAATAGATTAATCTTTACTTGAGATTAGTTGAATTGGATGTAAATTCTACCTGTTATAATCAATGTTGGCCATTTTTCCCAACACCAATAAATGAATATTGTCAAAAAAACTCTTTAGAACTTTTGTGCAATTTTTAAGTGATACGAGTATATACTCGTGGAATGGAAGGAACATCTAATTTCATAAGATCAAAGCACATGCAATCATCCACATTGATTTCAACAGTTGCCACTATTCATGGCTACAAACTACTAATACCAACAAACAAACACAAATATTGTAATCACTTCAGCAATCATTCATCCACATGGCCCTGACTTGCTAAAGCAGGATCTTGCTTGCTGGCTATCTTGGGATCCTCAGCAACGTCCTCTTTAACAGAACTTGCGTCTCCTGAAGCAGCAGTTGTATTGGCTTTTCCTCTGCCCTTTGGAGGGAAGATTTCATCAAAATCTTTTACACATTTTCGAATCCATCTTCGAGGGAAAAACAAGATCAGGAAACCAACTGATGCAACTTTCAAACCAAACCAGAAGCTCTTATTCTTATGATCAGGGGCAGGGTCTAGTTTCTTAGCATGCCCGACTAATCCATACCATTCATTCAGAAGCTGGGCTATAAACGGAAGGAAGAAAAGCACGATCATGAAGATTCCAATCCACTGCTCAGCTTTACATGAAACACCCTTCAACAGGACCACACAGGCAACAAAGACTCCAAGTTCACAGAAAACTGAGAAGATCTCCACAAACTGCATTCTTCTCACGATAAATGGATGTGTTGTCACCATGAACAAGAGCTGGAAAGCAGTTATGCAGAGTAAGATGATCGTAGGGGCTGAATGAGGCTTTGATGAACTTGCACTTAGACAGGGATTGAGATTGGGACTGGGACTGGGACTGGAACTGGAACTAGAACTGCGACTGGGATTGGGTTCTCTCTTCGCGCCGGCCACAATTCCCAAAGCTACCTTCTTCCCAGCTTCCAGAAAAGCCTGATAAACGCGAAAAGCTCCGAAAAACTTGTTATGATAATTCCTTTCTGCATTCTGAGACTGAACATGTTCTTCCCTTGGTGGACCTCTTAACTCTTCAAATATGGGACCAAGAACAGATAGATATTTCTTATAATTCTCATTTCCAGGTGTCCACTGGCCTTTTTTACGAGGGCCAAATATAGTTTTGATGATCTCTTGAACCCGGTGAAAGAGTTGGTACTCGCGTTCTTCACCAGGCCTCTCATTGTACCTAATTCGCTCTCGCGTAAGTATTCCGATGGACAGGAACAAGAACAATGCCAGCAGCAGGGAAAATACAGTGGCTAGCAGAAGAATCCCAACAACCATCTCTGGACTATGCCGTACTTGAATGAATGAAGAACAGAAGTAAGCGAAAGAGATGTTTTTCCATAAAAAAATGAGAACCAAAAAAAATTTCCGAGTACCTTTAACCAAGGATGTTGAAGCTTTACAAAGAGAAGGTAATCCAAGAAGCAGAAGAAAGATCTCAAATCGCAGCAAAAAGAGTGGCCCGCAGTTTCTATCAGGTTCACTCTCTGTTTCCTTATCCTCCTTCCTGAACCGTATCAGCAAGTATAGTATAGCATGCAACAAGACCAGGCTGCCATAGAATATCCCCAACCAGAACATGCTTCTTTTGAACTTTTCCCACCTTCTGTAAAACCACATTTTCAAATGCATTAACTCGAATGTCAAACAAAACGTTGGAACATTTATAGTAAAATGTATTGGTAGTATATACATAGAGTATAAATGCACAAGAGATGTGGAGTTTAAGCATATGCAATACGTGCTTGCAAGACATTATCTTGTCAATCACTATATCAGTATACATACTTTCTTAACAGAAAACGTACCCTTTATATGTAAAGACATCCTCTTGTACCATTGTACCATTTCCCTGACGGTTGAAACATGACAAATGATACAAAATCAGAAAACTTAAGTATTAACTAGAGTGGATGTAAAACTCTTTCAAACCATCTGTATATCTTTGCTTCTGTTGTTTTCGCGAATAGATTACTGTTCTGATGTTTATGTGGAACGGTAACAAGCATTTGAAACGGGAAGAACATATTTCTTGCCTTGAAGTATTCTTTGATATCCTGAAGATTGAGTGGCATCTCGTAGAACTTAGGAGCTCGAATCGTAGTGACCACATCATGCATCAAATCCTTTGGAACTCCTACATCACGGATCAAATCCATTGGAGGTCCCGATGAGGCCTTCACATGTTGTTTTTCCCATGGGAGCCTCAAGTAAGGAATGCTCCATTGTAAACCTTTTGTGAATTGTGAATATGGAACCGGTAAATCAACCGCCAACCACTTAGATAGTGCATACACCTGAATGTGACCAGCCATTCTCTTCCTCATTGTCAAAAAGGAAAATGAAGTCACAGTTTAGTACAAGTCAGGAAAAATCAGTAGACTGGGTTAAAAATGGAATGACAAGGACTTACAAAAACACTTTTTCCTGGATCAGGAGACAAAAGTGGAGATCCTTGAGGAACTGCTCCAGCTGAGTGAAGGCTAGCAGTAGAAACTGTGAGAAATCCAGTCATTAAAGCGGTAGCAGCAAAAGCACTTGTCGGCACGCTGGAAAGCGCTTCGAATCCAGGAAGAAGAGGATCTGCAGAAAACTTGGCATCAGTAAATGAAGAACAAGAAACTAGTTAAGGGATGGAATTATCAAGAAGACAGTTTTCTTTTTTAAAAATCCGTACAATGTTTCAATTCCAGTGTCCCAGAGAGGTTGGGGTTTCCAGAAATATCTCGTGCAACATTTTCTGGGATGCTAATGGATATAGGTCCTTTATATGCTGATGCATTCGCTTTTACATATACAATGTAGACCCTCTTGTTCACTTCACGAAATCTGGATAGATGCATGAAAAGAGGGATCAAAATAATCTCCTCCAACAATTAAAATTCTGCAACTAATAAATTTACAGTTGAAAGGATTTGTCGAAAAATGTATGTCGAGTTGTTAACTGTTCCAATTTTCCTCCATTGATGGAGATGCAAGAATTGTCGAATCGAAAAACAGGTTCCATGAAGTCAATCGTCACTGGAATAATCTCATCTCCTACTATTGTGTTGGAACTGGCTTGCAACTTTGCAGCAGGCCTTTCAGAATCTGAGGCAATGAAAATTCATGTCAAAAATGTTAAAAAGTAGGTATACAACAGTAAGGAACAAAAAAAAGCTCTATTTACTTCATATATCAGTCACTTCTTTGGTGCACATACCATAGAGAAATGTTACTGGCTCCACAGGAGCAACCGGGGCTCCCAGTCGCGTTACAACCCGTTTTGAGTCCAGGCGCACTGAGATTATGGCATAGTGTGGTACATTTCGCACCTGAAAACGGAGATGCTAAGTTACATGAACAGCAATAACATTTAGATTCAAATAAAAAGTACCGGCATGACTCACCCAATAGCTGAATCTGCGCATGCCAAAAGTACCGTTCTTGACAGGAACTAAGGAGCCATAGTTTGTATGGAGCGAGGTCATAATTTCAGCAGAAGAATTGAGAACCGGTTCCAAGAAGAACACACAGATTCTCAAGCTCCTCATCTTGTTAGTTGCCAACACACTTCTAGTTTTATTTTCGATCAAGACTATCTTTTCAGGTACATGAGTACGCAGGTTTGCAACTACTAGACTTCTTCTGTCTAATGTTTGGCAACAAAAAGTACGTCATAATGGTTTTGACTACAAAATTTTTACTGATTAATCACATGAACATCCTTACCAAAAGGAATAACTATGCTTGAATTATGTGTCCTTGTAAACATGTTCCCTGCTGAATCAGTGCAGAAATCTTTGTCCATTACGACCGTCACTCTTCCAGACTCGATACTCGTGTTCAAACTGACAGTCAGCGAATACTCCAAGTTCGGTTCAAGAACTGCAAGTGTGTTAGGCATAACCTGACCATCACCATATACAAGAAGCTGTAGAAAATGCAGATTGATTTTATCAGAAAACGGTGTTTCTCCTATCATATGCATTTAACTGAACTTCGGAAACTCACATTGCAGGCCTGTGGTGAAGAGCAACGGAAACCACCATTGCCACCACAGGGCTCAGAAAATGATATGTTGATTTGAATATTTGATAAATTTGCAAAGGATGTTGATGCAGATAAATACGCCGTGGGGGGGACTGTGTCTGCAAAGAGCAATTGGTAGCAGAAGTGCGTATAATTAATCTTGATCTCACTGTGAAACATGTCATAGATAAACAACCTTAATGTCTGCTTTCGACCACTAACAAGATCATATCTAAGAACCATATCGATCTACGTGTCTTTTAGGTAGACTTTTACAGGTTCTTCATGTTCTTCCCGATTTAACTACAATTCATTCCAATTTAGTCCAGTTCACTTGTTATCAGTATTAAATTGTATAGAGTTCAGTTTATTTCAATTCAGTCGAAAAGAATAAAAACAAAAGAGCTAGGGGGTTCCTCACCAACTGTCCAGTTATGGCTAGCACAGCCAGCTCCTTGAGTCGCATTAGTGCAGACCTGAAAACTGTGATCTCCGTCGCGCAGCAGCTGATAAACTGCACTTGCATTACAAGCTGATGGAAGCTCATCATCCAGCTGCTTATTGGATCACATATCAATCATATTGGGACATCAGCGTTAAATTAGAGAACAGGAAGTAAGTACTTATAAAAAAAACTCGGCAGAACAGTCCCCTGAAGACAAAAGGAGGAATTTACTGAACTCATGAAATGCAAACAGTCCTATATTCAAAATTACTTTCCAAGATTCTTGGAAAGCATGCATGCATCACCTAATAAAACATGCCAATTGATTTAAGGAAAAATTACGGGTAAATTTAACGCGATTCTTGAATTTGCACCTTGCAATTGGTAGCATGCAGATGATTGGAGCTTTGTCCATTCACCAAAACTTCAAACTGAAAGGCAGCAAAATCCTTTAAGGATACTGCATGAGGAGTACTTAACAACCTCACATCAACCTCTGAATTGCCACCATAAGCACTCCAACTAAACTGCAACACCACTAGCAATAGCTCCAGAATCATTCTCACTGATGCCATCATGTAACATATACGCGCTTCGATAAGGCTCTACAACAAACTTTATGAATGATCAGTTAAATGATTGTACAATGTCTGCACTTTGTGTGTGTGTGTGTAGGAGATGAGGATTTGTTTTGTACTAAGTAGCAGTTAGTGACAAATAATTGAGGGAAGATTTATGGTGAATTATGGGAATGGGATTATTCTTCTATGAATGAAAGTTCTGCCGAGCATGGAATTGACAGTACAACACTGTCATGTACCAAAAGTAGTGGTGAAAATGAGGTGGAGGTAGAGAGTACAGATTCTCAATGTCCCTAGAGTGATATATATAATGGTGGGTAGCGAAAACAAGTCCCTCGTTGATTAAAGGTATGTCTCAGCTCTATTTGCACTTTTACTTTTTTGACACTATTCTCTATCAAAGTTTGACTGTTATTTGAATAGATTTATGAACAATAATATTATCGTATATGATATTGTTCAATTCGTCGTAACAAATAGTTTATAAATATCAACTTTTTATTTGCCGTTACTATACGCAGGTAAAGGTATTAACGGTCAAACATATTTCTCGAACAGTAATAATGATTGCATTGCAAATCTAGCTGGGACGGGGAGTATATTCAGGAGATTTCTTAAATTTAGGGTATACGAAGGATTTTGGATGTGCCCAATGTTAAAACCGTGCAAGTTGAGTGAAATAGAGACTATGAAAAATCATAGTGAAATAAAAAGTGAAGTAGATAATACCTGTGATTTGCACGGACATAAATTAATTTTTATTATATATAAATAAATAAACATATTATAACTTAAGTGTATGTCTCTTGAAAGACTATTTTTTCATATACTATGAAAAAAACAATGTTTAAACTGCAAATTAGAAGAAATGAAAATAAAATATTTAAAACTTATGATAGAAAGTGATTGAGGAGTGTAATATGTGTATAAACAATGATGTATATGGTTTTTTATGGGTAAAGGTAATGAAATTTTATTCGTTCCAAAAAAAATCTAAATTGCATTAATCGAATTATAAACTTATAATTACTGCACGTTGCATAATAAATTTTTAGTATTGCAAATGAAACCTTTTACATTTCTATTATTTTAATTAAACCTTGTCTTTCCATTAATTTATGGAAAGACGGGTTTTCTCCAAATTTTGCCTTGAAAAAATATATATATATTTAGGGTTTCAGGGGTAAAATAGGCATTTTAGGGTTTAGGGGACCAAACAAATCATTATGGATTTGTAGAGTACCAATAGTAATTTTGAATTTTTTATTTCAGGGTTAAAATAGTAATTTTACCCCTGGAAATACCAGAAACCGCTTGGAAATGGGTTTGGGGACCAAACAAATCATTTTGAATTTGTAGAGTGCCAAATGAGGGTGGTTTTGAGACCGGGGACCAAAACAATGTAGTTTCATATATGTTGGGGACCATTCAGACAATTTAGTCTTAATTAATCATGTCTCCATAACTTTCCCTTTTTGCTAGCCTTCTTCATCCCTTTCTCTTACTTGAGTTGCTTCCCTACTGGAGTATCAAGGAAAAAATATTAGTTGTTGGAGGGTAGGAATGAATTAGGGAAAGAATTTTGCAAGTTTCAAACGAGAATTTGGAGTTGTGAAGGTGAGGGGGTGCAGTTTGCGTGAAGAAATGAGGTTGCTCGTTTTCAAGACTGGTTCGGGCCATGTGGCACGTATTCGGTTGGTCGGTTTGGGCAGTAAATGTTCACCAAACACGGGCGGTGCCACCTGGCACAATCCGTGCTGGTTCATGTGGTATGGTCTGTGCCATTCTTTGTTCACGTGGCACAATCTGTGCTCTTTGATCAACCATGGCTTTTCAGTCCATTTGACCTTTATTTTGGCCCAAAACCAATTTTCTGCATCCAGAGACATAGATACCCAGCGTAAATCCATTCTAACACAAATATTTTATAAAACAATTTCCTAAAAACAAACCAAAAAATCAAAGCAATAACCCTACCTAGTTGATGTAAGTGAAATTTTACCCATTCCGACATCCCGTGGCGGTCCGGCGGCTACAGGCGACGGTCCGGTGGCAGTCCAGCGAAGTCAATGCTGGAAATGGGGTCTGAGAGTTATATTGGCACTTACATTGACTAGTTAAGGTTATTTTTGCACTAAAAATTATCTGAGCGTTATATTGACACTTATGTCAAGTAGGTAGGGCTATATTGGCACTTTGCCACCTATTTTTTAAAATTTTCTCAAGACTAATTCAACATTACCTTAGAGTCCCCACGACCGCCATCCGCAATTCCACCCTTAATTACCTTTTTTGGAGAGGTCTCCACATTTGTCTTGGCTTGTACTTAACCTGGGGGGGGGGCTAAGTACCAAGTTTGCCCATTTCTCACAAATATTGATGTTTTTTTGTGCGTTTCTTAGATTGAAGGGAAGGAGAAGGAGGTTTTAATTCCTTTTCTCGCTCTTCAATCCGCCACAAGTTAGTGTCCGCAAATGTAGCACAATATTCATCTTTAAGAAAAGACACACTAACAATATGCTCAACATTTTGTACTAACATCATCAACATGTTCAATTAAATCAAGGACGTTACAATCCTCAACTTGCTCATTAAGCTCATTCCAAGCTCACTCCAATCTCACTTCATTCAAATCACATGCTAAACTAATACCATTTCAAGAAATAGAAGAAACAAAAGCATATTTAGGCTTTTAAATCTCGAACCAACCTTTCCCTCATCATCTTCTAGAGTAAGGTTTCATTATGGACATCTATCTTTGTTCTTTCCATTTTGAGAAACGGGTTCCCTCATGCGATAAGTAGAGAACATAGAAATCCGTTGGGAACACAAGTTTTTCTACCCTAACCAACACGTCATTTACTACCCCCTAGGGCTAGTTTGTGCATTGTCGGCCAATTGTATAATTACTCTAGTTTCTTGTAGTTCCCCCTCAGTTTAGGATCATAAAAAGGGAAAGGGGATGACATTTATTGATGCTCCCAAATCAATCATGGCTTATTTAACTAAGGTACAACCAAGGTTAAAAGGAATAGAAAATATTCCAAGGCACCACATTTTTAGGTCGTCTTTTATGGCACAAAGTGGATACGTGACCTCTTATTTTCAATTTCCTTACTTTCCTAAGTGCTTTGCTCTTTTCTGGGCAGAAATTTCCTTTAAGAATTTGGTATATCTACGAATTTGAGCAATAAAATTGAGCAAAGAGATATTTACCTCGCTGGAAGACTTTGATGAGGTTCTCAATGTCCACTTCTTTATTCTTTTTTGCCCTCAAAGCCGCCAGAAATGGCGGTGAAGGGTGACCTTTTTCGAGCTTGGTTGTGATGGGTGCCCTTGAAGACCTTGTGTATTCAACTTCCTTATGCTCAATCTCTATTTCATCATTGGGGTTGTCCTCAACTAATATTTCCTCCACACTTCCACATTACTTGGTGCTCTCCACCTCTCTATTATCTTATTGCTCGACTTCTTTCCAGGCCTCTCTCTAACTTCCTTTCCATTCCTCAATGCGATGACACTCACTTTCTTGCCTCTAGGTGGCTAACTGAAGTTTCTAGTTGGCCTACTTGGACCTCCAAGTTTATATGTTTTTAAAAATCCTTGTACCCAACTCCTTGATGTCTCTCCTCATTCGGGCTACGAAGATCTCATTGCTTTTTGTCACATAAGGCTTCCATTAACTCTTCTATGGCGGGAAGGTTAGGCTTCACAGGAGTGAAGAAACAACTGCGGGCAAGAACACACCTTTCGAGAACCTAAACATTGAGGCGGACCCTGAATATATGCTAATTTAAGACTAGCACATGAGCAGATAGTTTGGGTGATAAGCAGCAACATCATGATGGAAGATCAGTCGCCACAGCAGTTCGTGCATCAATTCTACCATGGTTAGTCCTCCAGACAACCATCTCCCCACTAAGACTATTTCATTTCACCTCAGCAATAGTGAGAGCGGCCTTAGTCGTCTTCTCAGCCATCTTATCAGTGGGTTTATCATTCTCCACCTTTTTTGCAACAACATTCTTCATATCTAGTATATTCCCAGTTCAGCCCATGACCTCTTCCATTCCAGCAGTTTGAACAACCACAACCACCTAAATACCAGTTGTATCAGCAGCCAACAGCAGGTTTCTGGGACATTGCTCACCATCAGCCACCAGCTGGTCCAGGGTGAACATTTGGGAGGCACAATCCACACTCTTGACCGATATGGAGATGAGGTGTTCATCATAATCCCTGTATCGATGATATATGCTATCTACTAGATGACTTTGGTCGTTGGTTGTACTCCATAATTGACCATGATATGAAAAATGAGCAGTATTGCCAGGATGAGGACCATAAGGACATCATATCAGGGATGCAGGCTACTAGTATCAATAACGGAGGCTAGTTTGGCGAGGAGTGTTGCACTCGTCAGGAGCAGAGGCAGTAAGACAAGCTAGGTGTCCATTCGGTGATGATGAGTAATTGTGCTACCGATCACCGAGTATAGGGGGAGGGGTTTTCAGAAAGCACTGTTGTTAGTTTGATGATGATATTTACCTTGATTGTTTTTGTTGCTTTTGTTGTTGATTTTTGGATTTCAGGTGTTTGGACACCTTCAGATGCTTAATTTGGTAAGTTATATATATATACACATATTGTAATAAGGAGCTCCTTGTGAGCATTTTATTATTGAAGAAATTTTGGAAAAAATGAAAATTTGAAAGGAAAAAAAAGAAAAGAAAAAGGAACCCGCTAAGTCAAAAACCCAAAATAGCAACCTATGGAAAAAAAAATAGAAGCCTTAAAGGTGTGGAAAAAGGTGAGGTGTGAGGTTTGAAAGAAAAGAGTGGTTAGGATGAAAACCCTAGAGGGCTCCTTAGCAAAATGAGAGAAATTGAGAGAAAAAGAGAGAGGCATTTCTCTTGCTTTTGCCTTTTGTGGTTCTTTGGGGTAGAGTAAACTTGTCACTTGTGTTTTCCTTGGATGTTTGTACCTTATTTTTAGGATTGACATGATTTTGGTGGTTTAGAACTCCTTAGGCCAGGATATGAGGGTTGTTGAACTCTTATATTTTGGGCTAGGGGAGTTATAGGAATAAATTGTTTGTTATGCTTGTGAAAACATAGCTTAGGTATCACCTTAAAACTTTTCTTCTTCTTACTCGAGGACGATTAAGGTCCAAATGTGGGGGATTTGATGAGATGGTATTTGTACATTTTCTTAGCACAACTAGCACCATTTATTTATATGTTTGGTTGGTGGTTGGTTGGTTGGTTAGATGATTGAGTGTTTTACATGAGAGGGTTTTAAAATCATTTAGTGTGGTTATTTGCATTAACTTTCCTATTTGTGAAACATTTGTGATCTAAAGGGATTTTATGCTATGAGTTGGTCAAAATTGCCTTTTTAGTGAGCTTAATCGTAGACCATTGGTGTGTCCATTTTATAGAGTTATTTTGGGACATTTTGGATTCACTTTGTGCTCTATGCGTGGCAATTTGCCTTGAAATTCTATAAGGAGAGTTAAGAGCAACCTTTTGCTTTTATCACTTTTCTAGGATTTTGTGTAACAAGGGAATTGTTGGAAGACTTTGAAGACTATCTTTGAATATTTGAAGACTTACATGTGAACTTTGAAGAAGGGCATTCACAAGAATGGTAGAAGAATGAAGGCCACTTACAAAGTGGTAGAAGATAAAGTGAAGAAGGAGAGCAAAGTAG
>JAULKK010000010.1:3005030-3018086 GCA_032355705.1 Rubia peregrina
ATTTAATTCTATATTTTCGTTATTTTACCTTCATTTAGTTTTTTTCTTATTCAAGTTTTTAACTATTGATCAAATAAAATTGGGTTTCTTTCATATGAAGTATTAGGTTTGAGTGTCCATGACAATCTAGATCGAATAAAATTGATGCTCCGCCTTGACAATCTATGACCCTGACTTTAGGCTAAAAGTGCCAATATAACCTTACAATCTTAGAAAGTGCCAATATCACCTTTGTCTTCGCTGACTTTTGAGTCAACATGTGTTTGGCTGGATTCATGTAAAAAAGACAATTTTGCCCTTATCCAAGAAAAAAATTCAAAAAATTAGAAAAGACGTTTGAGTGGAATACAACAGCATGAGCATAATACAATGGAGAAATTCTTTGAGTGGAGAAGAGTAAGGCTCTCAAAGCTCCGGGCGCACTGCCGTCTTCGTTATTGCTTCTCTCACTGCCATTATTGGAGGTGAAAGAATGAGGGTTCCACGGGTTTAGGATTTTCACGGCGGAGGGATTGAGTCGCACCCAGGGTTCCACGGTGGCAACAAGGTAGAGCCGTGGAGGGGAATGAGGGTTTCCAGCGGCGGTGCGGGACGGATTAGGGTTAGGGTGGTGAATAGTTATGCTGGTGTTAGTGTTGTGAAAGAGCGAGATAAGGACGTCGGTGGAGATCAAATTGTCGCCGTCAACGGGTTGTCCTTGTGTTCTCCATCGGGGCAACGGCATGGATGGGCGGGCTTGGCATGGTAGAAGTAGCGGTAGAGACGACCAAAGGTGGTTTTTCCATGTGATTGAATTGACTGGGCTGGGGTATGTGGTCGTAGGTCTTTGCAAACAGGGTTCTCTAGGGGCTGGATTTGGTGAGGCGGCGATCGACTCAGGTTGAGGAAGAGGAGGGCGACGCTCAAGAGGAGGGAGGGGAAAAGGTTGTGGAGGTCTCGATTTTCACTCAAGGTCTTGATTTTCCAGCGCTGAGGTCTGAGCAAAGATGTGGTGGAGCGGGTGGAGGAGGTGCTAGCTGGTGGAGATGGTGACTAGTGGTGGTGGAGGTGGTGGGTAGGGTTTGAGCGAGGCGGAGCAGGTGGCATAGATGGTGGCGGAGGTGGTGGCAGAGGTATCATGGGGATAAAAAATTTAGCTTTTAGAAGAAGGGTATTTTAGTCATTTCTTATTTCAACATTACAGGAATTGAGAGGATTAACGCCGACAATAGGGATTTTGGGCATCTCAGAACAAATTTTTCGAAAGTTAGGGTTAGATTGGTACATACAATAATTAATTAAGGTTAAATTGGTACTTTTTGATATTGCAGGGTTATATTGGCACTTTCTGAGATAATATAAATGTAAATAACCCTTTAAAATTTTATAGTACCCCCTCTGTCCCATTTCAACCTGCACGTTTTGACTTTCAGTAATTGAATTGAGAAATTTTATCCTTAAAATTTGTTAGGAAAATTTAAAATTTGTTATCTTTAAATTTAAATTTTATATCGTATTATGTTCTTACACTTTAACAAGGTATCCCGTATTATGTACTTACACTTAAACACCAATAAAAATTTATGATCAAAGTTAAGAAATTTTAACTAAATAAATAGTTAAACTGCATATTGAAATGAGACATAGGGAGTATCTTCTATGTAAATGAT
Organism: Rubia peregrina; assembly: GCA_032355705.1. Lineage (NCBI taxonomy): Eukaryota > Viridiplantae > Streptophyta > Magnoliopsida > Gentianales > Rubiaceae > Rubia > Rubia peregrina. Next base: position 3,006,680 of record JAULKK010000010.1, read on the forward strand.
CTTTTAAAGATCACATGTGTTTGTAATATTAAGTGTGTAAAATTGAGATTAATAAAACAGTGATAGGAAGTAGAACCCCTATAAACACTCGTTAGAGTGAGGTTTGGGAAAAAAATTAAAAAAAAATTCTATGAAACCATTTCAATGATTAAACCCAGCATTTACTATCCACAGACCTGAATTGAGATGCCTCTGATAACACCAAGTGTGCTTCGTAAAGGATGTGGAAAATAAATACTGGGCGGGTAAAACAAAGAAATGAGTGGACACTGAAATTCCATGTCCGAAGAAGACTTGTTTGACTGCATGGCTTCATCTTCATGCCGCAAATAAACCACACTGAAACTGAAACTTCCATCTTTGAGGTGTTCAGACACAAAATATGACCAATTTGAGCTCACGTGATTCCTCCATGGATTGGAACTTCTCCCAGGTCTTTGGAGAAGCAGCTTCCGGTGAAGATGTTCAACATTCAGGTATTTCCTCATGCTGTTTGATGGGCAACTGCTTGTGATTGTGACCCTTTTCTTGTTTATAGGTTACATGATCATGAGACCTCAAAAGATCACTTGAATTGTAATGAGAAACTTATAGATTTGCAATTTCTTATGTTCTTATAGATCTCACTTTGTTTGCAAGATGTTTTAATCTGGTGAAGTAAACATAAAGTCCTTAATGATAACATTCTGATGAATTGTGAATTATGAATTATGTTCCTCTTAGCAAAATGATGCTAACACTCTGATGAATTTTGTTTCCTAACCTGATGGATTTTGATTGTCTGTTTTCAGCTGATATCATATCGGCTATCGAATTCGAAAAAACTGGTGATTATCTTGCCATTGGAGATCGAGGTGGACGCGTTATAATTTTCGAAAAGAAGGTCGCCAGGGAAATGTGAATTGCATAGACATTTTAGGATTGGGTTTTTCATGTTTTTTTTTCCTTCCAGCTTATCAGTATGGATTCAGTGATATTTTCTTGTTGTGTTATGCTGACATCTGAAATGTAATTTCTCTTCCTAGGATTCACATGAGTACGTTTCTCGAATGGAGTTGGAGAAATGTTATTCAAGGGTGAGGCCTTCTACCAAATTTCGATACAAAACTGAGTTTCAGAGTCATGAGCCAGAGGTATGTGTGTACAGAAGCTTTTGATATGTCTGGCTTTTATTCTTCTTGAGTGTTTATTTTGGCTGCGAAATCAATATTGGAACAGCTAATGACTGATGGGAATTTCCTTTAGTTTGACTATCTGAAGAGTTTGGAAATTGAAGAAAAGATCAACAAAGTAAAATGGTGCACATCTCCTAATGGATCCCTATTTCTTCTTTCAACAAATGATAGGACAATAAAGCTATGGAAGGTACATACTATCACTGAGTTTTTCTTATTGTAATAAACATAAGCAGGCATACTGCTTATTACATTGCTCCATTTCATGAAGACCGAAAAATTTGTATTGAATCATCATTTCCTTTGCTTCCTTCTTCTCGTGGTTGTCTCCATGTATTTCTGCATTGAGTCTGTCTCAACTTGTGTTTTTCAAAGCCAGGTTAGAAGGAATGAAGTCAAGAAAATCCAAGACATGGATCCGAATCCACCTGTCAAAAACCTTTCGGCTGAAAATTGTTTCAGTCCCATACAACAAAAATCTTCCTTTCTTAATAAAAAGAGTGGAGAGAGAAACTTGTCAATGGCACACCCTCTAGTGTAGATCATACTAAGGTATACACGAAAGATTTCGTTCGAATTCTAAATCGTATGATAACGCTTGGTTTCTTTCTTCATGGGAATTTGTCTGTGATGCATTACTAGATGCCAAGCCAAGCTTAGAAGATGATACTCCGGCAAGATGCAGAAAAATGTACACACATGCTCATGACTTCAATGTTAACTCTATCTCAAATAACAGGTATTGTCTTGGTTGATTTCTGAGTTTTTTTTAACCCTATGAATCTTCTAGTATCCACCAATTACCGGCCTATTGTGTTTACTAGTACCACTTTGTTGCCATTTTACGTTGTACCTACAATGAAAGGTTCAGCTGCTAACCTAGATGGTCTGTGTGACCTTGTACAGTGATGGGGAGATGTTTCTATCTGCGGATGACTTCAGGATAAACCTGTGGAACCTTGAGATCAGTGATCAGTGTTTCAATATCATTGATATAAAGCCAGCATACATGGAAGACCTTAATGGTGATTTCCCAGCATTTTTTTCTGCTCTCTTATGCAAAGTCCTTTTTATTGCATTTTTCTGTAGTGATTCAATATGAGTACTGTCTTCATTTTCCAGTTCAAAACTACTCCATCCATTTCACTGTAATCTGCTTGCTTACAGCAGTTCAAGGGGTTACATTAGGCTGGTTGACATGAGAAGATCAGCTATATGTGATCGTAATTCTAGGATGTAGGTACTTCATAATCGCTTTGTTCCTGTCTTTTGTAAGCATTTATAATTCCTTTTGGGCATTCCATTAGTTCCAGTTCTTAAATAGATTTTGTATTGCAGATTACATGATGGAGGATCTGCTGGATCCAAATCGGTTTTCTCAGAGATAGTTGCATCAACATCTGATTTGAAGTTTTCAACTGATGGAAGGCACGTCTTTAGCCGAGATTACATGAGTCTTAAGGTCTGAGTGTTCATTGCTTCTTATTGTTCCCCGGCATTTCATTCTCAAAATCCAATCTGGAGAAAATGTTTCACAGCTGATTCTTAAACTACACATCGAAGGCTTCTACAAAATATAACCTTTTTCTGATCTTAGTGCAATGATGCAGTGGTCTCACTACTTTACTTGAAAACAATCAAATGTTTTCCATCACTTGTGCTAGTTGTCTCGCTTCTTCTGAAGTTGTTCGATGAAAAGATCTGGAAGCCGAGTTATTTGTACCTACTCAGCTTGCAGTATTTCTACAGAATGCTTCTATGGTACTTGACTTAAAATCAGAGAGTCAGTTTTAACTTGGTTTTTTTACATCATCTTTTTCAGCTCTGGGACTTGCACATGGAGACGTCTCCAGTTGCAACATATATAATCCATGAGCATCTTCGCCCTAAGGTATCAGAGTTTCCGCTGCTAACTTTTTTTATTGAGAATCTTTAGTTGGACATAGTTTCATTACAGTAATTAATTTTACATGTTCTCAGTAAATAAAGTGCATTTAAAATTTTGATAGAGGAACCAATTTCAAGCTTTAATATCTGCTTTGAACTTGGATTTGGAATTCATTTTGCACCTTTTGGCTCACAACACCAGTGCTCATGAAACAGTTATGTGATCTGTACAACAATGATGTCATATTCGATTAATTTGCTTGCTGTATCCGTGGAGATGGACTTGGTTTTGTTACTGGATCGTATAGGTCAGCGCTACTGCTCGAAATTATTTGCTCAGTGGAAAAATACATTTCTTCTATTCGTCTTGATATACATTTTATGCATTGGTTTTGCTCGTCGCGTGTTCATTTAATTGGTTTGCCTTGCCCCGACAGCAATCAAATACACGTTTTTTCTCATGGAGGAGGTAAAGGTGTTAGTTTTGAAGCCTGTAAAATTTCAAATAGGTATAGTATAGATACACTACATTACCATTCTTTAGTTATTTTAAGTCCTGATCCATATTCTCAAAAAAAAATCCTGATCCAGTCTATCCTTAAAATGGACGATAGAAATCGAACTCGTTTTTCAGGAGTTTTTGTTTCCAATTTTCCTAATCCAAGAGTATGCTGCTGTTCTGTTGCAGAAAATCACACTTCCCAGATAATGCTAGATCTAGAAGAAGATCGTCTTTAAGTAACCTGAGTCGTGCATTTTACCAACCAGGTATCTTGGGTTCTCATTCATGTGTGTTGGTTGGAAACAGTGTCCATTCGTGTATGAATTGATTCTCTGTAAATTTTGCAGCTTTAGTGTAGGAAAAATTTTGAGTTCGATGCTCAGATGCTGTGCTAATTTGGTCTGGAATGGTGAGTGCAGGGCAGGAAAATCAGAATTTAGAAAAGAGAGTTGAAATGTAACTTCAACTCTAAACTGTTGCATCTGGCCTGGCATCCAAAGGAGGCTTTGATTGCCTGTGGCGTAGGAGCAGTTTGTTTCTGTTCCACTCACAATGAACAATACATGTACGTGTCTGCTCATGGAAAGACCATATTTCACGAGACAGACTCAATATTCAAATAGTGAATTCTCAATTCCATAACTATTTTTTGATTTGGCACAAAGAGCAAACACTGTTGCTAAACTGCTTTCTCACCGGGGAAAAATACACAAGCTTTATATCGATAATTATTGTATTTTTAATGGGACGTCTCATTTACACAGATTTACAACAATCCTGGATTGGATAGATAGACGGACTCACTTTACATCGAGCAACTTACAGGAGAAGATAGTGCTGCTTTTACAACCATTCAACCAACCATGAACACTCTCAGTAGCAAAACAATTATGCGGAATTTGCCGTGAACATATATCCAGCATAGAAGAAAAATTGAACTGACATGCCCTCAACGGATTCATTTACCATTACGCAGCTAACGAGAAGCTCCTTTGAGTTCCAAGATTTTGCGATTTGATCTCCCATGATGCGATTTCATCCATCTGCTCAGGGCGTACAAAGGGTTTAGAGATCTCCTGTATCATCAAGTCACCACAGTAGGGGCATTCACTTGCTATAGCATCATCTAACTGTGACCGAATCTGCAAGAGAGCACACCAACCATTCAACTTAAAGAATTGCAAACAATAGAATGACTAGAGTGTGTGTATGAATACAAAGACATAATTAGATCTGAGAACATTAAATAGGAGCGATGAATCGGGCAACAGTTTGATGGGCATTCCCAAAATATTACCTTCTCCAAAGGGGTCATGCTTATTATTGGCTCCTCTTCAGATAATCCACCACTTGGGTGTTTACTGTTCTCGCTACCAAGTAATGTAAGTTGCTTTTGCAGATCCAATATATACTCTGCCTGCACAATCATTGAAATTAAAGGAAAGTCAAGTACTGGAGTTCATTATTCTATAATTTCATTTTCTAAGTTCTTTGGAGGATTTTCTAGAAGACTTTGAAAAAATAAGAAAATCAGAGCTTCTAACATACTCTCACTCATTTGTTATCGCATTCTGAGATCCTAATCTGTGGTCTCACACAAAAAGAGTGCTTAATAGAAAATGTGATGTTTCACGTTTGATTTTTCACTACACCAAACCCTTACATTAACAGCACAGAATTTTCTATTACAGAACTAGGACAAACAGTATGAATTTCTCAGGTTTCTTCCTTTTGACAGAATAGGATCTCATGTCACTTAATCTAAAACAAATGTTTTTCATGGTGCATGAAGGATTTCAGAAGACCACAAAAGGTCTCATTGCTCAAATAGTTCATTAGGTAAACCCGTGAAGCAATGTGATTCAAATAACAAAATAGATAAACGAAAAGAAAAACACTAAGTTCTAGGGGAGAATACTTGGGGCACTTACTTGGGATTGATTAGTGCAACTAGTCACATGGGTCAACAAGCACTGAGCATGAAAGCAATGCCCACAAGGAAACACATAGAAAGGGGCCATAGACCCAGCTGACGTGTAACCTTGAGATATCTGATAGTCCATGCCCACATGCAATATTTTTCTTCTGCAAACCTGAAGAAGAGGATAACAAAATAAGTATACGAAAGCAAGATAACAGTGTCGAGGAAACGAGTGAGAAGTTAGAAAGAAACTTTAGCATGAAAGCAGCAATACTTGCTATAACTAAGATTTTCAAAGGACAAGATCTTACCCCACATTCTTCATCACGGTCTATGACAGCATACCGTTGAGCAAGCGCACTAATATCTTTCCGTATATTGTCTGCCCCATAAGTTGCGTCATTCATCTCCTGCTTTAATTTTTCAATTTGCTCATTGTAATCCTCCAAGGATGAGCAGATTGCTTCCTGAAACATTTCCGGTGTTTTCACGCATTAAGTCTTATTCGAGAAAACTATGCTTGACTAAGAGGGGAAAAATATAAGCAACACAACAGATCAGAGATAAAAATAAAACAAAGAGAACAATAATAACATGAAGAAAAAAATAGAAGAAACTGAGAAACTGAATGATATCGCCTTCCATCAATAACACTGATGATGCAAAACTAAAAATGCAAATACAAGCTCCTGAATTACCAGAACAAAAAAAACACTTCTCCAGAACAAGAAAAACTGAAAATATATTTGACATCAAGAGCATCTCAAACTTCTTTTATAGGATGGTAATCTCAACTCTTTTAGGCAAAATATTATCCAATCTATTTGAACAATACCAAACTTTCAGAGGTTTTTTTGTAATCCAGTAACACAAAGTCAACCTGACAAAGTATAACCCAAAACTTAGTAAGACCAATACTATATAGTTTAAAATCATATAATAAAGGCTCAGTAAAACATGATTGTACCTTAAAATCGTCAATTAAAGCAAAGTCGGGAAAGAAGGGTAAGATGTCCTCTATCTTTAAGAGTCCATCTGTTTCTTTGAGAAATGCTATAGCCTTACGAATATTATCCCTTTTAGTTCCTTTCTCCTGTTCTATAACATGTTTGGCAACCATAAGCCACAACTTCTTCCTTAAATCTTCATCATCTTCAACTTTGTCAGCTTCAGCCATAGCAAGTTCTGGATCAACCTGCAAAAACAAGGGGAATCCCAGCATTATTAAAAAAACCCTTCAACAGTAGTCAGAAGTGGAATGTTTTCATCATTTTAAATACATATCTACTTCTAAAAGGATAGTACTATTTCTATCCTGACTGCCATCCAACACAAGGAATCCACAAAATAACCATGGAAAGAGACATCAGTAGAAGAGGAAGAAGAAAAGATATTTGTGCCTATGCCCAGCTCCTTAGAAAGCCAAACATAATTATGAAGGGAAACTATTAATAATGAAAAATTCCAATTGTTCCAACTGTTTACATGAAGATTATTTCTGTTTTAGAGTCTTGCCTCATGTGCTTACTAGCAGCAGATGCCAGTGGATGTTGATACATAACTCATAAGTTACTTAAGGTCTAATGAATCTTTACTGTTCTCTCAAGCAGAAAAATGCCAGCCTCAGCTCTTACATTTGTCTTAATACAGTTCTCAGTGACTTCCAATTTTCACTTCAATATCATTAAAATTGGAAATGCTAATTTCACATTCACCATTTAAAATCAAACCACTGATGTACAGAACTTGCTTAAACAAGATTCATAGAAATTGAGCTTACTTGTAGAGCAAGAGCAACAGCCTCTTCATGCATGGACATCATACTATATATATGAACGCAAGCACGTATCCGCTTTTCTTTCAGACAAAGACGCAGGGCATATTTGGGATCATAGAAAAATTCAGGCCCACTTGATCGTCCTTTACCAAACTTGCATTGTAAGAAACGTAGAAGGGCACTCTCATCTTCCTGAGTAAAGGGGGTGGGAGAACAAAAATCAGTTTTGTACAAAGGAGAGTTCTATTTATCTTATATCAACACTACTTGCACCAGAAAATTATTTTCTCCGTTTTTTATGCTCGGTGAAAACTTGCCACATAAATTTTTAAAATGGAAAAGAAGAATCAGATCACTTAATTCAAAATTACAAAAAAAAAAAACCCATTTTCTTCCTTTCAACAATATGATCATTTTCCATTTTTTATTTATTTATTTTTCAAATTATGTGGTCCATTTTGTTGTTCATAAATTGTGTCAAACGCACTGTAAGTGATCTGATTTTGTGCATCAAGATTATATGGTACCATTTTATAACTACTGCACTAACACGATTCAGCTTCACGGGAGATTTACACAATAATGTAAACACTATGGATTATAGATAACCACAAGTTACATAAAAGAAGGCCCAGGCCATGCTGAAACACTTATTAATTCAAACACTTCCGGATCCAGACATTACTCCCTGACAATTAAACTCACAGTTGTCTTCTAACCAAACTCATGAAACATTGATCATTCAGAACCCCATTCAGATGTATCACTTAAATCAAACAAATGAAAATAATAAGATAACATTTATCAGGACAAAAACGAGAAACAACTTCAAAGGTTCCCAACACTAGTAGTCAAGATGGGTGAAATGAGCACATTTATAATAGGGGAAAGACAAAATGATAAACTGCAGAAAAATGGTGCCTAAAAACATATGCTAGCGCCTAGCGACAAAAAAAATCGAAGAAACCACAAAAAAATGTGGAAAATTTGACTTTATAAGAACTTTTTAATCACTACCAAAGATTAACAAAGAACTGGATCTCTTTTTAAGGTAGCTTTAGGATCTAATCTTGTCCAAAAATTCTGTAAAAATGCCTCTACCTGCTTGGAATACAATGAGAGTAACAAATTGTGAACACCAGGATCTTCATTCTGCATACGATGAACACAATACTCTAGATATTTGATAACTTCATGTGCCTCATTCCTGCATGTATCCAACAAGAAAGATCCTCTGAGTATGAAAATTAGCGGCTAAACTTCACAAGGAACTAGGAAATTAAGAATTATGTATCTCATCACATAGTGATGCACATTAACAATCAAAAAAGAAAAGAAAGTTTGGTCTCCCCAAACAACAATCAAGGTTGATCTTTTCTAATATTTCCACCAGCAGGAAAGTGCGAGAATCCACTGCTTTTGGCAAATTAATATTTAGATGTACACGAGATTTTTAAAAATGACACAAGCACAATGAAACAGTTCCTCTCAAGATCAGGTGAGGATTCGTGAAAGAGAGAGTTGTGTCCAAAAAAAGAAGGTAAAATCCACACGCACACACACATCATATATTTATATACAGAGAGAGAGAGAGAGAGAGTCTTTGAAAGGAAAAACATTTGTCACTGTTATTTAATAAAATAAAGAGCTTTATTTTACTACTCAGACAGGTTTGGTTCCATCTTCTCTTCCCATGATCAATGAAGGTATACATAATGGAAATCCTGTTCGCTCACTATAATAATGCTCACACAATCTTCTAATTGGATGTATAGCATCTGTTGTAGACCTCCCTAGAATAAAAACAAACTGATTTCTAGCATACTCTAGTCTTTCTTGCGAATTTTCATTTCTTTTATCTTCTTTTCTGCCTTGAAAGCTTAGGTTTTGAGAGCACTTAAAAACTTTATGTTCTGCTCAGAATAAAGTCTTGCAAAGAAGAAAATCATATAACTAACAAATTAAGTGCCTTACTTAGCATGAGGTTCGCTTGAATATCGCATCATCGCAGGAATTAGCTTTCTGGGGTTCAGGTCTTTTGTGATCATCCATGACTCCACAGTTTCATATGCATCAAGCATGATAAGGTCCGGAGCAAATTTATACTGCATATGCATAGAAAGCATAACCATAGGATTAGTATACTGATGTATAGGATAAAATTTTCAGCTAACAAGAACAGATGATTGGGACTACACATGCAGATACAACTGACAGTAATTCTGATACCCTCAAAAATATATAATGACAAACTCTATACCTGAAGCTCTATCTCAACTTTGGGTTTCTGAAGAACTTGTAGTGCTTTCTTTGCTTCTCCTTGCTGTAAGCAACCACATCAAAAAAAGAAGATGGTCAAGTCCCTTCTTTAATCAGAATTTTCAGCAAGTGAACATGAAAGAGATGGTACATTTGCAACAAGCATTATATTCAACTCCCTCTGCATTACATCATATAGCCCCATGGGTGAAAATTACAGATGATATGAAAGTTTTGAGTGTCCAGTTATTATGTATGAAAGCAAAGGGGGAATAAGAAGGTAGGATAGGGATGGGGGAACAGATAGGTAAGCAAAGCATGATTCAAAAACACTACAAGAGAAATTTTTGCTCTGAGTTATAAGTCTAATTTTAATGAGGTAGTTATGCCTGACAGTTGGAAAATACTCATAAACAAAATGCAGCCTTCAGGCTATAGAAAGAGCACCTGGATATAATGGTGAATCACTATCTCATATTGCTCCTTCAGATTAGCAAAGAAAACTAATTCATCAACTCTACCATAGCTGCAAAATATCAAAAGAAACAATCACCAACAAAGTGGCATCCATGCTAGTGAGGTAGTACATGGAAGATATTTCTTACAAAATAACATAACCAATAAAAGATTCACCTTTCCAGTAACTTCATGGTAGTAGCCTCATCCAGTACGTCCTTGCTATCACTTAAAAAGGCACGAAATTCCTGAATAATTGATTGATACTCTGAACCATTTTTTTCAGAGGCACCGTCATCTTCCAAAAGTAGCCGATTAATCTGCTTTCCACACATGGGAAGTTAAGAATTAACTGAAACTAGCAATGGTAGGATCTTGATGCAACATGCCAACAGCATTAAGAATTAGAATAAGCTGATGACCGCCAGAAACATGGGTGAAAAATCCATATAACATCCCTCTTTCCAGAATGTCTTGTCTTTCAATGAAGAGAGACTGACAAATTTCTATCTTACATGGTCGACCAAGACCATTTATAACAAGCCAAAGTGGTGTGCATAATAGGTCTGGATTCAAACCTATGCTCTCAGTTGGCCAGCTGACAAAATATCAAGCTAATAAGCAAAATCACTTCCCAAGACAAGGATAACTTCCCAAGACAACTTAATAAGTCATGAGGATAGAATTCAACATTGAGATGTGTAGCATGAAGTAAGAGATGAAAATCACAACTTTATTCACCTTCTTTACAATCACATCAGAAGCACCAATTTGAACTCAATGATACCCAAAATATATTAAAGCACTAACCTTATCCAAATATAATTCAGTGACCCAAGTTGAAATCATTGTTATTTGGCATTTATCATCCTTGGCAAGAATATCAAGCTTTCGAAGAAGGAAAGTTCTCAAAGCATCCTGTAGGCAGTAAACATAGAAGCTTAGCTAGTAGCCATGTATGTCCAACGGTAAATCAAATATAAAGTATTTAACTTCACAAGGCCTCTCTAGTTGAACAGCCGAAAAAAACCTCCTCAATGTATGAACTAATATGCCTAGTTATCACATTCAAGCTCAACAACCATTTAATTGGATACTGTGAGAGCTGCAACTTTTCAAGCCTTATTATGTGCTAAAAGCCAAACATCCATGAACAGTCAAGACGAAAAAAGGTAAAAGGTTTTAAACATCAACTAAATAAGGTAGACTTCTTCCAATTCCTGATATATGTACAGTCAGCATCCTAAAGCGCTCTTTTATTGAACCTCCTATACCACAATATAAGTTAACTTATATGTATATTCCAATAATAAGAGACTCCATATCCACCCAACACCTGGCTTCTACATGTAAAGCATGTCCAGATTAAGCACTACTTCATTAAAGACACATTCATAAGCTAAGGTTCATTTTTTAAACTGATGATCATG
>JAULKK010000010.1:3027916-3045952 GCA_032355705.1 Rubia peregrina
TAACTGATCTAACAGATTCAGATTAACTACCAAAATATCTAGCTAACTAACAAAACAACCAAAAACTGATTAACTGCTGCTAACTCATTAAATAAGCATACTCTTCAATCATAAAGCTAAAGCCGACCAAAAAGAAGCTACTTGTAGTTAATTGGATGGATTTAGTGTGAAATGTTTGTTTCTTGGAGGAAAGAGTTGTCTTTTGTTAATGAACTAATGAGAAACAATTGAAAGCAAGGTTAATTGATGAATAGTCCAGTGTGTTGGAATAATGGGAATCTAAAGGGATTCAGAGGTTAGGCAGAAGTTTTGCAAGAAAGCTCTCGATTTGGATATCGGGAATGGTACTTAAAGTGCAATATTTTCAATAGTTTGTTGGTTTGAAGAATTTGGATGTAGCTTTTTGTCGAAGAGGATACAAAAGTACTGCTAAACGTGTGAATGGAAAAATGTCGCTAGGAATAGATAATTTATACGAGAAAACTCTCTATTGGGTGATTACTCAATGGAAGCAGGCATCTAAACCATAAATTATAATCTGACTGTTTGCTTAATCTATTAATTGCTAGCAGATTCACGTGTCTCTTCATCCTTTTGTACTTGGAATTTTGAGTGTGTAAGTATACAACATCAGGTAGTGAAGGAATCACAAGAAGTTTTGGGAGGTTGAAGGCTCAGAGAGTAAAAGCTCTTGTCAGAAGAAGTCATGAAAAGATTCAAGAAACTAGTGACATTGATGATATGGAACAAAAGGCAGATGACAGATATAGTCAAGTATGCATAAGTCATTGCTTCATTATATTGGAAAATGGTAGAGATTAATACTGACTGAAAAGCTTCCTATTACAGGAAAGCAGAGATACGATGCAAAATCTCTCAAATAAAGGAAAGAATGATATTGATAAATTTTCCAAGTTCCAAGTTGCATCGACAAAAGACCAGTTCTCCAACACTGCATCTGTTTCAAGAGCTTCTTCTACCTCTTTAAGAGGATGGGGGGCTGGAGAGCCAAAGGACATCTATCGGCAGAATGATATTTCCAGAAAAAGGAAAAATTTAAATGATAATGGCAATTTCTTCAGTAGGAAGTCTTTTCAGGATATGGGATGCAGTGATTTTCTTATCCAGTCTTTGAGGAGCTTGCTTTATCTGCGTCCTTCTAATATTCAGGTATGCCAGTTTTTCAGAAAAGATCACATCTATTGCGACACCAATAATACCATACCATAAAATAATTATTTCAATATTAATAATGATTCCAAATTTTCAAGTCCCATATTTCCCTATACTTGTAAAATTTGCTGGTTTAGCATGAACTTGCATTTATTTTCTCCTGAAAGTTTCTCTCCAAAAGCTTTCAAATGAAGGGAGAACAAGTGAATGATTACATATGGCATGTTCCTACCCCTCCTCCCTACTGGCTACTCATCTGTGAATTTAGCCTGTAAAATAGGGTATCTTTAAAAAATGCTATAACATCTTTCTGAGTTTTCTTGTTTTACGATTATAGAAAGGTGAGCCAACTGCCCCACTTTAAAAATCAACTGATTCAGATCAATCTTCGTCAACTATTATTCATTTGGATTTTTTTTTTTTACTAGAACAAGATATTTTTCCCATTCTATAAATTTGTGATCAGTCAGATGAATGTGGTTTCTAGTTCCCTTTAGTTGTGCATTGACATGCCAGATTTATATTCTACTTTCAAATCTCCTGCTTTTCTGCGTTTCATGATAAATTTTCCGCTCTCACGATCTTTGGTTTGTCTACAGTATTTGCATTATTATTTGGTAAGCAATGCCTACTATTTAGAGGCACCTCCTTGCAGTAATAATTTTATAATTTGTTGCATGGTATCGTTGGCATATATCATATGAATTAAAAAATTATGGAAATTGATACTAGGCTATGGCATTTGGACCTATTATCGGGGGTAAGAGCTGCATAATGGCTGATCAAAGTGGATCAGGAAAGACTTTGGCATACCTTTTACCTGTTGTTCAACGCCTTAGAGAAGAAGAGCTTCAGGCAGTTAGCAAGTCTATTCCAAGTCATCCTCTGGTTGTTGTGTTGGTACCTACCGCCGAGTTAGCATCCCAGGTCTCTTAAGATCTTTTAAATACTTTGCAAGTATTTGTTTTCTTGTTATTTCTGGACCTTTTCATTTTTTGCTTGTTTCCTAAGTTGGAATTTACTGGACCTTTTAGAGTCCGGTACTAGCTTCAGAGGTCAGCTGAAGTTAGAGTAAAAAAGCTGCAGCATTTGACTTTTTTTAGTTTGCTCCTTTGTCACATTTCAATTGCTGTTTGCACTGCTCTCCTCAAACTGGTAGCCCAACTTTTGCAGGTATTAGGTATATGCCGGTCCCTTTCTAAGACAGGTGTTCCATTTCGGTCTATGGTTGCAACAGGTGGATTCAAACAAAAGACTCAATTGGATAATCTGAAACAAGATATAGACGTTTTAATAGCAACTCCTGGAAGATTTATGTTTCTTTTGAAAGGAGGCTATCTGCATCTATCAAATCTCAAATGGTGAGTAGTATATTTTAGAAGAGTTATGATTCACTGCATCTTGCGTTTCCGTACGTCGAAACACATCTATCATAGTTTAGTATCTCCTAGTTGGATGAAATCATGAAATCCCTGCTATCTTTGATGGTTATATTCTTGTTCAGTAATTAGATTAGACCTATACCATGGCTGGTTGTCATGATACATGCTACTTCCGATTGATGGAAGTTTTGTTATTGTTGCATCACTGTTACTTTGGTGTTTTTTTGTCCCATTTCCCCGCATAGAAATATCTCCATATCTTTGAGAATTTACAGTCTAGCATTGAGTGTGGAATTGATATAAAACTGAAACGAAAAGTCTAGTCAACTTTCGGATGCTCATAAATAACACCTCAAACTTTTGTTTCAGTGCTGTACTGGACGAGGTAGATATCCTATTCAATGATGAAGACTTTGAGCTAGCATTGCAATGTCTGATGAACAACTCGCCTATCATGACGCAATATTTGTTTGTCACAGCAACTTTACCTGTTGATATATACAACAAGCTGATTGGAGCTTTTCCCGATTGCGATGTTGTAATGGGACCTGGAATGCATCGTACAAGCGCTGGCCTTGAAGAGGTAGTTATTTATTCTTGTTTTTCACTTTTTCCTACATATCCTGGATGAGCAGCTTTGATACTTTTCACCTCGTGATGTGGAAGCAGTTAAATTTCTTTTGTAGTTAAAACAGTTTATTCAAAATCACAGATACTTGTGGATTGCAGTGGTGATGACAACGCAGAGAAATCTCCTGAGACAGCTTTTGTCAACAAGAAAAATGCTCTGCTGCAGTTAATGGAAGAAAATCCAGTGGCTAAAACCATAATATTCTGTAACAAAGTAGGTTTGAATGTACATAACTGCTTGGTTTCTATAGCCTATCTTTGCATATTGTTGATATACAGAGATCCAACATTTGCTTTATGCAGATCGAGACGTGTAGAAAAGTGGAAAATGTGCTTAAACGATCTGATCGCAAAGGTTCCGTGACTAGAGTACTACCATTCCATGCTGCCTTGGATCAAGAAACCCGCCTTAGAAACATGGAAGAGTTCCGCAAGTCTGAGGAGGAAAACACTTCTCTATTCCTGGTCTGCACCGACAGGTATCTTTTTCATCAGTTATCCAATTTAAGATGGTTGTTCGTGCTTTTAGATTCCCTTTTGCGATTCTCAGCTTCATCCTGATTTGTGTCTGCAAAAATCTCACAGGGCATCGAGGGGGATAGACTTTGCAGGGGTGGATCATGTGGTGCTGTTTGATTTTCCTCGGGATCCGAGTGAGTATGTTCGTCGTGTTGGGAGGACTGCAAGAGGCGCCGGAGGGCAGGGAAAAGCCTTCATTTTTGTCGTCGGAAAACAAGTTCTTCTGGCTCGGAGGATTATCGAAAGAAATAAGAAAGGACATCCACTGCATGATGTTCCTTCTGCATATCAGCTGATGGCTTAGACAAGGTGTATATACAATGATTAGTTAGGAAGCACTCTGTGTACATGCAGATGCGAGATGATGAAAATGCAATTTCTTTCTATAAAATATCTAAAGGACTCTTAACGCCAGCAGAAATGGAAGTGCAGAGTTAACTGATTGCAGGCTATTCAATAATTAGATGTAATTTTTTCTAGTAATACTATTTGAGCTTGTTTGATTTCATTTACTCCGTCGTAATTTACATATTTTAATGTAATTTTAATTTATCTTAACAATGAATTGTCCTATAAATTATACTTAGGGCTAAATGCATTGATGCCCCTCAGTTTCTCCATTTGTGCACTTCCACCCTCCAGTTTCTCAAAAGTGCATTTGTACCCCTACTTTTGCCAGAACTGAGCATTTGTACCCCTGTTGCCACTCCGGCATTGACTTGAAATCTTCCGTCGTTAACCGAAAAGGAAATTACAAAAATAACCCTCATCTGAGGTGATTCTGTAGACGTTGGAGAACACCACCTCCGCCCTCCGCCTCCATATAACATGAGTACAAATGCACTTTTGAAAAACTGGACGGTAAAAGTGCACAAATAGTTGAACTGGAGGGTATAAATGCACTTTTTTTTTATATCTAGCTTGAGGTTTTACCTGAAATAAACATACTGGTATACAGTTATGTTTTTAGGGATGCAAGGCAGGGTTGTCAGTTTTAGTTTGAGATAGGAAACAAGAAGCAGAGGGTTTGTGCTTTGTACTGCATTTTGGCGGATAAAGAGAGTGCCAAGCTCTTCTTTTTGTGGGGGATAAGCTGCTAATCTTGACAATGGAGGATCCTTCAAAGTCATTGAATGAGGTCAACCTGGTTTATGAGTATTTCAAATGGCTTGTTATGCTTACAGTCAAAAGGTATACCGATCATGCCTCAGAGAATATGCTTATGTTCTTATAACTTGTTGAAGAGATGGTAAGCCCTGCATATACTTATCTTTATACGGGGCCTTTATTTTATTTTTTTGGAACTATGTTGTAATGTGTTACAACTTGCTCATATACTTTACATGAGGTTCTTCAAATTTATGGATATTGGTTGATCATTCCTTCTGCTGATGATATGCTGATTGCAATTCCATGGCTGATAATTCACTTAATATGGGTTTAAAATTGCACAGGTTAAATCAGTACGGAACAGCTTCCGAATTCCAGCTCCGAACAGCTTCCGAAATGAAAGGGCTTAAGCACACATTGATAAACTCAGAAATTACCCACCCCGTCGCTATCGAGTTTCGAACCACTCTGACCAAAACAACATCACCGCCCACCCACCACCACCCACTGACCGCCAGCCATACAAACACCACAAACCACCAACAACAACCCAAATGATCTTCTAATCTATGACAAATTAAAATTTACAAGCTAATTAATCACAAAAAATCCACTTTTACTCATTCAAACTCACCATTAAATTCCGTAGGCCTTGCCTTCGTCGTCTCTGATGTTCTCCCCATCATCTTCTCCGATGTCCTTCCCGTCGTTGTCCTCATCATCAACCTCTTCTTTGTTGCGTCTTCCCCGTGAGCGTGTCTTCCATGTCGTTGCATCGTCGTTAGCATCGCCTCATCACCGTCGTCCTTGAGGGGTTTGCAATCGCCATAGCCCTTGTTGTCACCGTGAATTTTGAGCGAGATATGAGGAGATTAAAATGGAATTCCGATGCATGGTTAATGGGTGGAGTTACAACATCAGATTTTGAAAGATAGGACTGGATGTGGAAATAATTTTGAAAGATCTGACTGAGATAGGAAGATTGGTTGGGGGGGGTGGGGAATTTTCAGGTTAAGAAATGGGGGACTGCAGTGGAGTTTTTGGAGAATATAGTGAAGTAATAAAATTAGGGTTGATAAGATCTTGGGCTGGATCTAATGAAAATGAGCCAATGGTCCATCAAGTAATTGTTTAAACAAAGGCATGGGTTTAAAAGGAATTTTGGGGGATGATTTTTGCCAAAAAAGAGTAATAAAAACAATGTGTGCAGTTTATGATTAGACAGATAGAAATAAAAAGTGTGCAATTTAAGGTAAGACAAAGAAAATATCTTATTTTATGTACAGTAAATATTACCGTACACATTTTATGTTAATGGCATATGCACAATTTACATTTATGGACCGCATTTATCACATATAGGGCATGTTTCTTCTTTTTTTTTTCTTTCATGGCGTTTGCATTGAATACTGTAAAGTTGAGTTTATAATAATTTTCAAAATTATTAAATATCATGAAATATATTATGTGATCATTTATTTAGTGATATAACTGAACCAAACTGATCCCGAAGAACTCAGTTTAGGGATGAATCTAGAAATTTTAATTTGGTGGATCACAATTTAATTTGTTGCCTCCGTCCTAAGAAGGAACTGTTACAATTTCAAGGAATTT
Organism: Rubia peregrina; assembly: GCA_032355705.1. NCBI lineage: Eukaryota > Viridiplantae > Streptophyta > Magnoliopsida > Gentianales > Rubiaceae > Rubia > Rubia peregrina. The sequence goes on from JAULKK010000010.1 coordinate 3,034,345, forward strand.
TAGAATTTGGGAGCATACGGTGGGTTTAAAATGTAAAATAAACTGGGGCACTAATAAAAAATTGTGTAACTAACTAAAAACATATTAATAAGAAAAAAGGTAGCTTCGCCACTGACTCGGTCAAAGTCAACTCATACTCGAGTTCGATCGAGCTCAAACTCAACTTTGATCGAGTTCAAACTCAAGTCAACTCGTACAATACTAAGATCGAGTTCTAGCTCAACTGATATACTCATTAATTCGTTGAGTTTATTGATCCAACCTGATATTTATAAAATATATATTTAATCAATTTTATTTTAGACTGATTAACCAATAAATGTACTCATTTTATAATTAATGACAGTAACGAAAAGATGATTTAATTTATTTTTATTTATTGCAATAATTTTATATAATATAACTTTAAAAACTTTCATCGAAAATCACCGATTTCTTTTTCAGGAGAGCTTCAGGTAGTACAAACCGTTTCGAGTGTTGAAAATAAGAACATTGGCATGATTTCTATGCTATTACTAGGACATGATTCCTATGTTGCTCAATAGCATGTCGGCTAGGTTCCTCCCGTTGGATTAAGATGCTGTATGTTTCGCAATCTCCTTATTATGTCCCCGTCATGGCATGATTTCCTTTAATAATTTATAAAAAAACTTGGATTCTTTAATCAGAGATATTGAACTGCCGGACACGGATACCTTAGATGACTTTCTATACATAACTTTAGTTGACTTAACTAATTATGTATACTTAAATAGTTTTTACAATATGGAGCATGTTTCTTTTTCTTTTGCTTTTGTATAAAATACTCATGTAAAGTTGAGCTTAATTAAAATAATTTCAAAATTATTAATTATCATGAAATAGATGATGTGATAATTTATATAGGATATAAATGAATTGAACTGCATGTGAGTAATTCGGTCAAAATTTAACTTGAACTCGAGTTCGATCGAACTCGAACTCGAGCCAACTAATACATGTTGCAGTTGAAAAATGGAAGATCTGCAAACATGAATCTGTAAGAACAATCAAGAGTCCGCAAGCACAAATCCTAAGGTTTAAGGTCTGGAATCCAAAATGGAGTAATCTCAAAATATTATAGAATGAAAAGATAAATTATTACAGCAGTACAGATAAATCATCACTTGAATGTTTTTTGGAGGGCGTCTTAACTATTCCAATTTTTCAATGCATGGAGTTTCAAACTTTACTGGATTTCTCAAGAACGTGGTGGCTTGGCGGTTCAACGGGTGAGTGTTCTTCGAAGAGTGTCCCAACTATTCATCACCTGAGTGTTCTTTGTAGCTCGTCACAACTATTCAAATGAATGAAGAGCTTAGTGTTATTCGAAAGTGTCCCAACTATTCAAATGAATGAAGAGCTTAGTGTTATTCGAAAGTGTCCCAACTATTCATCACCTTATTGTTCTTCGAAGAGCTTCTCAACTATTCAAATGGATGAAGTTTCAAACTTCACTGGATTTCACATACTCCAGTGGGGGTGTGTCCAAGTTTTGAGTGTTCATCGGATGGCGTCCCACCTATTCAAATGGATGAAATTTCAAACTTTAATGGGTTTTAACATATTCAAGTGGCATTGTGTCCTAGTTTAGTCTTATTTGTAGCATGTGATATTTATATGTAATTTGATTGATTGTATATAATATTTCTTTGAAAAAGTTATAAAATGATGATCTCGTGTAACTGTTGGGCAATCTAAAACACAATAAAACGATTCTAACAAAATCGTGCATGATATTATTCAAACTTACTATATATATTAATAAGAATTTACCAATAAAGACACACTTCTGACTAAGAAAACCCTACCATACAACATTGACCCTTTACCACAAACCCTATTATCTTGATCAAAATAAGCTACGACAAAGGCTCCAACCTATTAAGGAAAGAATTTCATCTGTATCCTTAAAATCTACATCACAATAAGCTGTAGCCGCTGTTGCTGAAGGTTTCTTATGATCTTCAAATCCTTTCTTGGCAACCGGCGCCGGAGATGGTGGCCATGGTAAAACAGCACAACTTCTTCTCTCTGAAAACATGTTCTTCTCCTCAATCCAAACCGAACCGAAAGGATTCTTCATCTGGATCAAGGTGCTCCGTTCATATCCCGGAGCAGCAAACATCCTCCTGTACTTTTGAATAAAAGCATGATCCAAAAGCATTTCCGCGGTCCATCTTTTGTCGGGGTCGGAACAGAAGCATTTGCTCAAGAAATCCTTCGTCCGCTCCGACAAAAACGTTGGTACGAAAGGCGGCGCCGCCCCCATCCGGGTAATCCCGCCGCCGCCCAACATCATCTCAAGAACAGTGCATCCGAATGAGAATATATCCGCCGCCTTGCCTTGACAGACGCCGGCCAATGCCTCCGGCGCTCCATAAAGCCGCGTGCCGCAAAAACCACCAGTCTCTTCCTCTGAAGCGTACTTGGAAAGCCCGAAATCGGAGAGCTTAAGATAATTCAACTTGTTTCGAGTATCGAAAACAAGAACATTACTAGGTTTTATGTCGCAGTGAACCAGATTTCTTCTGTGGATGTAAGAGATCCCTCGAAGCAACATGTAGGAGAAACACGCGACGACATTTTCCGGCATTCCTAATTTGTTGCAGTCTCTAAACATGAAGTCGGCTAGGGTTCCTCCCGGCGCGTATTCGATCAGAATGTTGAAGATTTCTTCACCTCTTTCGATGCTCGTGTCGAAACCATAACATCGGACGACGAACGGATTTCCTCGTAACACCCTCAAGATACCCACTTCCTTCATCAGAGATGAAGTCCGGGCATTTGCTAGCTTAGTTGACTTTACTACCACGTATTTCTCCGACGTTGAATCGACTGATTCTGCTAAATATACCGTCCCGAAACTGCCCTTTCCGAGTATGCTGGTTTTCTTCCACGACATTTTTGGAGACAGAAATCGAAAACTGACTAATTTGATGGAACGAATGGAAAATTTCTTAACCTAAAGGAAAATGTATAATCTACGTTCTACGGATAGGGTTATATATTTATAGGGGAAATTACTATATGAATCCGATTAGGATTAGAACAGTAGTTTTTTTGTACGAACCTGATTAGGATTAGGAAAGTCTCAAGGATTATGAAACCCTGATATCTGAATTAGATTATCCTTTATTCTATTTTTCATTTAATGTCACAAGTAATTATTATATATATAATGAAATAATTTTCTTTAATAATCTTATATAAGTAATAGCAGATAATTTTTAATACTAGCATGTGACTTACTAATGAATTATTTTAAAAGTATGAATCTGTATTTTCAATATGTGAGCTCAAAAAATTAAAGCTCTTAAAATAAAATTAGACTTTTAAACCCCTATAAATAATTTTGAAAATTTTAGGGTCCTCTAATTTTAGAGGCCTGGTGCTTTTGGCACACTAGCATACCATCAAAGACAGATCTAATCCGGATTTAAGAAAGTGGAAATTAGTTGAGCAGTATCGTTACAAGAAATTTTCTATAAATGTAGGTCATCTACAAAATAGATCATTTTACAGTTTATCTTAAAATTTATAGTTTTGTTTAAATAATATATTTTATAAGTAATTTAAAATTAATAATGAATACTTGAATATGAAAACATAAAAATAGAATATAAAAAGTAACATATTCAATTTTTTAAAATTTAACGTCTAACTTAATAAATACAGTGTACAGGTAAATAAATACAATGAATTATTCACTCATAAGCGTAAAATGTACATTGACCATTTTATCCTCCAAAATCTCTAAAATTCCGAAGCCCTAATTCATTCTCATTTCATTTTGGATTTTGAGGGATTGATCTCGAGTTATGCGATCCCCAATTCGAATTCCGAGATCCCTAAATCATGCGATTCCGAGATCCCAAGATGGTCCATCTATAATTCTTGTGCAACGCTTAAGCACACCGGTGTGCGCTCCGGCACGGGCGGCGTTTCAAATTAATTTACGAGTAAATGCTTGTGAGTTCTGACTACTCTCCATTTCAATTTAAATTGGACACTTTTCAAATTAATTTGCTTCTTTTCAAAGTACACAATTGTTATTAATAATTGTAAGATTCATAGGTTTTTATCATAAAACTAATTGGTATTGTGTAGAGGTGACACATGATCTTATATATTAAAGAAATACTTTGTCAACCATCAATGTGGGACACTCAAACACGCCCCTCACGTGCAGCGGTATTAATCATCGCGCAACATGGTATCAGATTTCAAGGTTGGCTTGATCGGCCCAGTGGACCTATATTCCCACTGATATGCCTTTCCTTTTCCTTGTATGGAGATGTTATAGATGATGGTTACCTTATAAAATTATTTTCCCTATCAATAATAATAAATTCAGTTTTATGTTCATACTATTCCACGCATTACAATAATAAAATTTCACTTTATGCTTATATTTTATTTAATCCATTCATATTTATTACATATAGAGAAAGAGTTTTGTTAGACGAAGATTAGATCAATCATGATTTTTATAAATAACTTTTATGGCCATTATAATTATTTATACATTGCGATACATTTTAAAACTTTTTCAAAGTTATAAGAATCGCATTACAATCATAAAAGCTCCTCATTAATTACATTAATTATAAAATAAACTTATTTAACGATTAATTGATAAAAATAAAAGATAATGCAATTACTATTTTAGAATTATTTATACATTGCGATACATTTTAAAAGTTTTTCAAAGTTATAAGAATCGCATTACAATCATAAAAGCTTCTCATTAATTATATCAATTATAAAATAAACTTATGTAACGATTAATTGATAAAAATAAAAGATAATGCAATTACTATTTTAATATTAGCTAGTTTATTTTTCTATACAGAGGGAGGAGTAGCGTAAACTTACGAATGGATCACGTGTATGTTTACTATGACTTACTGTATGTCAAGCATTTCAATTCATGTGTGCATGGTCCTTCGATGAGGATATTCCAATCTTTTTAGATTAAGTTATGATATTTTCATAAATTATGGAAAATTATTGTTTAAATAGAAAATTAAAAGAAATTAAGACAGAAAATTTAATCGTATTAATCGAGTTATAAACTTATAACTACTTTACGTTGTATAATAAATTGTTGATATTGCAACTAAAATATTTTAGGCAAAGTATTGAGAAACACCGTCTTTCTATATGCATATGGAAACATGAGGTTGAATTAAAATTTTATAAATGTAAAAGATTTTAGTTGTAATATTAAAATTTATTATTCAACGTGCAGTGGTTATAAGTTTATTAACCGATTAATGCAATCCAAATTTTTTAATCTTGATTCTTCTAATTTGCAGTTTAAACACATGTCTATCCAAACTCATAAAAGATCATATTTTAAGAGATGGACTCAACATTTTATCTAGGGTAAAATACAAATATAACCTTATTATTTTTCAAAAGTGCCAATATAATTCTTTATAATTTGAAAGTGCAATTTTAACCCTAACTTTTGCATCTAATCTGCCGATATAACCTTTTGGAACTATTCCGCCGTTGACTCAGTACTTTCCGGCTTTGACCAAAACTAAAAATACTAAAATATCCCTAGTAATAAACCTAAAAATGCAGTGACAAAAATAGCCCTAAGATTCTGCTTCTTCATCATCTCCATGACCACAGACATCCCCACTCCACCGCCCGCCACTGTGCAGCACGCCTCCGCTGTCGATAAAGTAAGAAAGAATTGGGGAGGTCAAACGTACCTACTTCCCTATAACTGATACATGTTAAGAATTGATTTATTATTGCGCCTATGATCAATATTAACTAGCATGAGTTATACTTAGCCGATATCATTTAAATATTTTATTTCTCATTTTATATTCATTATTTACAATTTTTAGTGTCAGAAATCATTCTAGAATTAAGGCGTGGTGGCATTACCAAAAGAGTTTGTGAAATTTGTAGGAAGAGAAATTAAAATTATTGTTTTTGATACTCGTGAGATCAACTTTGCTTACCGGTGTACTAATTAGCATTTCCTGAGTTGCGGGTTATTTGGCAAGTAAAATGACACTCACCAAAACCCGCTCTGTTTCAGCTCAAAATGAGCCAGCAGACTGTACACTGTTACTCCGGCGCACAATAGCGCCGTTGACTACTCCAATGACATCCCCTCCGGGATTTTCACTACAAATCTATCAACCTGTGCCACTGAACCCACACCACCACCGCTCCTCCGCTCCGCTTGCTCCCGCACCCATCGCTAGGTTTCAGCCCTGTCACACCGCTCAGCCTAGCTCAGCTACACCATCCACAACTCACTCATCCCCGCCCTGGCGACGACTCTTCCCCTTAGCCCACCCTAACTCGACGCCACCCCGCAAAACCCTAATCTGATGCCACCACAAAACCCTAATCCAACGCCACCACGAGCCGCCCCACACCATCGCATAACTTACGCCCACCACCTGCCGCCGCAAAGAAGCAAAGCAAAGAATCATCCAATGAACAGATTGCAAAGCAAAGAAGCCTGAAATAAGATCGAAGAAGAAGAAACACTGAATAAGCAAAAAAGTAGAACGAAGAAGAAGAAACACCGAATAAGCAAAAAAAGTATATCTAAGAAGAAAAAGAAGAAGAAGAAGGGGAAAAGGATATTGTTTGGTTAATAGGGGTATAATTGTCCTTTAATATTTTCTGAATTTTCATTTTATTTTTAGCAGGGCTATAATAGTCAATTCACGAATTTCGGCCACATTAAAGTTCTCAGAGTTAGATTGACACTTTAGAGCAAATAATATGGTTAAAAATGCACTTTTAGATTTTACAAGATTAGATTGTCACTTTCGATCAAAACATATGATCATTTTAGCACTTAACTCTTTTATCTATCTATAATTTTAATTCAACATCATCTTTCTATATATCTATGGAAATGTGTTCTTTCCCAAAAAATTTCCTTGCTTTGAATAAAAAAATATATGGATGCTTTGAGATTGTTCAAAACGCAGATTTGAAAACTTCATAATATCTCTAGATCGATGAGTCATGCGTACAACTCATAGTTTCGATTTTTTAAATAAAAGAAAACTATTGATTACTTCCTCCGGCCAATCTTCCTCTGGCCACTAATGTATGATAACGATAAAATCAAGAGGAAAAAAAAGGGGGACTAAAAATGGACTCTTGGTAGTTGGTACCACTAGGGACACTACCCTCAAAAGAGGGAAAAAAGAAGAAGAAAATAGGTATGATGTCGGTCAAAAAATGCAACTCTTCCGGAATTATAATACTCCCTCTGTTTCTTTAACAATGACACAATTTTCTTTTTGGATTATTTGTTTTATGTTGGTACACTTTCCATTTTTGGCATGATTCCTTCAATTTCATCTATTCATTCTACTTTTTACTTTCTACCTTCAATTTCATCCACTCATTTTCTTCTCCTAAATCCAAACACCTAAATCTAGTGTGTCATTGTTAAAGAAACGGAGGGAGTATAATTAGTATAAATAACAAATAATAATAGTAATTTATTTGAATTAATTTTTTTGAGATCTTCAACTACTCAATTTTTTTTTTGTAAATTAAAACATGTGAGAAGAATTGATAAAAGAAAGTGAAAATTTTATTGAGCAAACTAAATAATTTAATTTCTTCTATAGTAAAATGTTCTTTTAAGAAAAAAGAGAGTAATAAAGTGTATTTTTAGCGAGCAGTAATGTACCGACGTGAAAGGTTATGATATCGAGAAAGGATCTTCTTCAACCACTAGAGAACACAGACATTATTATCACTATCAGTGATCTGTATTTGAAGTTTCGCTGGCAAATAATTATTTTATTTATTATTATATCATCCAGAAATCGCAATTATAAGACCCTGCTCCCAGTTCTAATGGATCCCTCCAATGCAATTTCCATTCCTCCTCCTCCTCCGATTATTCATCTGCGCAGTTCATCTGTTACTAATCCATGGGGAAATTGAGCTTTTTGGCCATGAAAACCGATGATCCCGCGGCGGTGCAAGCGATGGTGGCCGATTTCCACGATTTGGGGAACGCGGCGGCGAACCTCGTTACCCACGGCCTCGGTTACAGCGGCGGCTTAACTTCCGTCTTCAAGTGGCTGGCCTTCGCCGCCGCCGTGTAAGAGAGCTAGTACTGGTTTTGCTTATATATATTCTCCATTTCTGTTGACGAGATCTGTGAGGATGAATTGTGATTTTGCAGGTATATGTTGGTTTTGGATCGGACCAACTGGAGGACCAACATCTTCACTGCTCTGCTTGTTCCTTACACTTTCCTGAGTCTCCCCACTTTTCTGTTCCACTTGTTTAGGTGAATTCCTGCTCTTTCTTTCTCCCTGATGCTTTTGTTCTTGTGAATTTTTCGAATCAGATTAGGATTGTGTAACGTTGGATTGTGTGAATGTTACAGGGGAGAAATTGGGATGTGGATTGCTCTCGTTGCTGTTGTGTTACGCCTCTTCTTCGAGAAACACTATCCAGGTAAGTGAAGTAACTATCAAAGTTTGAATAGGTATATGAAAATAATATTAGCGTATATGATGTAGTTTTTGAAAAGTAATTTTTTATTTACCCTTATTATGCATAATTAAAATATTAACGGTCAAACATATTCTTTGAAATGTGTGTAACGATTGTGGTGTTATTTGGGTTGGAAGAAAGGGAGTAAAAGAAATAAGTTCCACTTTGATCCGATTTTCTTAACCGATTGTATGTTGATGGTTCCCTGTTATCATTGACTGGTTTTACTGTATGGTAAATTAATTACTCACTCTCATACTAAATTTCATATTTAGTATTTGACCGTTAACACTGTTAAATTTTGATTACATGTTTGAATAAATGTATACTCCCTCCGTTCCACTAATAATTTCATATTTTTCTTTTTGGTTTGTCCCACTACTAAGTTATTATTTCTAATCTTTCTACATTTAGCCATATATATGTGGTCATAATTCTTTCCTTCCTATCATTTGATTTATGTGAGTCCACTATCACCCCTATTGAAAAAAGCCATATAGACTTGCCTTAAACTTTTTGTTAAAAAAAATAATTTGGAACTTTAAAGTGGGACAGATGGAATAAGCATTAACATTATCATATGTAATATTATTAGATTCGTCGTAGTAAGTAGTTTTTAAATATCAACTTTTTATTTGTCGTTATTAGACTTTTAAACATATTATTAGTCAAATATAATTTTTGATGACCGTAAAAAAGATTCTGTGAAATTTAGTTTGGGACGGGGAGTATCTTGTTTATTTAACTTTGTAAAAAATACTCCCTCCGTCCCATTTTACATTGCTTATTTACTTTTTCACGGTCTTCAATGAGCATGTTTGACCGTAAATATCTCTAGTTACATATAATTATGTTGCATAAAAAATTAATATTTAGAAAGTAGATGTTAAGACAAATTTAACAATATGTTACATGATATATTTATTATTTATATATTAATTTATATTTAGGGTAAAAGTTTGCAAAGTTTGACTCTCAAAAAGTAAATAAGCAATTTAGAGTGGGACGGAGGGAGTATATTAATTTGTATTTATGATCAAAGTTTATAAATTTTAATTATGAAAAAGTAAATACTTCCTCTGTTTCTCTATCATTGGCACACTTTCCTTTTTGAGCCGTTTCTTTTATATTGGCACACTTTCCATTTTTGGTAAGATTGTTTCAATTTCATCAACTCATTCTACTTTTTACATTCTATATTCAATTTCATCCATTCATTTTCTTCTCATAAATCCAACCACCTATATCTATGGTGTCACTTATATAGAAACAGAGGGAGTATGTCATTAATGTTGGGAGTATAATTGAAAGTAGAGGTGGCCACAAACTTTTTAATGGGCTTAATTTGTGGCCCAGACTACAAATATCGGATTCATTGGGCCCTTTTCTCGCTTCCTTAGGGTTTTGAGAAGATTTCGCCGCCGCCGCCACCAAAAGGCCATACAAACTATAAATAGCTCATTATTTCTGCATCACTGTTTCATTATCTTCTTCGTCATGTGTAGTTTTTTCGGGTCAGAATTTCTGTTTTCTCATTCCAAAATCTGTCTTTAATTTATATATTTTTTAAAATTTGAAAGATTAGGGGCTGTTTGGAAGATGATGAGACTTTGAGCTTTAGCATCGGAGGCCGCATTTGGTTGGTCTATGCCGAACCTCCTTTTGATTTGCACGTCAGTCTGATTCCAAACACGCCCTTACTAATTTTGCTGTTCTTGCCAAAAACTCTGATTATTTTAGTCTGGATAAAGTCTTGATTTTCTGCTATTTGCAATATTCATCAATAAAATTTGTGCTAAATATCGTAAAATGAATTAAGTTAAAGAGTGATATTAGACCGTAAGTTATAAGAAATTAAGATATAATTTTGTGATTATATTAATTGGGTTATAAGCATATAATCATTATACCTTTTACCTTTTTAAAATTCTTTTTTTATTGGTATTCACAAGTCTTTGCCTAGAGATATTTGTTTTTTATTTAAAAAAGAAATGAAAATTCATTTAATAGAAACACACAAAAATCGAACAATCTTTCAAAAAAATTGAACGAAGATGGAGGACGTAACTTTAGAATACTAATACTCCCTCCATCACATTTTTAAATCAAATTTATCGGGTTATGTTTGACCGGCAATAACTTTAGTTACGTGTACTAATAGTTTATCAAAATTTGATATTTAAAAAATATATAATTCAAAAAGTTGAACAATATCTCGACATTAATAATTATATACTAATGGAAATTTATCGTGAGATTGCACTAAGAAAGTTGATTAAAAAAATGTGAAAAAAACGAGACGGAAGTGGTTTATTTTTTGAAATTTATCTAAAAATGATTCATGCTAACTGAAATGAAGAATTATATGGTTTCGATTGAAAATACTGCCTAAATTTTGCCTCTGATTTGTTTATCTGTGAATATGAGAGTGGGAAGAACTTTACACATAAAATCCCTAAAGAATACTGATCCCTACTGAAGCTAACTTTACACATAAAATCTCATTCAGCCAACAATGCTAAAACTGGATTTCTTGTCCAAAAAATGATCTTCAGACTGCTGAATTTCTTGACCACCAACACTTCTTTATCCTGACTATAAGAGCAAATATGCCATAACATGGAATGGCAAAAAGCCCTACTGCCAAGTACCTGTCATATGTTCAGACACCAAAATTAACATTAACATGAAGAACCAAGTTCAGTGTAATACAAGTTATCTGAACATTCAAAAGTCCGGTGCAACAACAAACTTACCATGCCGGAGCATATGGCGACGACAAATCCAGAAAAGGGTACGGCCACCTATAACATCAACAGATTCGAGTAAATAATCGAAATAAGTGGTTCCGGCTTAACAAACTGAAGGCGAGTTTGATGTTCTTACCACATGGATACACACGCATGGATTACCCACTGGAAAATGACGAATATGGATGTCCACAAGATAAAGTAGGCGACTCGGAAGAATGGAAACCTCTGAAACCAACATCATGTCACTGTATTAGATTTGTTTGTTACAGAAACAAATGTGAAAATGCTGGCAAAAAAAGAGAGAGTAATAATACGTTACC
>JAULKK010000010.1:3046052-3058693 GCA_032355705.1 Rubia peregrina
TAGCCCCTTAGCCCAAGTCGGGACCGGAAAAAATTATTCATTTGTCGAGGTTATTCATTTATCGAGGTTTAACTGTATATACTATTTATTCAGTTTAATCAGTATAAAGGGATGTAGGCTCAAACATCCCGATAAGAAACGGTTTAAATTTTAAAATTTTCGAAGTTTGTAGTACTATAGGAAAATTTTACAACCCTGGTTTCCTCCCAATCAATTAAATTAGTAGTAAAAATTTACAATACTTGGTTTTCAAATGAAAGAATTGGGCAAAGAGAACCAAGATCCGAAACAAGTAAAATTGATCAAATCCTACTCAAAATTCAAAAAACAAGCGAAAATATGGACTATGGTCAAGAAGATATTTGCTTGTTTTGTGCTTGCACCAATGCAAAAGTATTGTCATCATGATAGTAATCCTCAGTGTGCTTTATTTCCTCCCCATAAACCCAATCCTCATCTTCCTTTTTATGATGATCCATCCCACCATTCTCTGAGCATGAAATGGACACTTCCCTCCAGTTGGACCATATCCTCAGCATGATGTAGATCAAAACCAAGCAGATCCCTGTAGAGGTGAAAACAATGGCCACTATGATTCCCACCACTGATGATCTTGACAGCTCCTGATCATGCCTTCCTGATCTTGAACATGGCGCTAGTGGAGGGCCACACAGCTGATCATTGCCCAAGAAAGAGCTCAGTGGAAACCCCGAAAATGTTCGGGGCATCTGTCCTTTGAGGTTGTTGTCTGATAAATTCAGCCTGTGGAGGCTTGAGAGCTTCCCTAGAGAAGATGGGACTTCTCCCTCAAGATGGTTGGAAGAAAGGTCCAGTCTTTCCAGTTTGAGGAGATTTCCTAGGGCTGATGGGATTTCGCCGCTCAGGGAATTCTCACTCAGGTCCAGTATCACTTGGAGCTCTGTCAGTGTGGCTATCTGGGGAGGTATCGAACCCGTGAGATGGTTGTCTGAAAGCCTGAGCTCATAGAGCTTCTTGAAGTTCTGAATGGTTGGCGGGATTTCGCCGGAGAGATTGTTGTTTTGGAGGTTCAGGACGTTTAGGGCAGTCAGGTTGCCGATTTCAGGTGGGATTATCCCAGAGATCGCATTGTTCCCGAGGGAGAGTTTCAGTAGTCCTGAACAGTTGCAGAGCTGTAATGGCACTGTTCCATTGAAATGATTGTAAGAAAGATCCAGTTCTCCTAGATCTTGCATGCTTCCCAGCCATTCAGGCAGCTTTCCGGAGAATCCATTGTTGTTGAGAAGAAGGTGTTTGAGTTTTGTCAAACCTGAGAGTTTAGGAGATAGCTCTCCAGACAGATCATTGAATGACAGATCAAGGAAGTAGAGTCCCTTGAGTTGTCCCAATTGGGAAGGGATGTTGCCAGTGAGGAGGTTGTTCGCGAGGCGAAGACGGGTCAGGTTAACGGACAAGGCTAAAGATGGAGGAATCAAGCCAGAGAAGCTGTTATTCGTCGGGTAGAAAAGCGACAGAGAATCAAAACCTGATAGGGGTGATATGCTTCCTGATAACCTATTATTGGGACAAGTTGACAATACTGAGGTTTCTGAGAAGGGAAAGAGATTCAGGAAGTGAACCTTGTAGTGAATTGTTGTATAGGCTGAAAAGGGTCATCCTAGAAAGGAGCCCTAAAGTTGGAGGGATTGTCCCAGACAGCTTGTTATCACCCAATGCCAGTATCTGAAGCTTTTCACAGTACCCTAAACTTGGAGGTATTGTCCCAGAGAGGTCATTCTGCCTGAGCTGCAGAAAAGACAGGTTTTTTAGCCTCCCAATTGTTCCAGGAATTGAGCCACTGAAATGGTTCCCAAAGAAATCGATCTCCGATAAGCTGGAACAGTTTGTGAGCTCTGTTGGAATGATCCCTGACATCTGATTGTCATACAGATAAAGAACACTCAGCCTCCGAAGCTTCCCTATTTCAATGGGGATCAGTCCTGTGATCATGTTGTCAAACAGGTAAAAGGAAACCAGGTTGCTCAGGTTTCCAATTTCAGGTGGCAAACTTCCAGAAAAACTGTTGTTGTTGAGAAGAAGATCAGTGAGGCTTCCTAGTTTGTCGATGCTCGCCGGTAATGATCCTTGGATGTTGTTGCCTGAAAGATCCAACTGCAAAAGGGATGAGCAACTGAGGATTTCCAATGGGAAACTGCTGGACAAGTTGTTTCTGGCAAGAAAAAGTTGCTCTAAATTCAATCCGGGGAAACATAGGTCTCCAGGAATGCTGCCTGTTAAAAAATTGTCTGAAAGGACTAAAGCCTGGAGCTTCTGGAGCTGATGATTGGAAATGCTGATGCTCCCTGAGAGTTGGTTGTTTGACAAATCGAGCAATTCGAGCCGGCTCAGTTGGTTGATCCTCGGGGGAATTTCCCCATCGAATCCATTCCCTTGTAAATTCAGATACTTGAGATTGGATCCAAACTTGGCTGAAACTTTTCCAGAAAGAGTGTTGTTTGCCAAGTTCATGATCTCAATGGACTCCAAACCAGCCACTGAATCAGGAATCCCTCCTCGAATTCGGTTGTTTGAGGCTGCAAAGTTCTGAAGCTGAGCCAATCTACCAATCTACCAATCTCCTCAGGTATAACACCATCAAGATTGTTGGTCTGCAAATCAAGAGATATCAGGTTGCTCAAATTGCCAATTTCTTTAGGTATGCTTCCATTGAAGTGGCAATAAGCAAGCCCCAAAACTCTCAGTTCTGACAAGTTCCCAATGTTTGGTAAAACTCCACCACTCAGTAAATTTCCAACTTGTTCAGAAATCCAATCTCCACAGGGACATCGCCTGAGAGAAAGTTGGAGAAAAGCAGCAGCTCCCTCAAATCTTGAAGCTTTCCAAGATCAGATGGGATTGATCCGGTTGGTGAATTCATCAAAAAATCCAGCATTTGGAGATCACTCAGCCTAGAAATTTCAGGTGGGATTGAACCTGAAAGCCCAGAAGCAGACAAATTCAGGCTAACAACATGCAACAATCCATTTCCACTTTCATTAGAGCATGTCACTCCATTCCAGTTGCAAAAGCTATTAGTCCCTTGCTGAGACCAATCTTCAAGAACTCCAAATGGATCTTCAAGTTCTGATTTTATCCTCAAAAGGGTGTCTGAATCAGACAAGGTTTCACCCAATGAGATTACAACAAAGGAACTGATCAAAACTCTGAAGAAAAACATCAGGTGGGAACTAGCCATTTCTTCAGAGTTCTTGATCATTTTCCATGGGGGAAAAAGATTGGTTAGATATGTTTTGGCATGGAAAACATGAAAAAGGGACAAGGAAAAGACATGCAAGAAAATTCAGAAAGAGAGGGGAGAAGTTAGTGGAGAGTTAAAAAACAAGGATTGTGGGGAAGAGAAAATGGGAGTGTGTTGAACGCAAGGATAATCCTAGTTTTTGTTCATCATATTTTGATATGCATGGAAGCTAGAAAGTCAAGTTTCTTTCTCAGTTATTAAGGTTTGATTTTTTAACATTGTTTTCCTTTTGCCATCTAACCATGTTTTCCTGTTTAAGGCTTTATAGAATGTGTTGAATTATATAATTTAATTAAGAGATATATACAAATATAACCCTATATACTTGAATAAGTGTAAATATAACTCTCAGATAATTTAAACTACAAAAACAATACTAACTAGTTGATGAAAGTGCAAATATAACCATCTGGTGAGAAATTCGGCGTTGACCGTGCTTTTCCGGCGTTGACTCCCAAAAATGATTAAAATGCCCTAGCACCAAAGGCTGAATTTAGATGGACAATTATAATCTTACTTGTCGTCAGACCACCGTCGGACCACCGACGAGTGACGACAATATTTAGGGTATTAATGATGCTAAGGGCAATAACGTTATTTCCTATTTTTTGAATTTTTGTTTTTCAGAAGGGCAAAAATGTATTTTCACAAAATTCCAGCTAAAAAATTGCCGGAAAAGGTTATATTCGCACCATCACTTATTATCTAGAATTATATTAACACTTTCAATTATCAAAAAGTTAGATTTGCATTTATTTAAACTATGTAGGGTTATATATATGCACTTTTTAAAATAAATTTGGATAAATCATTATGCATGATGTGAGAGTGTTGCATTTCACATTTTTTCCATTTCCAAAATATAATTCATTTTGAATATAGGAATATGATACTGAATGACACGATGTAATTTGCACATGCTACAAGAATGACTTAGGTTGTCTATCATTAATCTATATGGATATTTTACTGTATTTTTCACCTATACATTGTATTTATCAAATTACATTGTATTTAATCTATAAGAATATATTTTTATATTTTTCATTATTTACATTCAAATATACATTATTATATATTTTAATTTATTAAATATAATATTTATTTTTAAAAGAAAATTACAATTTTTAATATAAAAGTTAAATGATCCATCTATAAGTCACTTTTTCTCACACTTACTAGGTTGATATTAATTTCTCCACTTTTGGCCTTTTGATCTTGTGCAATGCTAAGACAATTCTAAACCGTTTCAATTCATTAAATAATCAATCTCTTTCTTCCACATCAGCAACTAAGCTTGCAACTAAATCGCCCCATTTTTTTCTCTCTCAGTGGTTGAGCCCACTTTGACCCCACTCCATGGACCCCCTTAATTCTCTCTATCTTACTCTTATTTCAACATTTAATATTTAATTTATATAAATTTACCTAACAAAATAAATTCACATGTAAAATTTAATAATACATTTATAATTTTTGAATTGAATTTTATTTTTCAAATTTTATTTTTCAAATTAATTACAATTTTTAAGATTTATTTTGTGAACCATAATTAAAAAGAACTACATATTTTCAAATAATGTAATTTCAATTTCTAAAAAGAACCAAAATTTAATTTATAAAAAAATAGAATTTTTAAACAATTTTTTCAAATTACAAAAAATTATTTTCAAATATTAAAAAATTTGTTTTTTTTAAAAATTAGTTGGGACACGTGGCCCAGTATTGGCTTGCACGTGTCAACCTGAAAACAAAAAAATAATGGGCTGCATGTTGCCACGTGGTCCAACCAGAGCGCGTCACTAACAAAGTTACCTCATCCACAACATCGCGTCCCCTAGCTCTATCAACCAACCCATCAACTAAGCATAACCTTTCTAGCATCTCATCACACCACCATCACTATTAGTTTAGGCATTGCCATACACCCTCTCTTTTCCCCCCACCGGACCCTTTCATCCATTCCCGTCAGTGATGATCCTCTTCCCATTCGTATCTCCAACAAAGATTTCAAGTGGTCCCTAACAAACACCACATGCATACAATCGTGCACCACCTTGTAGAGTCTTTATTTTCTTCGTCTTCCCTCTCCAACACCAGAACCACCCAAAATTATCTTTATTTGGGATTCGTATTGATTTATTTCCTCCACCAGCATCATTGTGACGATGATACCTTTCTCTCTTTACATAATGAACTCGTCTATAAGTTAGAAGTCTAAAACAAAAGTTTTTAATAACTAAAAATTATAAAATTTGATACTCCCTCCGTTCTCTTAAATTTGACATACTTTTCATTTTAGGGCATTTTTCTAAGATTATCACATTTCCTTTTATAACAAAAAGTGAATAATACTTATCTACTCATTTACCTTTTTACTCTCTACACTCAATTCCATCCATGCATACGTTGATATGAAATGAAGTTCAATCCATACCTTTTTCAACTTGCAAAAAAGAAAATTGTCTAAAATTAGTACTCCCTACGTTGCTCTATTTGTGACACACTTACCTTATTGGAATGTATTTTTAAAATGAGATGTTTTCGATTTTTGGCAAGATTTCTTCAATCTCATCCACTCATTCTACCTTTTACTTTCTACATTCAATTTCAACCACTCATTCTACCTTTTACTTTCTACATTCAATTTCAACCACTCACTTTCTTCACATAAATCCAATATGCAAAACCTAATATGCCACTCTTAGTGAAATGGATGGAGTAAGTCAAACTTAAATAAACAAGAGAAAATATTAAAAATAACATGTTCATGAATCTAATAAGATTTTACGTGATATTTTCCTAATTTAAATTTAAAATTTATAATTGAAATGACGTATTTTGAGTGTAAGAGCATCTCCAACCCAGTCCTCAAATGGTGGGTGTCATAAGCCACATAATCAAAATTGACCCCCTTCCCAAAATATAGCCTCCAATACAGGGGTCAAAGTAGAATGTCAATCTGATGTGGCAGAAATATTATCAGACCCCCTCAATTGCACCATCTGTTTCTCGATGCCCTCTTTGAAGCCGTCACTTGTCCAGATCATAAATTTTTGGTGCGGATGAAATTTTTTGGTGGAGGCGGGAAGAGATTTTGGGCACGACGCTATGAATTTTCCAGGTTCTACTTTCTATATAGGTTCGAGTTTCTAAATCTCGCCTTCTTCAATCTATTGTAGATTTCAATTTGTGTACTTCGAAATCTCGCATCTTCTTTGAGGTATTGATCTTACCCCCCCTTTCATGTCGAGACGCATTATCGATTTAACTGATTCATTGCTTTGGTTATTATGCTATTAATTCATGATTTTACTGATCTGTTGTTTAAGTGCACCGCTGTTTAAGAAGATAATATTATTTGTAAACTTCGTGTACGCACTTCTTACTCTTAACTACTCTGTTGTTGGCTTTATGGTTCTGATATAGATAATAAATAGTTGTTGGCTATTATATTAATTCTTCCAATCGTATTGATCCTCCTTGGTAAGATAATAAAGCCAGCAAGGCCTGCCAGAACCAAACCAAGGGCTTGATGCCTCAACTATATTATTGCTGGTTATAGTTCTTTAATTTAATTTGTGATATGACTAGAATTTAAGCATTGCTAGAATGCAACTGGTTAGGGTGGCCATTTTGGTTGAAGAAATTGTAGAATACATGTTCTGATGGACCATCTATCAGCATCTGCATGGACAGTTTTTTTTTGTTTGCTTGATTGAAATTATTGGAGATTCAATTCTATAATCATGTACTTTGATGAACTGGATTTTGCTCCACTTTTTTTATAACTCTTCTTGCTACCAAATAATGCATGTGTTACATGTAAAAAAAAGGTTGTTCTGCCGTTCTACTTATCGAAAAATGACATTTAAATCTGTTTGTAAATGGGCTATTACAATAATCTTTGATTCTTTTTATTCTCTAGTGCATTATGTGTATGATTATCAGAAATATGATAAAATCATATAGGTCATGCCTTTGCTGACTATGTAACACTAATATATGGTAAACATCCTTTCTGGAATCAATGGTTTCAGATATGAGCAATGTTGATGTTTGTATATGCTTTGACAATTTAACATCTTTGTTATGCAGTTTCTTTGATTCTAAGCAGAACATTAATGCTATATGAGAAATTACTAGGGTACAACATCACAAGTTCTTTTAAGGATATGCATATGATGTGATACTTCTTCACTTGAGTTAGTTATTATATGTTTGAGGTGTTTTTTACATATAAAGAAGCGTATTGAACGTTTGGCAAAATCGGAGGTTCCAGGATCTTAGCTATGTGCTTGCACTTATTTGGATTAATCTCAACTAGAATCTCTTTCTCATTTTTTATTCGGTAATTCTTAGGTTTTCATGGATTATGAAGATTCTCAAAAATTTCCTCAGTCGAACTTCAATGACTCCCTCAACAATACTCATTCTTTCACCACCACAGAATTTCGTTCTGAGAATTCCAACACATTTATTGATTTGGATGAGTTTCAAAATGAAACTAATTCATCAAACCTTTCGCAGCAACGAGTTTTTCCCAACAGTTCAATGAATGGCCAATTTTTCCCTCAATCTCACTAACTGTATGGACCATATTATTCCTATCAAAGTTTGCTATATACACGCAATGTTTTTTATGCTAGTGAAAGTTCCCAACCTTCTAAAGTGCCCTAAAAGAAAAGAAAAAATTCACAAAATCCAAGCACAACTAATCGTCGTTGGACTCTTAACGAAGATGTTACTCTTACAAATGTCGGACTATATGTCTCATTTGATGTGGATGTTGGAATTGGTCAGAAAGCAGAAGCGTTATGGAGCCGCATCTTGCAAGTTTGGAGATAAAACATGGGAAATTTTGATGCGGCACGAGACTCCAATTCCTTAGAATTTCGTTGAGCAAGACTACAAGCAGATATAAACAAATTTCATGGCTGCTATGAACGGATAGAAAGGAATCCAAGAAGTGGCATGTCCGAAGAAGATATGGTAGCGTTTCAATTTATTCTATTTTCATAGTTCTAATGGTTGTTTGCCTTTTTTTAATAATATTGCTGATTGTATTTTCCATTATTTCATGTGAAGAAAAGAAAGTCATTGCGATTTTACCAAGATTCCCACAAAAATAAACCATTCAAGCATTTGAAATGTTGGGAGATATGTAGGAAGAATGTGAAATGGTGTACTGGACATCTAACTAAGAAGATGGTTTTATGGTTCTGATATAGATGGATAATTCGCATACATAATCTAATAATTTCTGTATGGATAATTTGCACTAAGTGTGGATAATTTCTGTATGGATAATCCATTGAATGTGATTAGAATTTCTGTATGGATAATCCACTAAGTGTGTGTTGGTCATATACAGAACTAATTGCATACATAAACTAAAGGCAATATGTGTATCTGCTGGTCATTAATAAACTCACACAAAAGGTGGATTCACACCTGTTATATATTATGATCAAACATAAAAATGATCAGCATATTGCCAAGAAAGAACGTGTGCAATGCATCATTGTGAAAACAACAAGAATACAACAATAAGAACACAACAGCTCAACAACATGCAATAGATCACATGCACAATGTATCAACAGATGCATAAGGCACTAACAATTTTATAAATCATAAAATAAAATAAAAATTGTACCGAAAACTTTGTCACTAAAGTGCAAAGTAATATAATACATCCAATCATTCTTCTACAACACCATTTCTATTCCACAAATGGTTTATGAGATCACCCTTCAATTGATTATGTAGATTGGAGCTTTGTACTTCTTTAAGGTGATTGATCATTCTAGAAACAAGAACCGCGTAGTCAGATTGCAAGTTAACCTTATCAATCTTTTCATCCACATGAGGAACCTAATCTTTGGGGTTCATTTCTTGACGATGTTCACTTTCAATGATCATATTGTGTAATATGATACATGTCTTCACAATTTTTCCGAGGTCCTTCATAGTCCACATACGTGCCGGGCCTTTGATAATGTGCCACCTACTTTGTAAAACTCCAAATGCTCGCTCTACATCTTTTCTCACGGCTTCTTGACATTTGGCAAAATGTTTCTCTCTATTTGTAGAAGGGGGTGATATTGTCTAGATTAGAGTTGCATACGATGGATAAATTTCATCTGATATTTAATATCCCATTTCATACGGATGACCATTAACATCATATTTGCATGTTGGTGTTGTTTCATTTACAATATCGTCAAATAATGGGGATCTATTTAGAACATTTAAATCATTGTTTGTACCTGCCATACCGAAGAAAGCATGCCAAATCCACAAGTTTTTTTATGCCACGGCCTCAAGGATAAGAGTAGGCTCTCTCTTAAACCCATTAACATGGGTTCCATGCCAAGCTGTAGGGCAGTTTTTCCAAGCCTAATGCATACAGTCAAGACTTCCAAACATTCCAGGGAAGCCACGTTCCTCTTCTTCTTCAAGTAGCCTTTCGACATCCTTTTCATTTGGCTTTCTCAAGTATTGCTCTTCAAAAATGTTAATTATAGCATCACAGAATCGCTTCAGACTTTCAATAGTCTTACTCTCACCAATCTGAACGTATTCATCAAGAAGATCAGCTGCATAACCGTACGCAAGCATCCGCAAAGTAGCCACCATTTTTTGTAAAGAGCTTATCCCACAATTGCCAACAACATCAATCTTCGGGGTAAAATAATTATCGTAGCCTCCAATAACCTCTAGAATACGATTGAACAATTCTACATCCATGCGAAAGCGCCTACAAAATTGTTCTGGTGTGTACTTTGATTTATCACCCTTGAAATAATCGTTCATAATTAACTCATGACGCTCATGTCTTTCACGCTTTATAAACCGTCGACCGGGAACAGAGCCTCTGTGTGGTCATTTTCTCTCCATGAACATTCTAGGAATAGAAATCGGAACATGCATAGAAACAACCTCCACCAAATTTTGTGTCATCCTAGTAGAAATGAGCCTGTTTGTGATCGAAAAAAATTCATTGGTTGAAGATGAACTATCTGAATCATATTCTATATCCGAAGACATTGATATCTGAAAAGCTACAGTGACAAATGAAGAAAAAAAAGTGAACACATTTGTTACAATCACAGCAGCTCAGGAACACATCAAATTTTAAATAAACCACTGAACTTATAAGACAAACAACTAATGAGTTTAACACTGAAAGTAGTAAATTTTTCGCACAAAAAATTAATCAAACAACTAAACATAAATTAGTAATACGCCATATTGTGCTTGTCATAAGCTGAGCACAAAATTGCCATTGAAGGGGAAAAGCACATAAATTAATGATACATCATGAGCTTCTCAAAAACGGATCACAAAAAGGCATGTCAATAAACATAACTGATTCGATAATGGAGAATTTTTACCTCCGTGGGTTCAACATACAAACAAACACCGTATTGATCATTTACAGAATTAAAGTATTTACCTTACAGGAAATTTATCAATGGATAAATCGACACACCCTCTGTTTTTCCTTGAACGAGCGATGAAGGAATTGAAATTTTAAGTTGGAATATGATAAGAAAAGTTTGAAGAGAAATCCAATACTAATGGTTGCATTGGAGAATAAAATTTTAAGAAGATAATTAAAACCCTTCCATATTGTTGAGTCATACTGATGCCCTATTAAAATTTGACAAGTGGATCTGATATTTTAGGATGATTCCTTCAGGGTTGGAGATTCGAAATCTTTGGATCCAATTCGTTTTGATAATCATCAATAAAATTAGACAACAATTTCCTCGTTTAATTGCCTCTTGGATTCGTTTCTCAAATTGAGGAACGTGCCAAAAGTAAGACTTGTCTTGCACCTTCATTTCAATTTGAACTAATATTTAAAAAGAATATGTTAAAAAATTACATAAAAAGATAAATGGTTATTTACATTTATAAACCTGATTTTATGCAGAAAGTGTTAATATAACTCTGCAATCTCAAAATTTCTCAATTTAACCCTAACTAATTATTGTATGTATCATTCTAACCCTTACTTTCAGAACATTTGTGCCAATATACCCTAAATCACTATTTTCGGCATTGACCCATGATATTCAAGTAATAACAAGAAGTGAATTGATGGAAATACACTTACTCTCAATCTTCTTCTTCATTGTTGCTCATCCTTCAGGAATCGCTGGCGCTGCCGGAAAATGCCACCGCCACCGCCAAAAAATGCCGATCTGCCACCGATCCCAATCTCTTTTCTCCAATCTGTCACCCCTCCCAATCCCTTCCCTTCCGATCGCTGCCACCCCTCCATTTTCTTTTCTCCTCAGTCGCCGCTTACAACAGCCCCGCCGTCGTCCCTCACCCCCTCTCACCGCCTCTGTCACCAATTTCGCTCCCCCTCGCCATTGCCCTCCTCCTTCATCACCTTACACCACTAACCCCAGCCACAAATCATTCCCGTCGTTGTACCATATCCCCTCCCCCTGCCTCGGCCACCCTCTCCCCTTCCCCTCCCCCTCACTGCTGCCATCGTACCTCACCTCCTCCTCCTGCCTCCGCCACCGATTTCGCTCCCCCTCGCTGTTGCCCTCCTCATTCCTCGACTTCCGCCACCAACCCTAGCTACAGATCATTCCCCCCGTCATACCCTATCCCCTACCCCCGCCTCGGTCACCCTCTCCCCCCTTCATCGACCTCCACCACCAACGAAAACCCTAGCCACTGACGCCAGTGCTTTGATTTTGAAGGCGCTTTGATTTTGACGGCGCTTTGCCACCACGATGCCCCTGTGCTTGCCACCACAACGACGCCTTCATTTCGAAGGCATTGTCGGCGAGATTACCACCTCGCCGACGCTTTGATTTCGATGGCGAGAAGAAGTTTGCAAGAAGAAAGGGAAAGAAAGGAGGAAATTCGTCTGCGCTTTTGGTATTTTTATTTTTTTAATTTAGGGGTAAATTCATCATTCACCTAATGATTGACTAAAAAGTCAGTCAAGTCAAGGGTTATATTAGTACTTTTTTCAAATTACAAAGTTATATTGACACTTTCAACTAAAATATAGGGTTATTTTTACACTTTACTCAAAGATAAAAGATAAAACCAGTTTGCGATGTTTGGTTTGTTTCTTCTATGATACTATTATAGAAAAAAAAATCGCCTGGTTTTAGAATTTGTAAATTGAAAACACAAATAATAGTTTGAATTTAATTTCACGAGAAATTGTCCAGAATGGTACCCACTTTTAATCGAAATTCACAGTTTGGTACCCAAATTTTAAAAATACATCATTATTGTACCCGGATTTACATTTATGTTCCAGAATGGTACCCAAATCGGTCATAGCCGGTTTTGATTTGGTCAACCCCTAGTCAACGGT
>JAULKK010000010.1:3076355-3087399 GCA_032355705.1 Rubia peregrina
AGGTTCCTGCGAAATCCTCTTGAGTGAAAGATCCAATTTTCCGCAAAATCAGAGTCTTCGTAAGGAGATTCATATCAGGGGGAGTGAAGATCACTAGTCAGCTTATACCTTGTGTTTTTACCAGAATATGGAAATCATATTGGAATTAAGGCTTGGTCTGTTGTTACTGCTGTTTGCATATGGGAATGAAATACGACCTAAAGTATCACATCAAAGAATGAAGAACTCAAAGTCTCTTGATTATTATACTTGGGTCTTTCAAGGTAACTTATCACATGATGACACTGATAAGTTATAATTTTACAACAGGTACCACAGAAATGTATTCAGCCAACTTCAAGATAGGAATTACACGATCATTAAATAATTATCAATTCACACACATATTTACAGACTTCAATTTCTACCCCAAATCATTAATTTCAATCTAATAAAACAATCAATTTTATATATTCTCTGAACCTCATGTCATGTTTCACATCATTTCTGAACTAAATCTCCCTATTCATGTATCTTTTCCCTACCCAGTTCCTCATGTACAAGACTTGCTACAACTTAGATTCAATCATGGCTCTTTCTCCCAGGTTTGGGTCAAAACCAAAATCATCAAGAGATGCAGAAGTTTCCAATTCAGTCTCCATCGTTCATGAGCCCAGAAGTCTAACATTTATCGTAGTGTTTAATGAATTATGAGTTATAAATACTATCACTTGAGTCATAGGAAAATTAATATGAGAGAAAGGTCAGATATCTTCTAAACCCATTCAACTGTCTGATGCTTAGGCATATTACTAGTTGTGGCAGAATATTAGTGACGCCCGAGAAAGATCCTACACCAATGCATAGGAAAAGGCACACAGAATAGAAGGCTTTTCAAGCATAGTTAGAGGTGATTCTGACTTTACTTCTGTGAGGGCCTTTTCAGTTTTCTGTTGTATATATGAAGCCATAAAGTAACACAAGGCATAGGGAACAGCCCAAACTTAATGATCTTGATACACATTTAACACAAGCATATGCCATGTCACAATCTTTTAGAATAAACTTCTCTTTATTATTTTATTTCCAGTATAAATTAATTATGTGCTATAAGATATATTCATTTACATTAATACCCATCACTATTCAGAATTAGCAGGCACATATATACTTCACATATATAAAATTTCAGTCAAATGGGGAGTAAACAATACTTGAAGCTTAAAATTTTTTTTGTCAAGTGAGAAAAGCTAAGCTTTTCTTAGCTTCAATCTGATGAGCTTAATTGACATCAAGCACCTAAACTTTACAAATCAGTGAAAGAGGAGCCCAAGCTCAGGGAAAGATAAAAACAAATATAGGCGCCAGCAAGGAGGGGCTAATATTCCTCAACTATTCTTAATAATAAAAAGTATGATTAAGTATAAACTTTTAAGTTCTGTAAAATCAAGACCAAAAGAATATAGCTACATAACCAAATCACCCCTACTCTTCGGGGGGGGGGGATCCAAACTATAATTCAAATGGAGGAGTTTCTGAAATCCATCCACAGTTCTTCTGGTACCGAACTCCAAACATATACTGAAGAAAAAATCTGATGAGGAATGGGAATGGAATTTCAGTAGTTTATTTTCCATAATACTATTCACGTGAACAGTAACCGAGAACAGTATTTCATGGGTTTAGGTTTTCATTTCTTTGTTTTTATTTTCAGAATAAGTTGGTTATTTTCAGAATGGTTTGATGTCGTTTCCTTAGTTTTTTTAGTCTAATTAGGGCATTGTTATTTTAGGAAAACTAGAAGGAAATTCCTTTTCCTGTAGGATTACTCTTAGCTATAAATAATGTACCTCTTAGAGAGGAGAATAGAGAGATTAAGTAAATGTTCTTGCGATTTACATCATGATTTGAGTTGTGACGCAGCAGCTTACCTTTTAGGTGCGACGCCCAGAGGACCTCGAGGTGTGACGCCAAGAGATTAGGAGTGATTCCTAAATTTATCCTTTTTTCTTTAGTTTCTGCAGATTTTTTCCCTCTACAATACAGTCATAAACTGATACTTTTTCTACCCTAAAACCAAGTTCTAACCCTAAGATCTGTTCTAAACCTACGCTCCGTGGGTGCTGCATCAAAATCCAAAGGACCAAGAGCAAAGATGACACACACGTGCCAAGAAGGAAACAAAACATGAAGACACATGAACACAGAAAAAAACATTTCTACTTATGTCTTGCTTACCTGTTAGTAAAGAGTCCTCAAATATAGTTGATAGTATCCTGCGCAAATAGAGAGAGGGAAAGATGAAAGAGGCTACAAGAACTGCTGGACCTGCCAACCAGATTAGACTATTTGGATTCTTTTTGGAGCCAGACAGAACTGTTTTATCCTCTTTTCTGTATGGACGACTGTAAAATGAGACTAAACCAGGTTTTCCTCCAGTCTCCTCTGGGGAATTAGGTGTTCCGTCCAAAGAAGCGATAGCTTCAACTAATAGATGGTTTGATTCTTCTTCTGGAAAAGCGATATCAAGATCACTAGTCTCTAATTGATCTGAAGACACAGTATCAGAGAAACACTGCCTCAGTTGTAATTTCTTCTTCAATCTCAGGTTTTGATGTAGAGACTTCCATGACCTCTCAACTAGCAATGGAAAAAATGAATACGTAAGTCAAGTTTAAAAACATTGGCCATTTGAAAGTAAGATTTTAATCAATTTTATGGAGTTACTAGTTAGGATTAAAACTATTCAAATTTTGTACATTTTGATATGTAATATAACCTTCAAAAGTGAAATGACTACCTTGAGTGTGTTTCAGTTGTTCCACATTGATGGACTGCACGTTTAACAATCCTTTCCTCAAACAAACCTGAATGGTAATATAACAAGACATTAACTGATAAAACCATTATTATAAAGGATTACATAATTTCAAGCATGAAATAAAGCCCATAAAGGTGGAAAAAACACAACCATAAAATTATGTAGCCTTTATTGTGGTGAGAAACTCAGAAGTAAAGCATGCAATAATCATACATGGACTTGTAGCAATAAAATATGAAAGAAGCGAGTAATTACAGCACATGCCCAGTGTAAGCTTTTAAAACTCAAAACAAACTCATTGAAACAGCGCCTTCCAATTCCTCTACAAAGTTTTACGCAATAAATTTTTGGACAATGGATATTCATATACTTTCCGCCAAAGTGAAGAAGTTATGAAGTCTAGTCGAAAATAGTGCATACAAACATCAAAGCTTGCTTCTTCATGTCAATGTCAAACTTGCAACAATTAGCTAGAAAGTTCATAGACTCTCGTGTAGGATATTCTAGTCATTATTCTTCCAACAAAAACATCAACTCTATTGACAAGGCTATTAAATGGATTAACTGACCCAAAATAGAGGAAACCAAACCATTCTTACTCACTAAAAGAAGACACTACGCTTGCCTTGAAAGACTAACACCTCAATGCACCTATTCTATATCACATTTCCAATGAACATAACAACCCTAAGAAGATTACATCAATCAAAAAAATATGAACATTAAATTGAGATATAAGCAATCCACGTATACCATGGTGCACCAAAATCCCAATAAAATCATCAAAGAAAAATACGCAACAACCGGAAGCAATGCACCCCATAAAAATTTACCTTGAGGGAAATTCTTTTCTTGGACTGAAAAGGTGAAGGGAGCGATGAAGAAACATAGGGCAACGAATAACCAGTTCTGACAGTCATCCTATTTCCCCCTCTCTCTACACTCACTTGGTCAATTCAATAGTTTCAAGAACAAGACTGATTGATTGGAGGAAAACCATCTGGGTGAAGTTAAAACCCAGTTTTCAAAACCATGTGAATTGGACAAAGTTGAAGATGAATTCGAAGATTCTGAAGAACTAATAAGAAATGGAAGCACAGAAAGCGGTTTCTTTTGGCTTACTCTGTAGCAGCATTACTTTGTCTATGGAGTTCCATTTTTTATGTAAATTTATTCTTTTTCTTAATTATCTTCCCGTATTTTTTGTGTAGGACGAAATAAACGGCAATATTGGTTTTGTTTCCCCTTCAAAGAGCCGAACTTTGAGTTCTAGAAGAAAACAAAGAAACATACCGTACTAACATCTCTTTTTGTTGTTTTTTTTCATTGAAAGCAAATTTAGTTATAATTATTGACAAGGTATGGATCAAATCAAGTTTTTGAAACAAAATTAGTCCAGTTTTTCCTTTACTTTAGAAGGCTCGAAATATGGATGGTCAAGATGTAAGTTGTCACTCAGTCCTATTATAATTTGTGAAATTTTACAAGTAGTTAAAAAATACCACCGTTAAAAATGCAAAAAAGGGATCTCAGCTTAAGAAAAGGTAAAATACTAAATTTTCTGAAAATATCGGAAAATGTCTTTAAAACATATCCTAACTTGGATATTGAAGCAGGACCTATAACATGATGCCTCACAAATTCCTCTCTTTGGCCTTGCAAGAGCTACAATAACGGAAGTGATAGCATCTTAAGACCCTCATACAAAAATCCGACTTAACAATTATCGTTTGATCAAGAGTTTCTTTGGGCACTATGAATAAAATTATCGTAATTTAAATATTTTTATCATCGCATATTGTAATTTTATAAAAGCTTGCAAGGTTGAAACCTCTCGAATTAGAGTGATATCAAACGAGAAATTAAATGTGATAAACTGCTGTTGTGTATATAGTTACTTGACCCATTCATTTGTTTCTGGCATCTAAAGGCCTAACATACACATGAGAATGTACAACAAACTTGCATCCTCGTCTCTGATTCTGAGTTGCTAATGGCAGGGACTCAGGATGAAGCCATCAAGTTGAAGCGGCAGCCATTTGCTTCAGATCCCACAACATCAACCCAGACTTCATTCACCCGCCCGACGAATCGAAAAGGGCTGTTGTACTGAGCAATGGAGTAAGCATATCTGCTATCAGAAGTAGAGTTTGCCCAAGGAGACTTGCTCAAGCTGATGGCCAGTTTCTCGGCTTCTTTCACGACGTTGCTGTCCCTGGCAAAACCGGAGAACTTCCTCACCGCGATGCAATGACTGCTCCAGGAATTGGGCACGAGGTTCAGCTCGGGAAGAGGAAGTGGAGGGCTGGCTTGAAACTTTCGAGGCAGATAGAATCTTACGGTGTAGGCTGATGCGTGAAGAGGTCCAGCTCCGGGAACAATGCTTGTCAAGACCGGTGCAGTCATGTAGATCCTAGAGGAGTTAAGATTTGCTCCTTGGATATACTGAAACAACCTGCAAGGCAAAAACAACAAAAAGTATCGAAACAGTCATTTCGAGCAGTTAATCAGGATTTTTATTCACATCCAACTGGAAGATGAGAAGAAAAAACTAAATGTTCTTTCTTTTCAGGTTTTACAGTTTACACCATGTTTAGTGCAATAAATTTTTACATGAACCTGAATGCGTGAGTTGCAGACTAAGGTTAGGGCTGTCTAGCTTCAACATGCTCTCCCAAACACAAAAACATGAAAAGCGACCTGAATGAAACTTCCATCATATTTATGGCAACAGTGGCCGTAATTGCTATAGATAACTTCTAGTTCACTTTCTTAATTGATGCTTCGTACTCATCCATCTTAGCATATCAAATACTGCCAGAACAATGCCAACAGAGGCATACACAGTCATACTAACTGTAACACTGTCTTCACACTCAAGCATCCTCTATCACTAAACAAAAACAAACTTACTTTGCCCCCAAACCAAAAGCCCATATTTCAGTAACTAGATTAACATTCCCATTCATCATTTGCTATTTAATGTATAAAAGTAGCATATTGTATCTGATTCCAGATGAAGATTCCATCAAAGACTAATTTAAGATATATTTATCTGTAGAAAATGCTTGTACCAGAACCGCAACACTTTTTCATCTGGGGAGTTATCTAAGCACTGACAAGCTGTCTTGCGCTTCACCATATCCAGGCCCTTTAAAAGATATATGAAGCAAAGGCTTAAAGTAACAAGGATTGTAAACTTGCACTTACAAGGCATAAGATGCATAATTCTTTTCAGTTCTTCCCTGTAAATAACAGTACTAACTGAAGCTACATCCATACAATATCACTGAACAGCATAACTGCAAGGGCGGAAACAAAGTCACAGACGATATTACAGGAGGAGTTTCACACATGTACTGCCAAAGCAATTGGACGTCATATCTCAACAGGCAAGATGGTTTCAGCCTGTGTTTCCTTTCAAAGTTCCATTTAGTCACTGTTCTAAAATGTTACCTACTATCAACAGGTAATATGGTTTCAGCCTACTTTTATTGTTTTCACCAAGACAGGGAAAGAAATCTAACAAAAATCAAGTAATCAACCAGCAGAATAAGATATTGCTCACAAGTAGTTGATCATATTATAACTTCATATTTCATAACTATCAGCCAGAGGTCTTTAAATCAACATCCAAAGAAGACTAGCCAAATGTAGTCACTATAAACTAGATTCGACATATTACGGTCAAATAATACTCTAATTATTTGATGCTATTTCATACGTGATCAAGAAAACTTCAAGCAATATCGAAGAAGTGGACATTATGATCTACAGTAACAGCATCCAGTTTCGACCTGTTGCAGTCGAAAAAGAGAGACCAGTTGAGCAATCGCCCGCAATATCAACTTTCAGAGGTGAAATCTTACCTAAGCATACTTTCACAATATATCCTCCCAAATCTTACTTAAACGTACTTGATACTTCCACCAGAACTTCCAGATTAAAAATTCTACTATCAGAAAGCTATGCCAATATTAGTACTTCCTTCTTCCCAATTTGAAAATCACCTAAACTATTCATTTTTGGTCAAAATTGATTAATCTTGATTAGTACAATATCATCATTGCAGATGTATGAATATTATCATGCAAGATATTACATACTATTGAAATATAACTAACTTTCCATAACTATATTAATGGTTGAAAATGTTTCTTCAACACAATGACATACATACAGAGTCACAGAGGCAGTATGTTTTTCCCGTCTTTCTTTTCATACACAGCACATGACACAAATACCAATCAAAACAAGAATTACACAAAGCACGTGAAACTCATATTTGGGAAAAGGGAGAATGAGTACCGATGAAAGCCATCTTTGGTGGCCTGGTGAAAGGAGATTTCTGCGGCGGGTGCAGTCATCCAAACGGAGTCCCCATAAAATCTGACCTCAAAATCTGATTCTGAGTGTACAACACTGTACTCTGGGGACTCAATCGCCTTGCTCTGCCCAATCAAACAAAAACCCATCACTCCAATCATCAGTATCACCTGAATTGACCACCACTTTCGCTTCTCCATTTCTTTCTTTGATGATCGAATCCTTAGTGGAGGGAAGAAGATGAAAGCTCTTTCCGTTTTCTTTTTCTTCTTATTTTGGTGCCAACGCATCTTCTCTTAGCAAACTCATTTTTGACCGAAAAAGTATTTTGTTGTTTTGACAGAAAAACTTAGTTAATGTATGTATAAACGTGTGTTTTTAACCCTATGTTTTGTTCGAAAGTGTATATATAATCTTGTAAAATCTGAAAGTGCAAATTTAACCCTCGACTTGGTTGACTAATTGTCAACGATCAATTTGATCGGAAATCAGTAAAAAGACAATTGTACTCTCATTTCTTATTACCTAATCATTTCCCTTTTTTCTTCATTCTCCTTTATCTTTCTTTTCACCTTCTCCGACAAGAAGGGCGAGCGCCACCGCCAAGCGTTGCCACCTCCTCCAGCACCATCTACCTCCTCATTGAGCACCACCGCCTCTTCCAGCACTATCTACCTCTTTGTCGAGACTCGAGCGCCACCTACCTCCTTTTGTCACTGACGAGAAGAGCGATGTTCCCGTCGGATTTTACCCTGGAAGAAGATGGGCACCGGAGATGTAGTATTCGACCACCTCTTCCCATCGAATTTCCCATCAAACTTCTCGTGGAATTTCGCTCGTCTAATTGCGATGTAGTTGCTGGAAACGAGCGCTCGACCGACTCGAATTTCACTCGGGAGAGATTCCATCTTACTGCAGTTATGGCGCCGCCACCTGAGGAATGTGAGATGCAGTGGGGTTAGTGTGTGGTGAGGGCAAGGTGGAGATTGTGTGGTGGGGATGATTTAGGAAGAAGGTGGTGATTTAGGAAGAATTATGCTTAGGAGATCCCATCTTACGGTGGCGGTGCGAGGGAAGGGAAAGTGTGTCATGGGTAGTGGTGTATGGTAGGGGTGCGGTGAAGAGTGTACGGTGGGGGTGATTTCGAAAGAATTACGCTTGGGAGAGATCATTGCTTATGGTGGCGATGACGCTGCCACTGAAGGGAAAGTGTGTCACGGGTGGTTATGGTTGGGTGCGGAAGAGAAGCACCAAGGTGGTTGAGGTGGGATGCGGTGGGAAAGTGGAGTGGGGATGCGATATGGGTGGGGTGGGGTGGGGGCCTGGTGGAGAGTGTGCAGTGATAGGTGGTGATATAGGAAGAAGAAGGAAGAGAGGTGGGGGAGAAGAAGAGGCAGGGGTATTTAGGTTATTTTCAAGATGGTAAACGCCGGATTTTCTAGGTTCCACGTCGGAGATGGTAATTTTGGGTATGATTGCACAATTTGTTATTAAGTTAGAGTTAATTTTGCACTTTCATCAACAAATTAGGGTTAGTTTTGCACTTTCATATTTTACACGGTTATATATGCACTTTCGCAAAACAATAGGGTTCAAAACGCACTTTACCCTAAATAAATAAACTTATCGAATCAAATTTTATTTACATTTTTATAACATAGTCCCTCCGTCTTGCGAGTATTGACATATTTACTCTTTCCAACTTAAATTAAGTAAACTTTGACCATAAATATAAATTAGGAAAAAGTGCATAAATAACCCTATTAAATTTCAAAAGTGTAGATATAACCCTTTAAAATCTGAAAGTATGAAACTAACCCTAAGTTTTTGTAAAATTGTGCAGTTATACTCATTTTTCTCAATTCCGACGTTGACTTAATGAAGTCAACCATTGACCAAACATGAAAAGACAAAATTTCCCCTGGATTTAAAACTAAAAATGTAATGACAATTCTACCCCTACACTTCTTCATCTTCAAACACACCAGTGGTCACCGCCTGCTGCTGCTCGGTCGCCACCGTACCCACCACACCCCCCCAGAAACCTATCCCCGCCTAGAAACCCAACCCCGCCACCAGAAACCCCATCGGCCTAGAAACCCAGTCTCGCCACCGGAAACCCAAGCCTTTTCGCCCACTCCCCTCACCACCAGAAACTCAGCTTTTCGCTCCAGCTTTCCCCCACCACCACATCTCCACATCTGCCTAGAAATCTAGCCCCGTCATGCTCCATCTCCCCCCCACCACACTTCACCCTAACTCTGCCCTCAACCCTAGTCCCGTCATGCTCTACTCTAGCCCATCGGTCATCAGAAACTAAGAAAATCCTGCTCCTTAGGCCTCTTCCTCTTGGGCTCAAACCTCGTGATTTTACTGCAACTCTGTCCTTTCTCCGCCACCGCCCTACTCCTTCACCATCGTCGGTGCCTACCACTTGAAAAGGCAGGACGTAAAGAGGATGGTGGGATTGATCGAGGAGATTTAGATCACTGAAAATGGTGACGGGAGGAGAAATATGTGTGTCCATGGTGTTTGAATAAATGTCTCTCAGAGGCTTGGGCGATGGTTGTTGGAGCTGCTGCTGCCACTATTGTTGGAAGATATGATGAGGAAACGCCATGGCTAGAGAGAGAAAGTAAGATGTGATATATCGGAGATGGATAAAACGATATTCATGAGAGAGGGAGGGTATGGGTATGGGTATGGGTAAGGGTAGATTTGTCTTTTTCCTATTTTTTAAATTTGTTTAGCAGGGGCATAATCATCTTTTCAAAAAATTCTGGCCAAATTATCTGTTGACGTTCTGGTCAACGATATCCAGAGTTAAATTTTCACTTTCAGATTTTACAAGGTTATGTCTGCACTTTCGAACAAACCACCATAGGGTTAAAAACACACTTTTCTTTATTAATTAATATATTCATAATAAAAATATCATGTGAGATATAGTTAGATTCATCTTAGAGTTCAACTCTTGAAAGACGGTCTTTGCATTAATTTGGTCATAAACTTATAACTACTGCACGTTTCATAATAAAATTTTAATATTGAAATTAAAATATTTTACATTTCTACAATTCTAATTCAATCTCATCTTTCCATGCGCCTATGGAAAGACGGTACTTCCCAACACTTTGCCTTCATCTTAACATCAATTTTCTAAATATCAATTTTTTAATGTGAAATTGTTGTATGTAGTTCGAGATATTGATGGTCAAACATGATCATTGAACATTGTGAAAAAACAAATATGTCAATACTCGCAATATTTTTATTTTTTAAAATAGGATTAAATACATACATGACCCACGGTTCTTGTTTATGTATTGATATATTCGAGTTTTAAAAGTGTTCAATCTTGAACGACATTGATTTGAATAACTTAATCCTCTTAACCTTGACTAATGTTGACTTGAAAATTTTCGACAGTGAGGTATTGTAAATGATTTAAACACCCCTGATGGTTTGGGTTTTTTTTTCAAATAGAAAATAAGATTTTTCTTTTAAAAAAATGCTTAAAGTGTCCATAATACATGTGGCCGGCGTATAAGTATTATGAAAGTCACCGATTTTCGGTCAAAAAAACTAAAGGGAATAATGCTTAGGTAAGTGTAGGTATGATTCTCAATTTTTTGAAAGTATAATCCTACCCAAGATCGGCATTGAATTTTAAAATTGTCCATGGTTCCGGAGACCGCCATTAATTTAAAAAAAGATCGGTGGTGGCTAGAATTGAAAAGAGGAATTTGACCCTCAATTATTCATCTGATTTTGAAGCCATTTTGCAGGGTCTTCTTCCCTTTTTTTTTAATAATTGATGATTCCCAAGAACACCACCATCCACAGCCCAAATCCGCCTTCCAATCGACGAACGGTGGCGGCCCTCTCCGCCCACCACCACTAATTTACAACCTCACC
>JAULKK010000010.1:3087499-3105479 GCA_032355705.1 Rubia peregrina
CATGAAGGCGATCAATCAAACCATTCAATGCAGCATCTCTAAGCTTCATTCTAGACCTTGTCATAGGTCCAACCATGCCGCTTAGAAGATCACGAACATAACCCTTAAATGTTTGATCGAGACGTGGAATGTCTTCATTTATGGTGGTAGTTGAACCCTGATCTCCATCACCTTTTTCAGTCGATAGGTTCCGTTAGCTGTACCTGTACCAATATGAGGTTCAGCTTAACAGTATATAAGAAACGGGATCAGGTTATCTATGTTTGTACAACCTCATCTGATCAGAGTTTATTCCTTTTCGCTTCCAGAATGACTTATGTTTATTGAAACATCTTGATCATTAGAATTCGAGTCACTGCAAAAGGCTTTGAGATAGAATATACAAGATAAGCAACTGAATTGAGCAAAGTGTAGAATTTTTAGAGAGTTGTATCAATGTTGGCATTACAAATAGTTGTTCCCAGTTCAATTAATTTCTATCAGTGTTATAGAACAAAATAAGGTGCCACAGATAGAACTTAGTGACCAAATGTTTCATAAAAATGAAAGGTTAAAGGGTCTTCCATGAATAACATTCAATCATGGTCCCTTTAGTTGCTGCACACTCACAAAACAGAAGTATTTCAAGGCAATGTTTATGGCTTTCTGCAGTGCATTAGAAACACCTATAGGGGGCACACTAATATGAATTACCAATAGGAGCATAGACCTATTTTTTATTATTATGATTAGTATATATTAATTTTCTAAAATTAAGATTATACAATAGAAAATTTTAATTATTTATATTTTTATGAAAAAATAATTAATTCATTATAACTTATTTGGTGGTATTATATCATACCGTACCGATACCAACCAACTTTTGTGTATACCGATGTGTTGGTATGCCAAGGATTTGGTATGATATTGGTTTTTAAAAATAGTATACCGACATTATTGGTATGATACTTAGTATTAGTAAAAAGTGATGGTAATCATACTGAATCCACCCCTACTTTATATGCCTCAACTAATGGGTCGGACCTGATGCAATCCAAAAATTTTATCTTCATTTATTCTAATTTACCTGTTAAACTTTGATCTTTCCATGTCTTAAAGATCATTTTCAAGAGACGTACTATTTTTATTATGTGGATTGCGTACACGTGACAGAAGAATACATATAAAGAGTGGCGCGAGGGAATGGAATCGCTTCCACGCCATTCCTCCTAGATTAAAACACACTCACGCACTCAACAATGGCCTTTCACCTTCGACTGCGTCCTCCATTTCTCAATTTGGGTGCTCCACTTCCTAATATTAGCAACTCCATTGCGACGAGGAAGCCCCTCAGGGTGTTCGGCTGTGCTGCGGCGCCCAGTGATTCTCATAAGGTTCTTCTTCAAAGTTTCAGCCTTTGCAGAATTTAATGTTATTGTTTTGGAGTAGTTTCTAAGTGTAAGAGTAGTTTCGAATTGGGTTTTTCACAATCTACTAGTGTTTGATTGATTTTTAAATTCAGTAATATTGGGATGCAGACACAAGAAAATTTATGGTATTTACAATCTACTAGTGTTTTTTGGGACTGAAGTTTATTTGGATTCGTTGATCGAACAGCTGCTATGCTGAGTACATTGATATGGGGTCTTTTTATTCATTTTCTTGTTCTTCAAAGTTTTCATTTTTTTTATCTTAGTGTTTCATTTTTTTAGTGGGATTGATTGCTTTGAGCATTGAATGATGGGTTACTTCCTTCTTCCGTTGAATTTAAAAATGCGTATGTTAGTGATTAATATGCTGTCCTGTTGGCTGTTGTACGTCTATATGTTGGTAGCACAAGTTCATTTATGAGGGGTGTGAAACCAAGAATATGCTAGTTGCTTGTGCTCATAGAGTCTCATGGATGTGTAAATGAGAGAACCAGTAGTTTGAGTTTAGTTTGCCAATTAAGAGTGTAAAACTTTTAGATTTTTGAGCAGTTGTGATCTGGTTGAGTTAGTCAAGATGGTTATTTTACTCACTGCAACTGCTTTTGTGTTTTATCATTCGATTCATGTGATGATTTCCATTTATGTTTCTCATGCTCTGCCTTCAAATCCTGTAGTTAGTAGCACAAGTTAGAGAGAAGCTCCAAAGGGAACATAGTAACCTCCCAGCCGGCAAAAATGGTAGAGATGACGAAGAGCTCATTCTCTGGTTTTTGAGGGACAGAAAGTTCTCTGTTGATGCTGCAGTGTCCAAGTTAACTAAAGCCATTGTATTTTTCTATCCTTTCTTTTTTAAATACCATATAATTTCTTAGTGATTTTCCTGTTGACTTTCCTTTGAGTGGATCATAATTCCACGATTTGTGAGTAAATTTTGAGAGTTCTCAAGTCGTAGATTTGGTTTCAAATGAAGTGCTGGACATGTTTCACTAGTCCTGCATCTTGTCTCTTGCCATTTCTGATAATTAGAGTTGGACTGAGAGGAGATTAGTTGTTCAATACCAGGCTTTGTAAATTATGATGATTTTGCCTTAGTTTCTTCTACCTAGAAAATAACTTAACGTTAGTCTGATCTCTATTCTGTTGCTTCTACCATGCAGAGATGGTATCATGCTTTTGGTGTGTCAGAACTTACCGAACAGTCAGTGAGGCCAGCAGCTGAAACTGGGAAAGCCTATGTGCATGGCCATCTCGATATCCATAGTAGGCCAGTTCTGGTAGTAGAGGTGTCCAAGCATATCCCTGGTGTGAGTCTTACTGTTAGGGTTAATTTCTCTTTTAATTTTTGTACAAGCAATCATTTAATGTCTCTCAAAGAACAAAACTAAGTTCTATGCTAATAACAGAACAGAAGGGTGGGTTTTGGGGGTGGGTGGGTAGTGTATGGTTTCCATCAAACTAAACTGAACCTTCACATACAGGAGAAAATACAATAGCATATATCTGTATATGTATGTAGTAAATAGGTGCTGTATATGTTTTATCTGTAATAAAACAATTTGGTCCACGTCAAAGATTTGCATATGGCAGTTACTTCTAGCATATAGGATCTTGAAAAAGCTGCATTCCTTCTGCTGGCATATGTTTATGGCCAAAACACCGGTCTTCAAAATTTCATCATACATAAAAGAATCAACCAACTTTTACTTGAATAAAATATGTATATAATCCATCTCCTGGCCAATAAAGATACAGATGAAGGATGCATCTCCTGAAGCGAATTTTTTTTAAATTCTTTTCTTGTCTGGTTCAATTCTTTGCTATTTGATTTGGTTGTCTGAAATGAGGCTACTTCTTTGGTGGTGGTGGTGATGGCTTAGTTATCATTATTCAATTCTTGCAGAAGCTGGATTATATTGAAGATGAGAAGTTGTGTGTATTTCTTGTTGAGAAGGCATTGAGTAAACTTCCACCAGGGAAGGAACAGATACTCACAATAATTGATCTTCATGGATTCGGTACAGAAAATGCAGATCTCAAGTTCTTATCATTCTTGGTAATTTAATCATGCAATTATCAGAGAACCTTATTCTTTTTACTGATAGCATGAGACTGTATGGTCTTGAAGAAGAACAGAAATTACGGCTCTTAATGCCAGAACTTGAGATTACCATGGTTTACCATAAATGCCAACTTGGATTGTGGTCATTTTGCCTATTCCTTTTTGCTCAGTTGTTTTCTTTGGTTGTCTTCTAGCTATTCATTGATGCAACTTTGTTTATCAAATGTAGTATATCATCTCACCTAGTTATTGTCCGAAGCTAGTTTTGTCATTGATGCAGATTTATGAATTAAGATGTAATTTTGTTGTTTTGACTTTTTCTATTTGTTGATGGTGGCCAATCTTTGATTTTTAGACAAGTTTGCTAAAAATTATTGCTGTGTGGCAGTTTGATGTATTCTACTACTACTATCCAAGTAGGCTTGGCGAAGTTCTTTTTGTCGATGCTCCTTTCATATTTAAGCCCATATGGCAGCTGGTTAAGCCCATGCTAAAATCCTATGCTGCTCTGGTAAGCATTTCTGCTATCAATTTCCAAACGTATTTTTGTTTATGCATCAGTAGTTGCTTAAAAGAATCACTAGGCTCTTTCTTAAAATCAATTAGTATCATGCGGATTTTTCCAACATCTTGTAAATTGTTCATTTTTTACCATTGGATGGGGGGATTCTAGCCTTTCTTTTATACCTCAACAGTGCAGTTCTATGATTTGAGCAACTTAAAATCTTTAAGTAAATTGTTGGGTGGGTACATCATTTAGTTGTGTTTTGGGTACCTACATTTGTGACAAATTAATTCAAAATCCTTTATGTGTTCGGGTATTAATTATGTGTATCATTTTTCTTGATATCAACTTTTAAAAACAAAGTTGTTAGTGGGTTCTAAGCTGAATTCACGACTATAATATCTTAGTTCCAATTGGTTGGTAGCAATTTGGTTCCCAGATCATGTAGTTATGGTTCTCTCCACGTTTTATTTAGCTGGAAAACTTTTGCTTAGGAGGGTTTATCGTGCTTGCTTCGAGACTTGATAATAGATGGAAGAGTAGTCGTTTTGGGAAAAGGCTGGTTAGTTTATGCTCACTGATTTCCAGTTGGAACACCATTTGTGTAGCTCATCAATGTATATACTTTTCTTTACAGGCAAGGTTTTGCTCAGCGAAGATAGCCGCCGACGAGTACTTTACCAATTCAACGGTTCCAACAAACCTGAGGAGATGAAGGGTGTGGGTGAAATGTACACTGACCAAGCTTGGTGATAATGACTGACTCATTTTTACTCCTTTTGGCTCGTATCAAGATATCATCACACAGGTTTTCATGACGTCCTCGAGAGATTAGCTTGCTATAGGAGAAGCTGTGGTTGAGTTTGACATGCATTGTTTGTACAATGTTCTACCACACCACTTACAAAGTTATGAAGCAACTTGGGATGATCACGTGGTTCACCGTGTTGTATAGTTCGATGTTAGAGCGAGGCTAGAATGTTAGAGCGAGGCTAGATATGGAGAAGATGCTAGTGTAAGAAATTGCGTATATGGGATAATTGAGTTCTCACAAATGACCTTCTATCCTAAAATATAATACACTAATCATATATAATAACACTCCCTCTTAGTTAAAGCGGTAGCTGAGCAGATCTTTGAACCAGAGACTAGACCGGAAATGCAGGAGAGGAGATGGAAGTCCTTTCGTGAAGATGTCGGTATGTTGGCCGAGAGCTACTTTCTCACGAACGTGTACGTGTTTGGTGAGTTGATGTTACACCGAGTTGGACGAGCAACTGGTACATGTTTGCACATCTGATTTGTGGTTGATGGTTTTTCTCTGTGGTTGGAGGCATATTTTTTTACGAAATATTGCTTCATAAAATACATCCCTTGAATTGATCACCATTGAGTCCTCCAAATCAAACAACTTGTATGCCTTCTGAGTTCTGACCAAGTGCATAGCCAATTTGGGCTTAAACTTTGATATGTGAGGCAAAGTTTTGGTTGAAAAGCACAAACACCCAAACACTCTGACATGCATCAAATCTGAACTGGTCCATAAAACTTTTCATAAGGAGTTGTCCATGAGATTTTCAAAGTCGCCTAACCAATCAACCATGACATCTAAAACATCGTTTCAGACATAAACCAATCAGTTTTAAAATAAGCTAATTGCAATCCACGAAAATCAAATCATCCAAAACAATTCTTTAAAGACATCAAAACAATTCTTCTTCAAAGGTACGGATCTTCAATTCCTTCAATCCCAAGGGAAAATGTAGGAAGCGAGGAATAGGTTTTCTTCATGAACTCTTCAACCATCTTATCAACAAACTCATGTGTCCTCGGGTCTTCCATAACTTTCTGTGTGGTCATGACATGCTCAAAATCTTCATTTGAAGTCCGCGGTTGCACAATGGGACAAGCAATCGCTAGGGGTGGGCGTCAAGTCAGTTTAATCGATTTTTTACTTAATCGGTTCGGGTTAATCAGTTTTACCCCTAAAAAATCCAAAATCAAAACTGAACTGACTAACCCAAAAGACCAAATTATCCAAATCGAATTCAGAATTCGGTTTCAATTTGAGACCAAATTCAAACCAAATAAACCGAATTCATTGAATTTTTTATATAAAATTACAAAAAAATTGTAACTTACTTACAAATTCTATAAAAAAAATTTGTAATTTAATTTCTGCATCATCACAATCAATTTTTCAAAATAAAAATCCAACAAATACAACACAAATTCAATCATATTAATTTTAGCATTATATTTAACATTAAAGATCAATAGTTTGTTTTACGATTTATGTTCAAAACCTTCACATTGTTCAAACCTTCAATGGAGTACTAAAATAAACATGGGAATGTTCTTCACACCATATGAAGTATTGAAAGGAATCTGGGAATGTTCTTTCACGCCAATTATGTCAATTTCACAAAAGAAAGTTTTCGTTTAACATAAGAAGAAGGTAGAAGATGAACAAAAATCAGAGAAGGTAGAAGCTCAGCACAATGAGGGACGAAAATAACAAGAAGAATAAAACTGAACAAAGGAGTTAGGATCTACGGACTACAACTTTTGTTAAGGTATTAGCTCAAACTTAGGGGGTTAGAGTTCGAGCCTTTGGGGTATAATTTTTAAAATTTTAGATTGGCCTCCAGTTTATATCTATTTATAAATTGAATTTTTAAAATAATATTATTAATAAATATAATTTATTTATTTAATTTCAATTCGGTATTCGTGTTGGAGTTTTTGATTGATTTTTAATATCCAAAACTACACTAAAAACCATATTCAAAATTACTCAATTCAGTTAATTGAAAACCTTATTTTAAATTTCGTTCGGGCTATTAGAATTTGGATTATTTAATTTTTGATTTAGTTTTCAGTTTTCAATATTTTTGCCCCACCTCTAACATTCTATTTCTCAAGATTTTGCACCAAATTTAGCGTAACAACCTCCATGTCTCGTTTGTACACGAGATAAGCCTTAGGTACAAGGAGAAAAAACTGAAGAAAAATCAGTCAAACAAAACAATCTGAAATTCCCAATGTAAAAAACAAAACAACATGAACTACAAAATACAAGGTTTAAATTACAGTTATTATAAGTTTAGAAACAACACACACTAGTTTTAAATTAGAATAAAAAATACAAAAGGTTTAACAAAAAAAATTTCCAATGACTTACATTATTGGCAGTTTTTTCAATAGCCTCATTGGTCATCAAACCACTTGGAATGAGGTATGAAATGATTTCTGATTCCTAAGCATGGCATTCAACACCAACATTTGGAGTACGAAACCCCTCAGATTCCCGACTCCTACTTTTCTCTTTCAGCTTGCCATCTTTACTTAAATGATACCCACCATCAACCATAACACCTCCATCATACCTAATCTTCCCAAGAACATGAACCCTCTTCAACAAGGAATTTTTCGACCAATGCATGTATAGTGCCAATCTAATAGGATCGGGCTTACCACTAAAAGGAAACATGTACATATACCCTAGCTATAGCACAAAGACACAACCACTAATAGACGACACATTTTTGTTATCATATTTAAAATTGCCAACTCCCTCACATAAATGATCCAGCACTAAACCACACTAGTCAAGATGCTTAATGGTTCCAACATTTTCTAAAGCACCCGCAAGCTTCATGTGTACCATATTTTTTGTAGTCGGGGCTAAGATGGTACACATCACATACATAACAAAGCACCTTTTAAACAATTGACCACCATGACTCAGTTTTAACATTTCATCAAAAAGATTAGTCAATGTGATGTGGCTATAATTATCAGCACCCAACTCAGCCCTCCATCAATCCCTAATCTCTACATCCTTAAATACACCCCTCTCATTGTTTTTTTAAAAAACCAATGGGACATCCCGGAATCCTTGGAATACAAAATATGTTATAAACATTATCTGAACTAATAATGTACCTGTAAATAGCTACTTCCTGAACGCAGTCCGCATAATCAAGCCTCTCAACCAGCGAAGTGATGATTATAATAGGGAGGGATGTTATTTCAAAGTGTAGTATCCCACCAAAACCTATTTCTTCAACGTATCTCTTCTGTGCAGGAGTGAGAGAGCTGACTACAACCTTCAATTTCACAGGACAACAATTGCTAGAGAATTTTTTAACAAACCTAAACACAAAA
This sequence comes from Rubia peregrina, assembly GCA_032355705.1. Lineage (NCBI taxonomy): Eukaryota > Viridiplantae > Streptophyta > Magnoliopsida > Gentianales > Rubiaceae > Rubia > Rubia peregrina. The sequence continues at coordinate 3,095,646 of JAULKK010000010.1, forward strand.
TTCAACATGAATGTAGTAAGAATACACAGTTTCAAATAACTAATCCATTCAGGATACTAATATATGCAAAATTTAAGTAAACATCTAATAACAGAAGAACCATTTTACAAAATAAACAGTTACACATAATATATTTTCTAGATTATCATGAATATTCACATGTGCAACATTTAAGAAAATAAATACAAGTTCTAAAATAACATTTTTAAAAAACAAATTTTGAAAAACAACAGTTAGATAAACATAATTAACAAATACGTAGTGAATATTAACATACGACACATGTAAGAAAATAAATACAGTATCTTATTAAATATGAATTTGAAGACATGCGGAGTATAAATAAAAAAATAAACCTTGAATACTAACATATGCAACATTTATTATAACAAATACAAATTATAAAGATATTGGAAGAACACTGTAAATCAAAAAACAAAAACCTTACTTATTACCCTCCCCATCAATACGTTCAATAATCTGTGTCTTCAGACGATTGCGCTGTTATTTCATAGGTCTTCACTCGAAAACAACACATGCCTCAACCACAACTATTTTTCCAGGGGACGACGCCCTACCAACCACGCTCTCCGATTTCATCTTCACACCAGATTTGTTCACAACTTCCTATTGTCTATTTGAGTACTTCCCATCACAATCAACATCTTGTTTCTTTGACTTTTCCTTTACTTCATCATTGGTCTTACAACCATCTTGCTTCTTTGATTTCTTCACTAGTCCAGCAGTGGACTTACCAACTGCTTTCTTCACTGACTTCTTCGAAGCATCAACAGACTTACTTCCACCATCTTCCTTCAACTTCTTCTTCAACTTTTGCTTCAGAGTAACAAAATATCTAACCAAAATCTACTTATTTTTCTTCTATCCTTCAGAAGACATTACCACATCAACTACAACATCCTCTCCAACATGTTCGCTTTCAATCCTGGTTAAATCATCCAAGTTACCAAAACATTCATTCAGATATGCATCAACTTTAGCATCAACTTCTTCTACAACTTTTCCCTACATAATTATTACCATCATAACCAAGAATTACATTAGCTTCAACATCATTAAAACCACCTTTAACAGCAACTGAGCTTGCACCAATCACCTCAGACTCTTCAACAGCACCAACAACTTATGTGTCAACTACATCATTAACATCAACTTCATCAGAAAAAGAAACAAAAACTTCATCCCCTTCAACACCATCATTAACTTCTGCAGAAAATCCAGCAATCATAGAACCTCAACCTCATTTACAGCCTCCTTCACTATCTCAGCTTCCATAGAGCCCTTAACCTCCCCAGCTACTTGAGCAAAATGTGAATCCCCACCCTCAACAACTTTTGAATCCTCACCCACCTGTGACCCCCACCTTCCACACTCTTATCAACATAACCTGATTCTCTACTTATACAAGGAACATCACTCATCAAACTATCATAGTCAAAATATTTCAAATCTTAAGATGATTCACCATTACTATCCTTAAGATTATGCACCATAACTTTTAAGTTCCTCTTCTTTGTCTCTTTAGGAACAACAGTTGAAACCTCTAGAGTTCTGACACCATTTATTCTAGCTGACCTACGTGTCAATACAACTATAACAAAGGAAAAACACAAACAATATCAGCACAGTACCATAAAGAAATGAAAGGCATAATCACATGAATGAGGTACAACATTTATGAAAAATTAAACAACCTCCATAAGATTCCTAAATCTTCAGCTTATTCTGAAGAGAAACCTCTTCTTGCAAATCCTTAGTGCATCATTTCCTTACTAATAATTTTACGCCTAAAAATATTATAGATTGAACATATATAAGAACACAAAGACAAAAAAAATGCAATAAAGAAAAATTACAACCATCTTCACCATTTCCTGGTTCCTTATTGTCAAAGATAGATTTATCTCATTCGAGAACACATGGAGGAATACATACACCTAACAGTCAGGATAGGGCTCCATTTAACCTCATACCCATTACAACCATTAAAGATAGGGCTCCACTTAAATGAAGCTCTAATCCTATCATGTAACAGTTTCCAAATAAGCGGGCCAATAGTTTTAGGGTATTTCAGCATACTAATCCTCACCCGCCCTGATATTATTCGTTAGGGTCAATATAGGCTTATCTCTAGATTCTAGTATGTAACTATTGAACACTTCACAAAGATTGCTAGTCAGCGTGTCACACTTAGTATGATGAGAAATAAAACCCTTACACCAATGCACATGATAAGGAGATTCCTTTAGTGTTTGGTAGGCTGCAGGGTCATAAGCTTCTAACTCAACCATCATTTGTGTGTACATCTCCATTGTTGCGCTCCGGAAATGAACTATACCATCCCTTTTAAGACATCCCCGAGTGCTTTTTCTTGAAGTTTCTATACAAATGAGCCACGTAATATCTATGAGTAGCACCCGACATAACCTCGGTCAATGCTTTGTCCCATCCCTATTATTAAACATTAAATCAGTTAATGACTTAAATATGGATATATAAACAAGGATTAAATGTTATTAAATTTAACTAAAGGAAATAACTTCTGCTGATTAGATATGAAAGTATAGTGATACTCATTTTCAACTTCGATGTCTTTTTTCAGGAGCTCCAAAAACCATTTCCATTGCACTGTGGCCTCCTTCTCAACTACTGCCTATGCTAATGGGCACTATCCATTATTCGGATCAGTTTCCATTGCGGAGAGAATCTGTCCGGGATATATCCCCTTCACATGGCATCCGTCTAATCTTATAATAGGCCTAAAATGTGGCCCCAAGAAACAGTACATGCGCATGAAATGGGGATTCCTATTCTCAATCCTAAAGGGGGTAAACTTAACCTCGATGGTTGTCCCGGGATTCATTCTTTTTACCTCCTCAATGTAGTCAAATATTTTCTTGTATTGTTCAATGGTGATTAACTCCACTTCCCTCTTTCTAGTTCTGTAAGTTACATTCTTTGATATTGTAGCCTCATAATCTTCAACCAATGTCTGCCTCAAGCTTCTCACTAGCATCAACAAATTGCTTCAAATTCTCTCTGCATAATTCTTAGCCAACCACTTGGAGTTCAAAAATATCTGTTTTCGTGGATGGGATCAGTTTTCATGGACACTGTAGAAAGTCTTGACGAATAAGTCATTGCTTCCAGTCTTGTTGATTTTCGAGGCAAAAATAACCCAAGGACAAGGAGCCTTGCACCTAGCTCTAACTCTATGCCTCTCATTATTTGGAAACCTGATATCTTTCTTCATCCAAATGGCACAATGCCGAACTACCTCCTTAAACTCCGTTGATCTAGAAAATCTCATCCCCACTTCAAACCGGAGATATACCATATCTCTCTCAGAGTTAAAATGAACAAACTTAACTCCACCTTCACAGTCACTTCTTTCTTTGGCAGCTCTATTCCCTGCCATCTCTCTCAAATATGTCTTATCATGTTCATCATCTGTAATGTCCTCAAAATTATCCATTTTTTGACTTCTTTTTCTCCACTGCTTTCTTTACTTTCTTGGACGATTTCAATTTTTGCATGCTTAAGAACTGGTTGCTGAATCTTAGGTCCATCTTGTGAGGGGGTCTGCTCATTCTCAGGTTTAGCTATTGGTGGGGGCGGCTCTTTTCCAAGTTCTTGAGATTTAGGCATCTGATATCCCTAAACTGATTTAGTTTGCTATCTTGGGAGTCAAGCCAAGCTTCAAAATTGGCATCCATGTCGGCATTATCCTCACCAGCATTAAGATTATCTCCATTATTTTCCTACCAAACTTCAGCATCCCCGTTAATTTCCTACCCAACTCCAGACCCTAAATCATTTTCCTGCCTAACTATAGCCTTTACATAACTCTCCTCAATCTCAGGATCACTCTTATCAAGGTCTTCATCGGCACAATATTCATTATCATCTGTGAATATCTCCACATCAGAGATGTTGCGGCTGCTAAGATCTTCGTCTTCACCTACTGCAGCATCCTCTTCTACATTTTCAAATTGATCCCCTCAGCTCTATCATTTCCACACTCTTCCTCCTTAGCCTTATCATTTCCACCCTTTTTCTCTTCACTTAAATCAGTCTCAACAAGATCAATACCCACCTCCTTATCATCCACTGCCCTAGACCATGCCCCTTCCCTAGTCCTAACCCTAAAATTAATCTCAAACTTAACTCAAAATCATCTTCAAAATCATCCCCACCCCCATTACCAACCAACTCAGGCCCATCTACAGCCCCGATATCACCCTTCTCAAGCCCATCATCTTCACCGCACTTCTCTAAATCCTCAACATCAATCTAACCTATATTTTTTTTCAGCATTTAGCTCCTTTTCTTACCACCAGGCGCAGTCTCATCCTCCGTTTCCTTAGGTCTAAGGAACATCCCCTCTTCAAAAAGAGTGCGCCTCTTTTCAACAATACCCTCTCCAACCCCAGCTTGCACACACAAAAACCTTTATAATTTTATTGTACTAACCCAGATGAAAATAATGCTCCTTAACTTCTCATCAGACCATATACCAACTACACCAAGATTTTCGGAGAATCTCGGGTAAATAGACCAGAATTTCTTTGGCCCTTCCATACCCAAAATGTGAACCGTTTGCTTCAAGTCTTCCGGAGATAGTTCATGCTTGTCGCGATACTCCACATAATCAGCTTCACTTCTGGTGTACATTATTAAGTCATCCCCTTCAAATCGGCCCCAATATCTCCGCTTGATGGAAAAATTGTCAAAGTTATTATCTAACACAAAAAGTCAGAAAACAACAATGCATTAAAATTCAGTTTAACATTTTTGAAATGAAAAATATATCTTACGCATCTACAACAGCTCACAAGAAATCATCAGGCATTCAACACTTGTCCAACAAATCGCACAATCTCCATGTAAAAAAAATTCACACAATCAGAACTCGGAATACAGCAGTCGCATTTCAAAGCTCAAAAAATTGATGTCGTTTTTCAAAGAAAAAAAGTAGTCGCATATCATAACTCGAATAACATATATCACATTTCAAAGCAAAGAATACAGCAGTCGCATAATCACCTCGACACTTCCAATTTACCAACACAAACCCCAATTTCCAGTAAACAACCCCGAATTTTGAAATCCCCAAATTCATTCAACATAAACCCTAGTTCACCCTCGACATTACCCACCTCATTTAACTAACAAAACCCCAATTTTCATAGATAGTAGAGCGTACATAGTGTATAATCATTCATTTGGAACAAAATCTTACCGTAGACTACACGATGTGGGAACCTTGCACTTTTAGAACGAATTGGTCACCCCATCTTCAAGTTCTCAGCTAAATTTAGATGAAATGGACCATGGACATGAAAATTTTAGGGGTTAACTCGATTGGATTTCGGATTGCAGTAAATCAAGAAAACAGGAAGTGACGAGGGTTTTTGTTTGGGAAAGAGGAAGAAGACGACAAGTTTTTATCTTTTTTGAATTAAAATCGAGAAATAAAATCAAAGTTACTTATTTATGAGGGATTAACATGAAAACGATTATTTTACCCTAAAAAGTCACGCAGCCTGCACATATAGGGGCGTTAGCGAGATTTAACTGTTTAAAGCGACGGAAGTACAACAAGTTGCCAGTTTTGTTAGTTCGGGGGCATAAAGTATGTGAAAAAATTGGAGGGCCAGAGGTGAATGATGCGGATAGTTTGAGGGCCATCGAAATCATTTACTCTATAAAATAATATATATTTTTTTACACTAATACTTTATAATGGGAATTATAATTAAATGGAGAAAATATGGAGTTTAAGAAAATTTAAGCTAATTTAGCCTAATTGTATATCTTAATATCTAATAGTTATATTTCGCATTCCTTTCAAAACTATTTGATTGAATAATTTGGTAGCTTAATATGCATAGATTGTGATTCATGTTTTTATATTTTGATAGATTTTTAATTTTTAATGTTCACAAATTTTTAAGTTCATTTTGTTTAGATAGGAAATGTCATGTTTGTGATTTTTTTAAAATCCACATATTGTGATTATAAGTAGGGATATATTTATAATCCTAACTTATGACTGAAAGTGCAATCTGAGAAAGTGCTAATATAACCTTAACTTATTATCAATTATGCCAATCTAACCCTAACTGTTAGTCAATTTGTGCCAATGTAACCAAACTACCCAGTTCCAGCATTGACCCAAGAAATTCTGGCATTGATGAAAAACTGAAATGACCAAAATACCCTCTAAGCCAAAGTTGAAAATTTAATACCCATTATACCCTTGTTCTCATTCACCTTCACCCTCCCCGACCTGAACCCGCCACCCTAGCCCCAACCTAAACCTGCCGTCTCCCCCCACCTCCACCACCCTAATCCACCATCCTCGGCAATGACTCGGTCACCACCCTAACCCTCATCTCCCCCACCTCCGCTAGGCTCAATCATAAACCCGCATCCCCCACCACCCTAACCCTATATCCCCCACCTACACCAACCTAACCACGCCGCCACCGACGGTGACTCGGCCACCACCCTAACCCAGTCTCCCCCTACCTCAACTGAGCTCAATCTCAGATCCAAGCTTCAAACCTAACACCGACATGGCTCTCTCGATGTGCTCCAACATAGTATTCACCATCACCACCGAAGCTCAGACCAACACTGCTAGAGGCCCAGAACAACCCCCTCGCCGGAGATGAAACATTTGCGCTGAGAATAAGAATATTGTGGAGGGAAAATAAATGTTGTTCAACGATTAACATAATGTCTCCTCCCCCTCTCGTCCACCGGGAACTGCATGCTTTTTTTCCTTTATTTTGTTCATGATTGATTGCCGACTGATTTTCCGGCGAGATGAAGAAAGGGAGAGTGAAGGCTGGCCAGAAAGTCTCTAGGGTTTTTCTGAGATCTGTGTTTAACTAGGAGTAGATAGAGTTTCAAACTAATGGCAAAAACAACGGCAAGCATGAGAGGGGAAATGGGGTGTGAGGGCATTGCAGTTTGCGGTGAAAATGGAAAAGAAGGAGAAATGGGGGCAGTTTAGTATTATCATGTATTTTCTTTTTTAAGGGCAAAATTGTCATTTCACCCAATTCTGGCCAAACGGTCGTTGACTAAAAAGGCAGCCTAGTCCAGGGTTAGATTGACACTTTATCAAATTGCAGGATTATATTGGCATTTTCAGCCAAAAGGTAGGGTTATTTTAGCACTTTTCTCTTATAAGTATAATGTTTAGGTAGTCATTAGTTCACGTTAGGGATGGTAATGAGGCAAGTTTTGGTGAAGGTCCGCCCCGTATCTGCCCCAATAGAGAGAGTATAAAGGTAGTTTTGATAAGGATGGGTGGGTATGGGTATGAAAATCAAACCTGTTATGGGTTACTGGGTCGGACGTGGATATTGGTTCACACCCATCGGCCCCATCCCCGCCGACCTCACTAAATCCGTTATATACATGATAATTTAATATAGAATAAATTATTATTTATTCATAATGCACATATTTTACCTATAATATTTCATTTAAATATATTTATTAATTTAATATAAAAAATGGATTTTAACTATATTTGGAGATATGAGTAGAATGAATACAATGAGTATGAAGTGGGTAGGGAGATCCAAAAGGGTGATGAGACGGGTGTGGATTTTGTATTATACCCGGTGGGGCGGGTGGATTTTAAAGTTGTACCCATGGGTGATGGAGGAAGTATGGGTATGAAATTTTAGGTGGACATGGGCATGGAGGTAACATAATCCGCACCCGCCCCGCCCTATTGGCATCCTTAGTTCACATTTATTTATAAAAAAATCAATATGGTTTGTTCAAATATATTTGAATTTAAATCCAAAAACAAAAACTCAAATTTGAATAAATCGAATTTGTTTTTTTACAAATATTGTTCGGCTTTCAATTTTAGGTATGTAAAATTCAATCCATTTATACCGAACCGAACAAACCAAAATAGTTGAAAATCAACTTTCCAATCAACGTTGTGGCTCCACCGAATTCGCAACTGTTGTTGCCCTTTACAAACCTTCTTTAAAGAGCTTCTCTAGTCGCGTTTGAAGTTGGGTAGGTTCTAGGGGTGTTCATGGGTTGGGACGGTTCAGCTGTCCCGACCCAAATTGATCCAAAATTTTGGGGAAATTGGTCGGGTCGGGTCGGACTAGGTCATGGATTGACCCAAATCAACCCAAATCGACCAAAATCATATAAAAATAGTAATTTTATAATTTATTTAAATTTAATATATATTTTAAATTTAATAATATTTAAATAATAAATATAATTATGATTTATTTATATAATTTAAAAGACAAATATTATATTATATTTAATTTTATATTATTCACTTAATTAAAAATACAATTATTTTCATTTTACTTTGTTAGTATACTTTTAATATTTCATTTAAGAAATAATATAAGTTTACTAAAATTTATTTATACAATTATGCATATATATATATTTCATATATTAATAAATATATTATTTATAATTAATAGTAGTTTTGCAAAATTATTTTTAGTTTTATAAAAAAAATAAAGAATGCTAAACTTCTTTATGAATTAAATTAATAGTGGGTATGTTGTATTAAATTATTTTTAATGATTTTTTTCAAAAAAATGAGGTAAAATTGCAAATGGGTCAAAACAGGTCGATTTGGGTCAAAATTCAATCGACTCATTTTGACCCGACCCACTCGATCCAAATGAGACATTGACCCGACCCGACCCATACGGGCTGGGTCAAAATGGGTCGGGTCGGATAATTTGAACACCCCTAAGTTAGTCGTATACCGGGGTTGAAAAACTTAATGATATATGTACACTAAACAAGAAATTGAGAATATATGAGCATTTTTAAGAAATTGAGAGATATATGTACATTAAACAAGACATTAAGAGACATGAATGCACTTTACTCATAAAATAATTTGGTTGATGCCTTGACCTCTCCTAAAAGAACAGGGAATCTTCTGTTTTAACAAAACTTTGGTAATTTAGAAGCATTTACTTGTTGGAGTGAACGTGAATAGTTAGTCGTGATTAAAATTTTGATCAGGCAAGTTATATTCCAATTTCTTTTGTACGTGGGGATTTCTCGGGAGTGAGTGATCAATAGTATGTTGATATGTGTTAAATATGATGAGAAAAAAATGAAATCAAATAATTAACCTGCTAATAATTAACTTCCTTATACACGTACGCATGTTAATATACTATTTGCCCATCGCCCCACGTTAATAGTCTATACACTTTCAATTTTAAAATTAGAGATATTTATGTCTTTTTATGCTTGGTCAATGACCGACTTTTTGAATCAACGTCGGAACTGAGAAAAATGGGTATAATTACATAATTTTACAAAAAAATATAAGGTTAGTTTTGCACATTTAAATTTTACAAGGTTATATCTACACTTTTACAATTTAATAGGGTCATCTTTGGAATTTTTGCCTTGATTGGTGCTACAGTAGCCGATTGTGGGCGTAAATGGGGAAGACGCATTTGGCAAATGCGTCTTCATTATTTTATCAATTTCTGGCGCTGACCGGTTGACTCCGCATTCGCTAAATGCGTCTTTGCCTAATTTTCCTTTTTTTTAATTCGTAATTAAAGAAACCGCATTTGCCAAATGCGTTTCTTGTTTATTGCTTTTCTGGAATTGTGAAAATGAGGGAGACGCATTTGCAGAATGCGTCTCTGACTGGTCCGATTTTTTTAAAAAATTTGCAAACGCGTTTCAATTTTTTTTACTTTTATAAAATATAATTCAAGAACGTTAAACTTGGTTATGAAGTAAATTAATGGTGGATACGTTTTATTA
>JAULKK010000010.1:3132328-3149292 GCA_032355705.1 Rubia peregrina
CGAATCACAATATAACATAAACAAGAACGAATAATTTGAGAACACAAAGGAATATGTTTGAGTTTAAAAATAAAGTTAATGTGGAAGCAGGATTCACGTTAATGTGGAAGCAGGATTCAAGTTAATGTGGATTGTGGAAGCAGGATTCATGTTTGGTAAAACACTTGAATCCCAATTGCTGAGTAACTTGCCGTGCTCATTATGGCTGCCATTGAAGTTAGTAGTTTCAAGTTGGAATGAATGGGAGCTTTGCAGATAGTTGTGGTGGAATTGGTAGGAAAAGGCTGCCATTTGAGCAGTTGAATGTGTGGAAGTTCAGCGAACAGAGAATGGAAGAAGAAGTGCACTAGTCATTTAGTCACACATCGGAATAATGCTGAAGCAAAAGGAAGAAATGTCTTATAAATATCACTTCTCCCCCTCCTTTGTAAGTCAGCCTGGTATAATTTGAAGCCCATTTGCAACTATGCTATTGAACAAATGGGCGGGCTGATAATGAGTTAAAGTTTTGACCTGTTTATTAAATTGATTTGATTATCAAATTTAATTATTTAGTTTTAAGTTTGTAATCGAGCTTTTGATTAGTAATCAAGCTTGAACTAGAGGCTCAGGTGCCTAATTTGACCTGTTTATTAAAAATCACTTTATTTTATTAAATGGGATAAAAAAAAGTGGCAGCAAATTTAAAAAAATTCGAGCTCCTCGAGTTTCGAGTCGAGCAATCGAGCAACAACGAGCTCGAGCATGTTATAATAGAACTCGCGAGTATCGAGCTTGAGTCGAGCAAGGTAGTTGAGTTTTCGAGTCAAGTCGAGCAACCCTCTGCTCGCGATCGACTCACTCGATAAGCAGACCTAGGTGCAGCATTTGGGTGTTCTCAAGAGGGCATCTCTGTCTATCAAATGGATGGATTTTCATGTTCCACTGAGTTTCAATAGATTCAATGGTTATTTCCTAGTTAGGTCTGTTAATATGTAATTTGATTGCTTGTATGTAATTTTTCAAAAAAAAATCCATCAATCTTTTAGAATAATTATTTTAAAATTTCGAAAGTGAGACAATTTTGTAATAGCCAGTAAAGCGTAGCCAAAACCACACGTTGGGGTTTAAGCATCAACACATTTGTGTAAACGCTGCGTGGAAAAGAGAGAAGTTAATGGTAATAGAGAAGAAGATGCTTCACTTCATCTTTTTTTTTCTTCACTTATCATCAGTGTTAATATACATGCATGTTTCCAAGATTTTTATTGTTTTTATTATTTAAATTCATATTGAGCGCGTGCGGCTGCCGTGCTTGTGCGTATCAATAAAAATAAAAACATTAAAATTAATTCTACACATATCTTACGTAAATCTATGTTTGGATTACACATGATTAAAATAAATTGGAAAGGTTCGTACAAAAAAAAGGATGCGTTTACGTGCCATTTTTGTGCGAACAAAAAATATTGTGCGTCGATGGAGTCTTCATAAAAAGGTAGAGTGAAAATAAAATGTTAAGTTTGTTATTGTTGCAGAGGAATGGGAATATACAACTTCAGACGATGTTTGGGAGCCATGTAGTGGATCAGGCGCAGCAATCGGTACTGCCGATGATGTTTTCGGGCGGCGATGTGGCTCGGCGCCACCAATAGGCGGCAGCAACGCTCTTTCCCAAAGCAGCAATGGGGATGCCGAGTTTGAATCCTTTTGTGGGCCATCCTATGATTCCGATTCCTAATTTTCAGCAGCGTCATGTTGTGCACTGGCTGCCGGTCGTCCAAACGCCAGCAATCCCCGCAGAGTATGGAAACCTTGCCGCCGTGCCTATGCAGATGGTTGGCTACGACGGAGTTGGGCAATTAGGGCAAAATTTCATACTCAGTTCCGTTTGGCGGTTCGTTGATGGTTCAGTATTTCGGTATTCTCAGAAGGACGTCTCTATCTATTCAAATTGATGGAGTTTCAGACTTCACTTAGTTTCACTAGATTCAATGGTGGTGTCTCCTACTTAGTTCCTATATTAGAATGTTAATATGTAATTAATTTGGTTGTTTGTATGTAATTTTTTTATTAAAAAAACAAGTGTGAAACCTTTGGAAGCCAAAGCTTCATTTTGTGCAAGTGTTTTGCTATATCAATCCACTTTAGCACATAATGTACACATTTACTATTTATTTGAATTTTGACGATAAAATTTCATCATATAATACAGATAGAAATATATTGGTAGTAGTTCAAAAAAATTATTTTTAATATTTATAAGTATACCTGATCCAGAAAATTAATGGTGAGCAATCTTTATTTAACTGTGTAAAATTGTGCACTTAAGATGAGTGTGCAAAATATGCACAAAATATAAACTGTGCCTAGCATGCACATAAGTTATGGGCAAGAATTCTATCTATGATCATGGGTCGGGTGACCCTAAGAAAATTTAGTTAGACCCGGACCCGACTCAAACCCGTAAGGTATGAAAATTTTAGATCCGTATCCAGTTCCGATGGGTCTAAACGGGTCTTGGGTCCAAAACGGATCCTAAATAGGTCTAATATTCTTTTTTTCTACACTAAATAACTTAAATGTAAATAATTGAAGTTCAATATGTATTAGAATTAATTTTTCAAGATAACAAAATATAAAATAATATTATTTGTTGAATTTGAAATAAAAATACAAAGACAATATGAAAGTAATTTATAAATTTGGGTAAAATTATATATAGTTAGGCTTATATGGGTCTACGGGTCTGGGTCTTAGTATTTCAGACCGGGACCCAGATCCGTATCTAAAAATCAAGATCCATACCCGGACTCAAACCCAATGGGTTTAAATTTTTTGGACTCATACCCGACCCAATGGGTCTAGACCCTGTGGGTCTGGTTCGGGTCCTAGACCCATGATCATCCCTAATTCTATCCATTAAAATTAGTGAGTAGGTCTCCTAAGAGCTAACAGGCGGTCTGTCCATAAACTTTTGAACAGACTACTTATTTTTTACCTTATACACTGCATTTCTTAAATTACATTACTAAATTTTGAAATTTTAAAAATATATTTTTATAGTATATGTTCTTATATTTTCAAATTTTCAAAATTTAGTAAGTAATTTAACAAAAGCAGTGTATAAAATAAATAAATAAATAATGGTCTGTCCATATATTTTTATATCTTTGCATTCACATAAATATTATTAATTATTTTAACTTTTAAAATAAAATTAATATTTATATTTTATTAAAAATTATAATATTTAAGGTAAAAGTCACTGTGAACTGTGAATAAACTTATGAAAAAATTGCATTTTCTAAGATTTTCCCAAAATTAGTACTAAAGAAAAAAATTCATAGAGACAAATAAGTGCCACTGAAAAGGTTGGAATTCGTTATGCTTTGCAATATCTTCATCTTGAGATCAAGTGCTATGGCAGAAATCACTTAAGAAATTATCCTTCTCTTTTTTCACAGTGGAAAGAAATCAGTTTCTACTATTCATGGATATCACTTGATTTTTCTATCATGCTCATTAATTTTACCATTAACATTTAATTTAAATAAATTTTTCCATCCAAAATAAACTGATTGTGAAATTTAATAATACATTATACTTTTTAAATTTTAATTTTGTTATTTTGTGAATAAAATTATTCCATATTTTTTAATTAAAAAATTGTAGATTTTAAAAATATTTTTACATAATTGTAATTAAATTTTACAGATTTAAAATTAATTTTAGTTTTTCTACATATTTTTTTTTAAAAATAAACAGAGGTTGGGACATGTGGCACAACCAGAAGGTGTCATGTGTCCCCACATTGGACAAAAAATAATTCAGGTTGTAGTGGGACACGTGACCCAATGGGAGGGCGACACGTGTCCCATACTGGGATGGGAAAAAAGGGCTGCCTAGCAGCGAACCCATGCGGCTGACAAAAGAAGCATATAAATGGGGCCGGTGTGGTTTCTTAGTAATGAAACACTCACTGGTTTCTTAATAAGAAACCTCTCTAGATTGTGGTCATTGATGATTTCTAGAGAAATTTCTTTAAAATAAGAAACCACTACTACACATGCTCTTACATTCTCAACTGACAACTATGGCAATATAGGGACTTTATCGTCATCAGTAAACATGTAACTTATTCGAGTTACTCTTGCACTGAGATTCTCATATTATTCAATTTTGCGAGAACTTATAGGAAAACCTTGAGTATAGTGATGTGGTAAGTGGTATCAAAACATCCAAGTATTGATTCCACCAATGATCCATAGACGCATAATTTTATAAATGTCTAGTTCTTCCGAATAATCACCATATGACTTAATTGATAGTGTTGTGATAGAAGTAGTACACTTCAAAACATAAGTCGTTACTTTAAACATCTTAAGCTACACAAGTGGTATGCTAAGGGGTTTAAGTTGAATAACTTTAACTTGGGCTTTAATCTTAGGCTCATTGTATCTAGAACGGCTTAAGCCAACAAAACTAGTCAAAAGCATATCGCCTCTTGAACAGCTTAAGCCAGCAGAACTAGTCAAAATCATATCACTTCTTGAACAGTTTAATCCAACAGAATAGGTCAAATGTATACGAAACAATCGGCATGATGATAGGAATAGAAAAATTAAAGTGGAAGGATCATAAGTATAAATAGGGAGGTAAGTACAATAAAATACTAGAGTATTTGACTAAGAAAAAACTCAAGACTAATTTGAGCGTCGGAGCTTTTTCCCCCCGATCACTTGGGCGATTTTCCTTGCAGGTTATCATTCCATCAAACGGAGATCAGGAGCTTAAGATGTTACCCAAAATAGCTTCATCAATTCCGAAGCTTAAGCGGTCACACAAAATAGCTTCATTAATTGGCACACCCGGTGGGACCCGTTTGCAAGTACTTCATTTTTCCGTTGATGGTTGTTAACTCACGAAAACCATCGGGGATCAATAAAATTACGATTCCTGTAAGACGATCTTCAAGGATAAGCTCAAGGATGATCAAACATTAAATCACGCATCATGCAAGCTGGTCCATCTAGACCAAGAGAAAGGGAACCAAAATCGCAAGACGCCGGACGGTCAGAACACTTTGAAACTACCGGCATGAAAGATGTGCATGTACATCCAAATTTGGTGCCAACCTCGGAAATCCAAAGACAGATTCTCCCAACGATGGACCAAAGGAAAGCACATATTTCCCAATGTGAAGCGACTTCGCAACCCATGATTCAAGAGAACCATGGAAAAAAACCAGTGTTACTGCTTCATCTCATTCTTCCCCTCATAAGTATTCAGATGAAGTAGCTTTTACGGCTGCCCGAAGGGTAGATTTTGAACATTTTAGAAGGAATCGTCAGGAGAAACACTTTCATACCTTGGAAGTTAAACCCGCTTGTGGTCAGCACGTACAACAGACGGTAATTGAAGTAACAAATAACTCTTCTAGACACCAACAACTATATCCAACATCTGTCGCACATGCTCTACCCGTAGCACTTAGGCAAAAAAGTACCTCTCGTCTAGTTTCCATGAAAATGGTCTCCTAGGGAATCGATGTCCCAAGATTTCTTGTATCAGGGACCTCCACTCAACCGATCTACAATAACTCCATGTATTCTCAAGGATTCAACCCTAACATCCACCCTCTCCAGTTCCCAGGTCCAGAGGTCAAGCAAGGTTTTCAACAACATATGCAACAAATTGCTACCCATCATTCGGGGCCCACAACAGCACATATGACGCCCAGAAAGGATGATGGGTGAAGCACCAGCAACAATTTCTGATGTATTAAATCAACCTTTAATGGTGGCTTATCCAGGATGGATGCATCAAGGAACGTCATCAATGCAGTGCCACTACCATATATTAGGCCAACAAGTCCACTAGCTCAACCCACGTGGAAAACATATGGCACAAGGCCCCAACCTCTGTTATACTTCGGTATGACAGACCAAAGTGCAAAACAACACAGCGCAAATACATTAGATTAAGATCTAGAGTAGCTGATTGGCAGGGATCATCAAGCAGTATTTTCCCCATTTGTACCTTACATAGCAGCTTATGCCTGGCCACCATACTTTAGACCACTAGACGGTTTACCTACTTATAATGGGGAAATAGACCCACGAGAATTTCTAGCGATATTTAGAAATTTGATGTCCACTCGAGACACTTCGATTGAGCTTATATGTAAGATGGTGGGGTCGTACCTTAGAGGAAAAGTTTTAGCTTGGTATGAATCACTTCTAAGAGATTGTATCTCATCCTACTTCGATTTTGGAAATTCGTTATATGCCAGATTCTACCCAAAGAAGTGGTTAACCAAAACTGGTCCTGATATATTTAACCTCCGACAGAAGACAAATGAGTCTACTGTTGAATTCTACCAACTATTTGTTGATGAATGTTTGAAGGTGGTAGACATAATTGATGCAACTATTATAATGGGGTTCATGAATGTTATGGTTCATGGGAGACTATGATAATATTGTGGAAGAAACACCGAAGAGTGTGCATCAGTTGCAGGAGCTTGTTGAAAAACATGCAAAGGTTGAAGAAACGGCCAAAAGAAAGAAGGAAGGCTAGCTCCAAACTGGGAAGGACCGCACAAGATCATTAAGGCACATGCTGGAGGGAGTTATGTTCTTCAAGGCTATGCTGGAGATAGGGTGCCCAAGACGTGGAATGCCAGTAATCTTAGGAGGTTTCAATATTGAACTAGTATGCAGCTTATGCAAAATGATTGTAAGCTAGATAAGCCAGGGTCTAAGCATTTTGGAATTACTCATGTTCAAATAAATGTACGTTGCCCAAGGGATTAACTCACCCCCGTTTCGAGCTTTGGGGCATCTGTGACGTACAATTGGTGTTATAATAAGGTGTGATTCTATATTTTCCTGCAATTTATGATTTGGTTTAAGTTATTCATCGCATGTCCCGCTTTAAACTACAAATCTATCATGAGTACAGTGAACATTACAACATCGACTTAAGCACGGTAAAATTAAAAATATCGGCTTAAGCACGATGAATACTACAACATCGATGTAAGTTCGATGAATTTTTAGACATCAACATAAGCACGATGAATACTACAACATCGGAAGTAGCAAGGTGAATACTATAACATCGATGTAAGTTCGATGAATTTTCAAATATTGGCTTGAGAATGGTGAATACTACAACATCGACATAAGCTCGGGGAATTTTCAAATATCGGCATAAGAACACTGAATACTACAACATCGATGTAAGTTTGATAAATTTTCAAACATTGGCATAAGCACGGTGAATAGTATAACATCTATTTAAGTTTGGTGAATTTTTAAACATCGGCATAAGCACGGTGAATATTACAACATCGATGTAAGTGGTGAATTTTCAAACATTGGCATAAGTACGGTGAATACTACGACATCGATATAAGTTCGGTGAATTTTCAAACATCGACATAAACACAATGAACACTTATAAACATTGACGTGAGAAGCTATCTTCAATTGGTGCACTTCTTTTTTTCCGCCAGCGCTCACCAAAACTTGTTTAAAAGACACTTGCATGCATGTAAGGACTTCTATTCGAAATCAAAGAGATGGAAAAAATATTATTTAACAAATATAAATTACTTTGTTATTTAGATTTATAGTGGCTTATGATAGTGTTGTGGTAGCAGTGGTACACTTCAAGACATAAGTCATCACTTTAAACATCTTAAGTTGCACAAGTGATATGCTAAGGGGGCTTAAGTTGAATAACTTGAACTTTGGTTTTATTCTGAGGTTTATTGTATCTAGAACAGTTTAAGCCAACAGAACTAGTCAAAATCATATCGCTTCTTTAACGACTTAAGCCAACAGAATAGGTCAAATGCATACAAAACGATCGGCACGATGATAGGAACAGAAAGATTTCAAAGTGGAAGGATTAAAAGTATACATAGGGAGGTAAGCACATCAAAAAACTATAGTCTTTTAACTAAGAAAAAACTCAAGACTAATTTGAGTGTCGGAGTTGTTTCCTCCGATCACTCTGGGGATTTTCCTTGCGGGTTATCAATCCATCAAATGGAGATTCGGAGTTTAAGCGGTCACACAAAATATCTACATCGGTGATCAAACTCAAATTCTTCTTAGTATACGCCAACATAGTTCCACGGTCGCAAACAAGGATCTAGCATGTTAGCCAGTTGTCGGATAATCTCTCAAAGTACTTAATTTTATTTGCCAAAAATTTTGAATGGCAATAACATCTATCATCAAAATTGTCGTATATAATGTTCATATCATAATTTTGTTATGATTCGAATGTTAATTTGGAATAATTTACGCTGAATTCAAATTTATTTTCTAACTTCAGGAAGGTAACATTTTCTCTCCTTCGACTACATTTTACACAGTGTCAAACCTTATCAGCAGGGAGGCTGCCACCACCATCTTTGACGGTCGTCCAATCCCAACAGTACTTTTCTTCTTTCCTCTCATTGTAGCCCTTGTTCCTCCACACCATCCAATCTAACCTCTAAAATTCTCTCTTTTCATTTTTCCGTAGATCTAAATCTCGCTTTTAAATCCTTATGGTGAAGATTCCAACTCTAGAGAAAAGACGTTGATGCATCAGTGTAGGAGGTCATCGGAGTTAAACATGGCGCCAACCTGAAGGGACCCATATGAGCCAGTTCTATCTAAAAATTGAATGAGTGGTCGGAAAACAAAGAACGGTCGGACGAAGGTGGAAAACAGAGGTAGACATCAATGTTAACTAGAAAAATTCTTTAAAAATAATAATTTTAAAATATATGTGATGATGAATCCAATAAAATTTGACATGATAATAGTCTTGCATATAATAATATAATTTAATGATCGGATTTGACTTTGTCTCATTTCTAAAAGTCAAAATATGTCAATTTATCTAGGATGGATGGAGTATACAAATTTGGTCTCCATAATGAAAATTGATTATATCCCTAGCAGTAATCGAGTATAAATATGTGTCAATTTCTAATTACAAAGTTACCAAATTTTGTAAGGAAATTATTTACCAAAATTTCTGAATTTCTTTCGGAAAGTATTTATCAAAGTTTCTTACTTTCGTAACGAAGATACACAAATTATAAGTATATTTATGATACATTAGATTATGAAGTTGTAATGAAGACATATTTATAAGGAGTGGGCTCTCAACAAAAAGATTTTTTTAGGATAGTGCTTATCTAACCCTGTTATTTTTTACATAAGTGTTAATTTAACCCTGTATTTTTTTTACTAAAGTACTGAATCTAACCCTATCTTATTAATAAAAGTACAGATCTAACCCGGACACCATCAACCGGCAGCGATCCAACGATGGCAACTGGCGTTGACCACCGTTAACCAGCATTAACTGGTGTTGACTGGCGCTGACCGGCGGTGTTGACCGGTGGAAGGATTTGAGCACTTTTTTGGAAGGGAATATCATCTGTCTATATTTTTCAAAAAAAACTTTTTAAAAGGGGTGTAATGGTCATTTAAAATAATTCTAACCACAATTTGGTTTTTAGCGTTAGATTATCACTTTTGACCAAAACATTGGGTTAGATTTGCACTTTCATATTTACCAAGATCATTTCAACATTTTTGACCAAAACATAGGTTTAAAAATGCACGTTTCTCCAGAAAATATATGTTATAACGAATCTAATTATGTATCACATAATAGTATTTATACTTATACACCAATTCAATTTTAGGGTGAAAGTTAGGAAATTTTGATCAAATAAATAGTTAAAATTGCAGTTTAAAATAGGACAAAGAAAGTATCTAGTATTTGAAGTTGCAGCCAAAATTTGTGATTTGTAGTGTTTTTTCAAAAATAAATTCAATAAAATAATTAAATTAAAAAAATTCTGCAAAATCTTGTGTTTATTTGTTTAAAATTTTGATATTTTATACATTTGACACTACTTTGTGATATTTTACCATCTTACTTTTCAAAATTTTAACGGATACTTTTTGGTAAATATGTTAACTTTTTGGTTTGTTTTTTAACATTAATATTGATTTTCTTAATATTATTATTAATGTGTATCTTAATATTAAAGAGTGTGAACTGGTTTATAAATTTTAGACTGGTGTTTTATTTAATTTTTTTCGATATTAGTGTCACATTTTGATTCTCACGTTGATGTTTTAAAATATATGTGTATTTTACCAATTTTATTTGATGTTCATTTTAGTGTATCAATTTGATGTTTGACTATTCCAATTTGAAGTGTATTTTTATATTTGATGTTTAACTAATGTAATTTGATGTTCATTTTTAGTGTTTAGATTTGGTTTTCATTTTTGGTGTTTTAATTTGATTAGCTATTTTATTTTGATGGGCATTTTAGTGTATTCATTTGATGCTTATCTATTTAATTTGGATGTTTAACTATTTCATTTGATGTTCACTTTTTATATTTGTATTTGATGTTTAACTATTTTATTTTTATTTTTAGCATTTTTTTTTGGTTTAATCATTTAATTTAGTATTTTATAGTGTTTTTCTTTGATGGTCAAAAATTTTAGTTTCATATGCATTTTTAGTATTTTTATTTAATGATTTAACATTTTCCTTTGATGAGTAGTTTAAATATTATTGTTTGATTTTTAGTTTTTGACATTTGGCGTATTATTTATGACAAAGTCTTGTGCGAGACCGTCTTGCTGCGAGACCAAGGATTAATGTGTAATATTATAAATTTTGATTAGATATGGGATTCCAAATATAATTTAAGAAATTTTGGGCAAGGAGGGGGGGATTTGGGTGCAAATATCACTTTTTACGGGGTGTTGGGCATAAATAATTGGAGAATTAATGATGTCGGGTCATAAGAATCTTGTGGGTCAAGATCCGGGTTGGAGAAATTCGTGAATCAGTTTTTCCCCATTTCCGCGCAATGCGCGAGTTTTTACTACCAGATTTGATGTTTCAATTTTAGTACTCGATGTTTTAACTAAACCTTGTCATGTTTTTCAGTTTGGTGAAACAATTAAGTTTTGATATGGGCATTTAGTGTCTTTATTTGATATTTAACTATTTGGATGTGTATTTTTAATATTTTCATTTGATGTTTGATTATTTTGATTTGATGTTTAACTTTTTCAAATTTTGATGTGTATCTTTAGACTTTTTATTTGATGCTTAACTATTTTGAAGTGTGTTTAAATGTTCTCATTTGATGTTCAATTATTTGTATTTGATGTTCAACTATTTATATTTTAATGTGTCTTTTTAGTGTTTTTATTTGATGTTTAACTATTATAATTTGATGTTTATTTCGATATTTTTTATTTAATATATAAACATTCTAATTTAATTAATATAATTTAATTTGCATTTTTAGTGCTTTTATTTGATGTTTATATATTTTATTTGATGTTTTAATAGTCTAATTTAATATTTTTGTTTGCGATTTAACTAATTTAATTTGAATAATATATTTTATTATTTTAGTAAGAGGTTTTACTCTATTAGTTTGATATTTTAATTTAATGTTTAATATTTTTTTATATGATGTGTATTCTTCAAATTTGAAATTTAAACCCCAAACCCAAACTCACATTAGCCCAAAGTCAAATAACTCGATCCATATAATCAGCTGACTCCAACCTAATAGAGTGATTTTACCGATCATCGAAAAATTGCATTGGCGGGCATTACCGGAGAACCTTACCAAATTCGACGAATTCGATGCCAAATCTGACAAATTCCGAAGGTGAGTCTGTGCATTCCAATGCTTAACCCATCTGGCGAAAGGTGTGATTATGTGCATTCTCAAGGATGCAAACTCAATGCATCCTCTCTGTTCCTCTAAACTTCCTGCGGCCACCGCTTCATCAATACACCTCACGTTACCTAACCGAGCGTTTCACGGCGCTCAAAGTGTATGGAATGGCATAGGAGAGCAGACAGAGAGTGTCGCCGCCAACAGCTTCCTGGAGAAAGCAACCAACGAGATGAGGGTTTTCAATTTTAATTATTTGCAAACAGATCCCTGAACTTCTGTGCGTATTTTAGTGTAGACCCCAAAAAATAAGTATTGTAACATTGATCCCAACATTTTAAAAGCTTCCATTTCATATTTATTTTATTTGTAGTTTACCCTTGGTCTCACAGTAAGACAGTCTCGCAGGAGACGGACTCATTATTTATTAGATGCGAGGTTTAGAGACCAAGGTCAAACACAGATGCAACCCATTGACATTTAGCAAACTCAAAACATGTGACGCAAAATTCAGTCCATTCCCGTCTATGTTAACCTTATCAGAAATCGCTTACTGTGTCAATGAATGTGGCAATTCCAAACGAAAAACATTATCTTCTCCACCTGACAACTTAACGTCGATAATTTCGACGAACTCGACTGCCCGATTTCAACTAATCCAATTATCCATCAAATGAAATTGAATCTTAGAACTAGGAAACATGACCAATTAGAGCGGCAGATTCGAAAACTAGAATACAAAAATAAAAAACGAAATCGAAACAAATGTCCGGGATAGAGGTCTGAAAGAGAGGCGAATGCAGGTGGTGAAGGAGACGCTACTGCTTGAGAACACCACCAGTAGGTTTCACCAGTTTTTTTTTTCATTCAAAAAAAGAGAGGCTAGATTTGGTGAAGGAATGCCCGTGGCTGAGAAAGGCTAGATTTGATCGAAGGAGGGAGGAAAGCATTTTCTTTTCATTCCTGAATTCCATCGTTTTTTTATAAATTTGACCTGAAAAAGAATGACGCTTTGACTCCCAAATTTAAAAAGCTTTTATTTATATTTTCACTATTAATTTACCATAAGACAATCTCCTATGAGACAGACTCGTTATTGTATAATAATCTCGATATTGGGGCCATCATCACGGGACTGAAGAGGAACAGATTCACCGTTCTCGTTTAATATCCTGCTCCGGAAAGCAGAATGGGATTCTCCAACGAACTTGAGTAACAAGAAATTGACCGAACAATTTCTTTAACAAGTTCCAGGTACTGCATAGTGATAGAGCTCTACATTCACACTACACATCACTATTTGGAGAACCCGTTTGATTACACTTGTTATGAGAACAGTTTAAATGATTAGAATGACTAATGTACATACAGTGAAATACAGACCCGAAGAGCAGAAGGGCAACAAAAAAATAAAACAGATGACATGCTTTCCTAAGTCGATGTTTCGGCTGGGAGGATTCCATCTTCATTGGGATTCACATCAACAGCTACATCAACATTATCAGGTTTCTCTTGTTCCACCACCTCACTTTTCTGTTGAAGCTCCTGATTTAGCCTGCTAATTTCCGCATCCCTTTCTTCAAGCTTTTCTTGCAACATCAGCACCTGCAATGCAGCCAAGTATGTATGAGATAGGGTCTATATTTTATATATCCATTTGTAACAGAAAACAAAACCATTTGTAATACTGAAGTAGGCGTACAAAATGGTACTTTTTTGGAGGGGAGCGGAAGTTCTCACTCATTCCTATTTTTGTGAACCATACTTTATATCAACTCTAATACAGATGAAAATTGAAAGGCTTGCATCAAATGAGTACAATCAATTCACAGTAGGTACCACAAAGTTCTCATGGTCACTAAACTACTAATTATAAACAACATATACGCACCATTTCGTTTGATCTGTCTACATCATTCGTTAGTCCCTCCATTTGCTCGCATAATCCTGCATGTGACAAAACAGTAACATAACTGTAAGCAACCATGCCCCTGGTAGTTCGTTAATCGTAGACATGGTATGACTCTAAAGCAGCTTCCATAAAGAGTGAAAAGGAGGACAAAATGCATGGGCATTAGCAAATCATAAATTCCATCAGCACCAGCACATATGGCACCTTCTTCCTTTGCCCCCCTTTTTAGGGTTACAATGATGAAAATATCTGAACATGTGGTCCGATCAAAATAAAGTTTAACCATACAACTGAACTCAGTTGCCTCAATATTGTAAAAATACGACACAACATAGCAAGTAAAGATAAACCAAGCGAACCATCTAAAGCCTGAAACATCTAACCAAGCAATTAGATTGAGCTACCTGCATCCACAAACAAGGAAATAATTTATTTCAAAGCAGATTCCTATCAACAGAAATTAAAGTATCTAGGTACCATGATACTCCATAAAAGTACAACCAAAGGGAGATGTAACTCGAATTCATGATACAGATTACAGAAAAGTTATATGTGTGCATGTAGTAATAATTAAAAGCACAAAAAAAACACTAATAGACCTTTAAATTGATTTTTGAGTTCTGCATACTGAGATCTCTGCAGAGCGAGCTTCATTGCCAATTCATGAATCTGCCGAACCAAAATAACAATTGTGAGGAAGATATGAGGTACTGTTGAGTATGCCAGAAAACTTTAAAAGAACCAGAACATGCATTAAAATTAAAATAAGAAACACAGTGATTAACTATTCAATTAAAGGTTCAACAAATAAAACTTATCCATAAAAATTCCTTTCTGGTTCAGTAAGGTATGTCAGGACCCTGATACACGTATCAATTATACCTTTCCTTCATTAGCTTGGTTCCCTATCTCTTCATTTTCCTCCATCAAGGTCCGGCATTTTGCCATCAACTGCTTTCCCATCTTGCTTTGTGGGGTAAAATTAACAGCAGCTATATTTTCTGTCAACTCCTTAACCTTCAAATCCTTCTCCTCAACCAAATTCTGTAATCAAGGCGATTCATTGGAAATAACACAGAATGAGAAACATACAGCACATAAAGCGGCTGCAGTACACACTGTAGGTGATAATAAAACCAAAGTCGCGAAATATGGACCTTCAAACGTGTAAACTCCTCATGTATTGCTGGATCTAATAGTAGCCTTCTTGCCTGTCACAAATTGTCAACCACAGTATGGCAGAAGCAGGCAAAAGATACAAGAGAAACCGAAACGTTAACAGCTGAGTGCAATACCCGTCCCTCTTCCACTTTTTTTCTTCCACCATAATACCACAGCCTATTTTCCCTTTGACTGTCATTTACAACTCTTACCAACTAGTCAGAAATTTATTTATTAATCCTCTTTTTCTATCCCATGTCAAGAAGAGTTTGGCAGGACAAGTTTGCAGAGAGAGGACAAAAAACAACTAAAGGGCGAGAGTCTAAAAAGCATAAGAACAGCAACATTGGATATGGCAGCAAAATAAATGCTTTTGGATGAAATTGATACAATGGCAAGTAAATAACATCAAGATTCTACAAAAGGAAGTCAACTTTCCTAGACACTGTTCCAGATTAAGTGATTTAGTTCGATCCTGTGTATTAAAATACAAAACCACACTTTATATTTGAGAACAACCGACACTTATTACCTGAATTGATGGCGGTTTTTGCTGGGCTCTCAAATCCCTAACAGCTGACTGCATTATTCCAGACAAAAATTATCAAAATAACACATAAAATTTTACCAAAGCCATGGAACACTCAGTCCAGAAGAAAGGTGTGATGAGAGTCTCGTGGTTTGACAGGAAACAGGAACAAAAGAGACTAAAACTTATGTGAGGATCTTTCGGGAACATTATCCATATGAATTAAGATATCAGGTATATAAATTGTGTGCTATTGAGATGTTTATCATGCAAATTCAAGCTTTTTTAAACTATGTAAACTCAACTAGCACGGCTATTCTGCAATAAGTTCACGGAGAACTTTAAAAAACCAAGTTCATAACTAGATTTCCTAAATTTTGCACTGGTCTTAGAGTGTCCTGCGCAATCCCAATTGAGAAAACATATAGCATACTTAACTTCTCAGTATGAAGACTTATAGCTTCAATTGTACCAATGAAAATTCAGCTATAAAACCAGGCAACACAAAACTAAACTGGTCACTATCTCCAGAGGAAGGGAACAGTACATGGTTTCTCTTAACCACATTTTCTTCAAATCATTAAAATCATGTTACCTAGTCTCTCGGATGTGTTCATAAATTCCCATTTACTAGACAAAACTTGGACATAATTTCTCATAATCAGAAAATATTATTTCTATAAATTAACGGAAGATTTATAAGAAGAAAATTAGAATAATCCTGTCCATTGTGACAAAAAAGCCTTTATTTCATATAACCTGGTCAAGCTCAAATTTATTTTACACTGGATACCCAAATAAACCAAGCTTATTTCTTGGTTTGTAAGGAGGACATACAATTGTGTAGAAATCACAACCTAACAGAACACTATTTTTTTCTATTCTAGAAGGCTAACTTGACAAGTTGAAGTAATCCTCGAGTATTTTTCATCCCAAATAGCAAACAAGCAGCATATAAACATTATACAACTGGTAAAAGAGAGCTACAATAAACAAATGGTGTAGAAAATCCTACCTTAAGCTCTGCTATCTCCTGCTCACGTTTAGCAAATGTTACAATAAATGCAGCTTCTTTCTTCTTGGCCTTTTCAAGCTGATGCAATGCAATTAGCTTTTCATGAGCACATTCAAATAACAAGATATAAAACTAATGAGAATATCATATGGGCAAGAACCTGCTCTCGCAGTGACTCCTCAGAGGATCTAAGATTGTGAAGATAATTAACAACCAATTTTGGATCTGCAAAGAACATGGTACAAATTATGATGTAAATGTTGCATAGTTATGCGATCAAGTTTGGCTCATCAAAACTATGTCATATGACTCATATCAAGGTACCAACCACGAGGCATAAACATAGCATGCATTCTAAACTTACTCATGTCTTCACATAAGCATAAGATTCAGCAAATTAGGTCCCAAAATAAAAATACATTTGTCCCCATTTCATGTGATACTTCATAATTTTAAAGATTATCAAAAATCTTGCAAATTATCGAGAAGGAACCATTCACACGCATAACTAATCATTATACAGCAAGCTTTACACAGTTTTTCAGTTCCTTTATCAATAAACCAGGTTAAGGGTTCATGAGGCGCTTGGATTGGGTGAATGCTGTTTTCCGCTAAGCATTAGACT
>JAULKK010000010.1:3154445-3172918 GCA_032355705.1 Rubia peregrina
TTTAATATTTAAGAATAGGAAGGGAGGTATTTACGTCATCGAGGTGGTTATGAGACGCCATTGTTATCCGATCAAGAAAAAAATATGAAACCCTAAACAGAACTTCTGGTTCTGAGTTCGGCGGGAAGTCGGAGAAGACGACTACTGTACTAAGTACCAAATCTCGTTTTTCACCTTGGCTCTATTGTATCACAAAACTGATAGTACTGCAAAGCGAAGATTTGGGCCTCATTGGGCTTTATAAAATTGTTCTTCAAGTAACTTCTAAATTTCTTACTTGCATCGTTTGTTTTTTAGCGAACTATATAACTCTACATAATTCACGAAAGTGCACATATAATCATGTGATAATTGAAAATATAAATATAACTCTAGATAGTTAGTTTATATGCAAATATAACTTTTTTCGACGGTTTGAGGCTGGAATTAGAGGAAAATTTGATTTTACCCCAATAATTTTTTTATAAAAATTGAAAATTTTAAGTTAGTATTATACCCCTCATCTCCTTCTCCTTCTCCTTCTCCTTCTGCGTTTCTCTCCTTCTCCTTTTACGTTTCTCTTCGTTTTCTCTTCTTCCACTGAAAGAGAAAATTACATTTCTCTTCTTCCAACTCCGGCTCCGGCGCCCTAGTGGCAACGCGAGTTGAAGATAGCAGTGGCAGCGGAGGTGTAGCGGAGGCAAGTTCCCTGTGAACAGAAATGCGAAGAAGATTGGTGAGGGGGATAGGGGTGATGTGTCACAATTTTTTGGCGCTTGGCTGAGCGACGCCAGAAATGGTGGTCGATGGTGGCGAAGGTGCCATAGGGCTAGGGTTTCGGTGGAGGGCTGGAATGGGGATGCGTTGGGGATTTGGGGTGGTGGCGAAGTGGTGTCTAGATGAATGGAGCGGCGGCAGTGGATTTCATGGTGGTCGTAGCCTTTGAATTCAAATCACCACCCAGCCCAGGCGGATGAGATTTGGAGTGAGGGTGCTAGGGCAGAGATGGGGCTAGGCTGCTCGCCGGATTAGACAAATTAAGCACCGGTGGTTATGGTATCTCGACGGTTTGGCGAAGTTCGACGATTGAAAAGGATGATGAATTGCAGGTGCTGACATCAACTCACGTTGGTGTTGATTCTCGGGCTGTTGGGCTCGCTGGAGGAGGGAGAACGCTATCGTCCTCGGAGTCGCTGATTTCATCATCGTTATCGTCATCTGGGATGGCAAAACCCAGGTCGAAGAAGGGCCCATTTTTCAGAGTCATCGGATAAGTAGGTAGAGGACGTAGTGGCGGCAGTGAGTACGGTGGTGGCGGTGGAAGAGGAAAGGGAAAAATTGTCCATTCTGATTCAACATTTAGCCCAAGGACTTTTTTGTCATTTCAGATAAGGTCAACTACCAGAAACTGAAGTCAACGTCGAAATTGTTACCATAAGGTTATATTTTCACTTTCGTTAAGTAGTTAGAGTTATATTTGCACTAAAAATTAACTTGGGGTTATATCTGCACTTTCTCAATTATATAGGGTTATATTTCTATATTTCCCTTTTTTAAAAAATCAAAAGGACTTTACTATGAATGTTGTCAAGTGTACGGATGGGTTGAATATGAATTGGATAAAATAGATAATTAGGACACTATTATGTTGAGACAACTTTCCTAAATGAAAGGTGATTATCATCTCATCGTGATTGGGTGATCTCTCAGGGACCAACCCCAATAAATACCAAGGTATTCCTCATTCTATTCAATCAATTCTCGTTATTTAGATAGAACACTTTTGATCTGACTTTGCCATCGGAGTTTCTTCCCCCAACTACCCGGGAAGTTTATTTTGCAGGATCGGTGCATTGAAGCAACATTCGGCTATCAAGATCCTGATTCGACATACATTAATTGGCATGCTTGGTGGGACACGACTATCAACAATCGAGCACCTTGTTCAATGGCACCATTAAAAAGACCAATGAGAAAGGGCAATTCACAAGACTCCTTCATTCAGATTGATGGGGGCGTATCTACTTCAGGAGGCCACTAGTCTGTCACAAAGGGTTAACCCTCTCATGGAAACTGATCCACCGCCTTTATCCAACCAACGAATGATGGTTAATGTGTCACCTGCCTGAAAAACACCTATTGATCATGTGGTCACAACAATACCACTCATTAATCATGTCACGACCGGAGCTATATCCATACCAATGGTAGAATAGTTCGAGGGTCCTAGGGATGCACTCACATCATCGCTTGATACAAGAGAACAAGTCATCGGCCATAAGTTTATCCAACAACACGGAGTGGACATCACCAAATTCGTAGAAGAACAACGCAACCTTATTGCCACCACGAGGCAGGTTGAAGGCATCGCTCATTCTAAAACAAACCCTAAGGCTGGCTACATCATGTATACATCAATGAATGAGATGTAGTTTGCTAATAGGAAATATCGGGCTATACACATATGCAAGTTCTTGTACCTACGTAGAAAAAATGAATGTTGTTGTCGCTCCCATGAATGCATATGCCTCATTACATCCACCATACCAAGATTAAAAAAGATAATACAACAAATGCAGTCGGTTCTCATCACCACTATGCAAGCTGACCCAAATTTGGGAACAACCGCTTATCAGATGCAACAGGCCAACACTAATCAACCATCGTTAACCAAGCAACCGCTTCACCGACCTTCACTGTTTCACACATCAGGGAAATTGTATGCACAACAATCAAGTACGGATCTGACCCTGGGGTTAAACCGCATATGCTTTAGCTCAGATGGCGGCACCTCTTTATACAACAATAATGGGTTATGCCCAAATGTACACCAGCAACGCGAGAATGGCAAAGAGATTCGTAGATGATAGGACCCTCGGCTTTATTGATAAAGAGCTGGAACGTATGATCGGAAAGCAGGAACATCTATTTTCTTTGTACTTTATAGTGGTTACAAGCTTACAGCAGCAACCCCATAGAATTCGTTGCAAAAGCTCCAGGATAATGTTCCCACCTATGATGGAGAGTACAATCCCGGACAACTTCTCATAACTTATCTGCAGTTTGTGGCATCACGAGACATCCCCCCCTTAACACTAGATGCAAGTTAGTAGGGCATACCACATAGGTAAAGCCTTATCATTGTAACAATCCTTTCTTAGAGGATAGCTCACCTATTATCATGCCTTTGGTCGAAGCCTGCTCACATACTTCAACCTGTTGAAGTACTTAACCAAGACAATGACAAATCTGCTGAATCTTCGGTAGAAACCTAACGAGTTAATTGCGGTTTTCTAAAGACGATACCCAAAAAGAAGCATGGATGTTATCGACAGAATGAACACCATCATTATCTAAGGATGGCCTGACTGGTGAAAATTTGTTCGAAAACCTAGCGGCAGACACTCCATCTACTGTGCAGCAACTCTAAACCATCGTGGAGAGACATGCCAAAGTGGAGAAAGCCATCATTGCTATTTAGAAAGTTGATAGAGCATCAATAACTAGTAGGTATTGGAGTATGATATTTAAAGGTGATAGAGCATCCACGACTGGGAAATCACACATTACTTTTTTTTGTCTTATATTTATCCTTGAGCATTACATGCTGATTAATTACAATCGAAAAATTTTCCCTTTCGGTGAACCCAAATAGAGAGATGTTGACTTCTTTAATTAATGTCTGTCTATCCCTAATTGGTTGAAATAGCTAGCAAGCATAAATTTCACTCCTCTCCCATCATTGCTAGGGCGATACCAAATATTCACTGAAATCACCATAAGATCGGAGCATGGAACATGATTGGGCACAACATCAACATCCAAAAATGTGTTTGTTTCGTTTGGCTTGAAACATTTTTTTGTGGGATCCTTCGGAGGTTTAGACCGATTATAATTCTTGATCGCACTATTAGACATGTCATCCCCACTGATTCTATTTATTATATTCACTACTTTGTCATTTGTAGGGGCCAGATCCTTGTTTTCGATTGAATGTCGATCCTTGTCATCATCCTAGTTAGAACTTCTATCTTGCCTTTTATCTTTACATTGGGGTTGTAGTTCTATGAACATGTCCCTGAGCCGGCTCTCTTTCTCGTTGCCAATCTTCCTTTTCAGCCGAGAAGAGTATATATACTCCCAGAACAAGCCACGGTTAATGCATCTCTCAGCTTCTCCCTTCAGTTTATAGCATTCTTCCATGTCATGTCGTTTATCCTTGTGATAGTTATAGTATTTTGATTAATCTTTTTTCCATTTCTTATTCTGCATTGAAGCTGGTGGAGAAAGAAGATGTATGTTTACTGCCAGGATACTTGTCCTAGATTTTGTCTGTAGGGTATACGTCTCGAAGCGGGGCTTCAATGGTGGATCCGATCCTTTTCTTTGTTTTTCTGACCTATCCCCACTATCGGTCATTGGACCCTTGTATAAAGGGTTTTAGAAAAACTGGACCCCAAGAATTTTGGGTTACAAAAATAAAAGGTCAACTAAAGAAATTTTGGTATTGAACTTGTCCAAACGTAAACTGAAAGAATAAATTAAATATAAAATCAAAACATATAAAGAGTTTTTTTATTAAAAAATGACTCCTAAATTTTTTAACCCCGCTACAATTGCACAATCAGCAATGTCCTTAGTTTGGCTATGTGCAAAGATAATAAATTCATTTAATTATTATCTCCTATTTTAATATTCCTTATAGTTTTAAGGTTGTACAATAATTGTGTGAATACCAATTTCCACTATCAAAATATTTAATCCTCTCAAAAAGAACTTTTATGAGACAAAAAAAACTTAAAAACTAGCATTCCCTTATTTTGTGGTGATTGAATTCCAAGACCAATCACGTAGTGTAAGAAATCGATTTCGAAAGTAGCACGTGAGGCAATAGTAAAAGCCATAGTGTAGGCTTTTGGTGATAATTAAGTGTAACCATTAATTTCTCGAATAAATAAGTGCATTCGATTGACAATGAAAAGAGCTTTAATTTTGGTCGACAATGGGTGTTTTGGAGATTTATTTGTTGGGTTGGGAAGTCATCAATTCAGGAATAGTAGAATCACTTATACCGCGACGGACATGGCTATACAGTATTAAAGCCATGCTGCTTTTTTAGGCCCCTCGACCATGCTTAGTAGTTACTTGTAATTGCCTTTACTGATGCATCTTCATTGTGCTTTCACTTTCTAATTATCGTTTGATTAAGGAATTACTACTCCCTCTGTCCCAGCAGTTTTGGCCTATTTTTTGGTCAACTTTCTCATACCATGTTTGACCATCAATAACTTTAAATACATATCTTAATGGTATATTAAAATTTGATATTTAGAAACTACGTAAACATATGAGTCTAACAATATCTCACATGATAATATTAGAGTCTATATACGAATTGAAATTTATGGTCAAATTGGTCTGAGAAAGTTGACAAAAAAAATAGGCCAAAACTGGTGGGACGGATGGAGTATAAGTTAGTAATTATAATAATCTCAACTTAAGCCATTGTATGTTTCGTGCAAGACGTTATTTTTTATAAATTAAGAAACAGTCAAAACTTGTAAATAATAAAAAAAATTGTAAAGCAGAAGTCTCATGAAAGATGGTCTAACTTATGGACCTGTCACACAACTTAAAATTTATTTATTTTTTAAAAATATCATATTTTGTAAGTTAAAACATACTCTCTCCGTCCCAGAATAAATGGCACCTTTTTTGGTCAAATTTCTCACACCATGTTTGACCATTAATAACTTTAATTATGGATATTAATGGTACATTAAAATTTGATATTTAGAAACTACGTAAACATAGAAGTCTAACAATATCTCACATGAGATATTATTTTCTATATACTAATTAAAAATTATAGTCAAACATAGTTTGAGAGAGTTGACCAAAAAGGGTATCATTTATTTTGGGACGGAGGGAGTATATAAGGTGTGTGTTTGATATAAAAATATAATAAATATTATATAAAAATATAATATTTAAATTATATATTTAATATTTAATTTAATAAAT
The DNA here is from genome assembly GCA_032355705.1 of Rubia peregrina. NCBI lineage: Eukaryota > Viridiplantae > Streptophyta > Magnoliopsida > Gentianales > Rubiaceae > Rubia > Rubia peregrina. Next base: position 3,160,449 of record JAULKK010000010.1, read on the forward strand.
ACAGTGTATAACTGTATAAGTAATAATATACAATGAATTATTCATAATTTAAGGACATGGAACCTGCCAAAAGATCTCATATACATCTGATAACATTCGAAAAAGTGGCTCGACATTTCCTTTGCTCTTTTTTGTGTGTTTTGTTGAACTCTTCCCGCTTTCATGAACTTGATTTGTATGTTTTAATAATTTGCATGGCTCGTAAAATAAAGAAGAGACGGAAATTATACAATATGACTGTGTTTGTAGCATTCGTACGTAGCTGTCGATAAACTAAACATGAGCACGATGACCATATTGCGTCCACACATGCACATTAAATTAGGATCCATATATATTATCTTCCTCTATTTTTTAATATAACCGTTCTAAGTGAAAGTCAAATATATGAAGGCAGTGATCAATCTCAGCATAAATCACGTGTTACCATGTGTTTAAGAGGTATTAAGAAATAGTATATTACGTGAATATTACTTGTATTTAGAATAAATTCATTTTCTTTTTCTGCATAGGTCATTTTTACCTCAATATATTGTAACTCATATCATGAATACAATCACAACATTACACCCTTATTTTCTACATGGTATCAGAACCTAAAACCTAAAATCCTTCCACCGTTGTCTACAATCTAAACCCACCAATGCTGACCGCGTGTCCAACTCACGTACTGCTGCCTAGCTCGCCGCCTAGCTTGCCGCCCGATTCCCATATCGCAAATATGTTGTCATCGTTGTTGTGTTGTTGTAATCGTGGTTGTGTTGTTGTCATCACCAATCCATATTTCCCTTTTCCAGTCAGTCACGCACTGCTAGTGTCTCTCACACACTGCATCTGACCTTCACGCGCCTTCGTGTTGTTCCTCTGCCGACGATCTGATATGATCTGCCACTACTACTGCTATTCTGATATGCTCCAATGTCTACCTCTGAATCTAATTTTGTTGTCAGTCACTGCCCTCAGCCACCATTCGCCGGATCCGTCACCTCATCACCGGGATTTTTGGTTGGGGCATCCGGCTCCCCTGCCCGATCTGATTTTGGCCCTTCTCTATATGATGACCAATGGATTACGGCCCTCAATTTATTTAATCAGTTAAATTACCCTTCTAACCATGGGTCTGGTAATCCTACTTTACCTTGAATTCTCGATTCGGGAGCTTCATATCACATGACTGGTGACAAATATTCTCTTATTGACATTACTGCGGCTACCGATTCTATTAATGTTGTACTTCCTGATGGATCGATCTGTGTTATCTTCTACACAATATGGTTCTTTTCATTTTGGAGATATCACTCTTACTCATGTGCTGTATATACCTACACTACGATGCAACTTATTATCATGCTCTAGCTTGTTGTCTGCCTTAAAATGTCTAGGTTTACTTACTGAAAATTATTACATATTACAAAATATCAGTACGAGGACTGTGATTGGCGTGGGTGAACAACAAGGGAGGTTTATTGGCTTTGTTAGTTGGATACGTGTGTTCAGTCTCATATCCTGCAGTCAGTTCTGACAGTTGCTTCAATTTTTGCATCCTCATTTGATTTATGGCATCAACGTCTTGGTCATCCATCATCTACGGTATTATCTTTTGTTCCAACATTTGATTTATGAGCTTGTGAATCCAATGTTTTCCAACTGCGTCAGGTGATATCAGAGAAAGCTTTCTCCTATTCCTTTTCGCTTGATTCATGATGCGAGATCAACCAAGGGAAATTTAGATGGGGTGACCACGATTTTTAAAGCCCCCTTACTACTTTGATGACACGGATGAACAACTAGATGGCTGCGTTGACGCGGTAGATGAATAATATGAGCAAAGGAGATTGATCAGAAAGAAGAGGAGGGTTGAACACAAATCCCCAAGAAGAAACCACGATTTTCTCGAGGATTATGAATCTGAAGAATAAGTGGTGGAACAAAGAAGATGTTCGCGTGATCGTAGGTAGTTAATGTGGTAATACTGATTATCGTGTGAAGGTCAATAGTCTCTTGTTCTATGGAACCATGGGAGTGTAGGATTTTTATTTTTTTGGATTGGCAGGTTGATGTTGACATGTTTTTCGACATCATGGATGTCCCTGAAAACAAGTAAGTTACTGTGGTGGCGATCAGGCTGAAAAGTACCTCTGCAGTATGGTGGAAAAGCTTGATGTCCAGAGGTAGAGACAAGGAAAAGGGCTAATCAGATTGTGGAGGCATATGAAATTGTTGATATTGGATCTTTTTCCACCAATAGATCAGGAGCAAATTTTATACAAGATGTGCATTGAGTGCGCCCAAGGAAAGAGGACCGTGATAGAGTACACAATTGATTTTTTTGCATTATTCTGAACATAATGACCCCATGAAAACTGACAATTAGATAGTAGCTAGGTATATCACTATCTTGAAGACCTCGATACATGAAAATATGGAATTGCAAATTGTATAAATCTTGTCAGAGGCTTCCACAACCTGGTCATGAAGGCAGAGCTGATGGAAAAATATATTAAAATGGCCCAAGATAAAGTTTAATATATATATATAGTATATATAAATGGATACATTTTTCTCCGTGGACCTCATATTGATTTGGATCACTTCTAATAGTGAGATACTTATTGAAGCATAGGATATTGAAATAAATGATATATGATAAGGTATCAGTCAAAATGTCCAAGTTAGGAACACGGCCAACATAGCCTTTCTTCATCCTTGAAGGCTCGAAAAATTGAGTGACAAAATTAGATCTATCACTTAGTCGGACGCACCGAATAAGAGAGGAATCTCAGCTTGAAAAAACATATGATGCTATACTTCCAGGATACGCTACAAGAAAGTATCTCAAAAACATTATGTAAAGTCCATATTTAGTTAATTGACAATTTGTAGAAATTATGCAAATATGAAATGATTTATGTTGAAACATCAATGAAAGAAATATGTGTTATATAAGGAAGTTATTAAGGAAAACCGGAAGAAATATTTCTATCCAAGTCTGAGATTGAATAATATATCAATTCCTATATTTATGCGATTGATTGGATTTAAGGAAATAAAAATATATTTGATAATATCCTTGTCACAAAGGATTTGGTTTGATTGGATGAAATTTATTTAATTCCTTTCTTTAAGGGATTGGATTTGGTAATTCCTATTTACAAGGGATATGATTGTAATCAGAATTTGGGATGGAGAAGGAATTATTCTCGCACAGAAATTGATGTGTGTGACTGGTATAAATAGAAGACAATTTGGCTGAGTTACTTACGCTTTTAATTGAAGAAAATCAAAATCCATGTTTTCATATATATCGAGAGTACTCAAGAGCTTTCGTTTGTGTTCCAACATTATCTTAAACTGTTGATAAACTCATAATCGTATACCTTAATTCCTTGGGAGGAGGAGAACCAGTGTCGACGAGTTTCGAGGTAAGAGGAAGTCTGATCAAGGCATATCGGTAGCAAGGGGAGCTTGCAAAATTAACGTGTTATAATTAGATAAGACAAGTATAATTGTAAGGTGTACTTTGTACTGTATCTTTCTGATTAGTAGATTTATTCTGAATTGGGCCATGCCCCGCAGATGTAGGTGATTTCACCGAATTGGGTAACTGAATCTTGTGTGTTGGCTTTTATATTTTTAACGTACTTTGTTTAAGTTGTAACGAATTAATTGGATTAATTTAGAAAACTGGTAAAACCAAAATTTCACATTATTTAAATTCAATATCGTCGAATCTTGTAGGAATTATAGGAGTCCAAAAAAGGAAATAGGTCATTATACAAAAAATTGGACTTTAACATTACAAGTGAAGGTTACTGGTAAAATATAAAGAGAAAAGTGCATATAAAATCCTACCTAATTCACATAAGTGCAAATATAATATTTTGATAATTGAAATTGAAAATATAACTCTAGATAGTTAGTGTATGTGTAAATTTACCCTTTTCAGCTAATTTAGGCCGGAATTGGGTGAAAAATCAATTTTACCCTCTAAAAAATAAATAAATAAATAAATTGACTTTTTTGACCCCAAAACTTGCTAACCCTAAATGCTTCCTTGGTCCTGCCGTTCTCCACCTTCTTTACTCCCTAAACCCGTTTTGTCCTTCTTCCTTGGTCTCACGGCTGCCTCACCCTACTCGTCGTTCTCTTTCTTCCTTGGTCCAGCCGTTCTCTGGGCTTTCCTTTCTACTGAGGTTGAGAAGAAAGTAGGTGGCGCACGACGATAGCCTTCTTGTCAGCGGTGAGCGACTGGAACCTCATCCTTGTCAACGAGTCGGAAGAAAGAGGAGTCTGGAAGTTGGTAAAATTTTCGAATTAGTGAGCTAAACGGATAAGGGAGATTGAATTAGCATAAGTTCAGGATCGAAGTTGGGGAGATTAGGGAGGGGGATTGAGGAGGTGTGTTTGAGTGATAGGAATATGAGAATCATGGGGATAGAAAAGAAGTGAAGGAGGCGGACCGAGGCTGGAGGGTGGGTGGCGGGGTGGCTGGAGGGGACGTGTGGCGGACTGGGGATGGGGATGGATTTAGGGTATTTTTATCTGTCAATTCTTTGAATTAGGCTAAAAGGGTATTTTGGTCATTTTTGTTTGGTCAATGGGTGGAAATGACCAGTCAGTACCAGAACATAGTTTCTAGGGTTATATCTGAACTTATGTAAAGTGATTAGGGTTGTTTTTGCACTAAAAATTATCTCGGAGTTATTTGTACGCTTATTGAAGTATACAAGATTGCATTTGTACATATCCCAGGAAGCGTTAAGAATTAGGGTGATGAAGATGCGTATGAAATGTGAAACTGGTTGATGACGGATGCAGAGGCATTAGGGAACAAATGGGACAGCCAGTTCACCAGTCCATAGTTGAGGAGTCAACCTCAGTGTCCCCTTCAAACCAACCTCATCATCATCCCCCATTCTTCCTCCTTGATCCAGTGTAAAAGGAATTCATGGAACACTGGTGATAATGGACCTCAATTTAATGGCCACTTCAATTACACGAACGCACGCAACAAAAGCATGCAATTCCTAAAGCCACTTTGGTTGGTTATGTCCACGGAGGGATGAAAAGGTTATCATCAAAAGTTCTACCGAACCCCATTTTCACCATCTCCCTCCATATATTGTCATCCATTTTCAAGACATTCTAGAAAAGGTGTTGGTGAAAATCTTTAAATACATTTTATTATCATACAATTTAGCTATAAATAAATCCTTGAGAAAGTGACTTTGCTAGACAAATATGAAAATTTTCATTTCAATAATTTTTAGGATCAAATCAGGGACAGATCTCGAGAGAAAAAAATGATGAGTCACATTTAACATTAAATAGAGATATTTTTTATTATTTTTTGTTGCAAAAATACTATAAATGTGAGATGAAAATATTGCAGGTTCAAAATTTATATTAAAAAAACTACGTCATTGATATAAAAAAATATAAATATTTCTTAAAATGGCGGGGCAACTGCCTTGGATTGCCCAGGTTGCCTCCGTCTCTGGCTCAAATTATAACTATTCATATATTTCGATACATTTTAAAAGTTTTTCAAAGTTATGAATATAGATTTGTATAGAAAATGTTTCTTTCATATTAGCTAGGTTGTATTTATGCAAGAAAATTTAGGATAGATATCATTTTGAAATAGCTACGAATATCTCGATCGAATTGATATTGGTCAATCATTCACACGAGATGATAACTAAGCTAAGGTATGCATTATCTTTTAACAAAAGATAAGCTAAGCTATAGCTTAAGTATCAAGTACATAAGATAACAATTACACTAAAGCAAACATTCTCTTTTAACATAAGGTAAGCTAGGCTATGTATTTACAACAATGAGAACCTAGTCGCAATAAATAAATAAAAGTACTCATCAAATCATTCCATCAATTATATCGATTATAAAATGACGCTATCTAATGGTTAATTGATGTAAAAGAAGATTTCGCATATATTTTTAAAAAAAAATCGGGATGGAGATTTGTTATTGAGTTAGACATTTTTTGGTGAAGACATTGACCGGCGACCTCTTTCATAAAGGACTTGGCCGGGTAGAGACTCACGTGTGGAGAGGGAGGGGTAATTGATGTGTTGAGTGGGTGGTTTCTACTTTCACTTATTACGGGGACGCGTTTTCATGACGGTTTCTCATCTTTTTGGTATGAATGGACCATCTTTGTCAATTGCTTGTATTTTGAGTGGTAACTTCTTTCTTTCTTTTCGACATAAGTGGGAGCTTTTTAATTTATGTTCCTTTTAGATTCCTCAATGCAATTTAAAAGGAAAGAGAGTTTTATGTTAGACCAACTACTCCATCTGTCTCAGTTCAAGTTGCACACTTTTTGGTCAACTTTTTCAAGACACATTTGACCATAAATTTTAACCAATATATAGATACAAATATCATTACGTGAGATATCATTGGATTTCCTGCATGATGTATTTTGTAAACATCAAATTTTAATACACCATTATTATACAAATAAAGTTATCGTTGGTCAAACATGGTATGAGAAAGTTGACCAAAAAGTGTGCAGGTTGAACTAGGACGGGGGAGTAACACTTAGACAATTATAAAAAAATCATATTTTAATAACTTTTAATGTCAAATTATATATGCTCATACATTGCAATACATTTTTAAAAAAAAATTAAACTTATAGTTACCTCGTTGCAATAAATTAAAACAAACATCAAATTATTCCATAATTTACATCAAGGGCGAACGACTTTAGGGGCCCTGAACTATCACCACTGTTCACCTTTCGCCCCTCAAATTTTTTGAACACTTTTGGCTATTTAACTAATAAAACTGCTAAGTTGTGGTCCTTCCACCAAGTCAAAATGTAATTTCTGTCAAAAACGTTAATTTTAAGGGCAAAATAATTATTTTCCAATTTCTTTTTTGTTTTGCCATTTTAAAAAAAAATCCCCCTTCCCTTTCGTTTTTTTTTCCTGTTTTCTCTTCGGCCCACGTCTTCTGCGGCGAAGTACAAGCTCTTCAGCGACGATGTCTCTCCCGTCTCTCTTGTCTCCACCGTCTAATCGCCGCCCAAACCAATGGTCCAGATTCCACCACCAATTCTCCTTCACTCTCTCCTGTCTCCATCTCCAAACGTCCCGCTCTCCCTGAACTTCCTCCATCTTTCCATTGTGACGGTGGCGGGGATGAAGGTTGAGCTTGGGTTTGACCGAGTTTCATCTTGGTCGAGTTTGGATATTTCTTTTGCTCAGATTTGATTGGTGGAGTACTTGGCCATGTTTGATTCGATGCATTCCAATGGATAGTGTGTTTTCTAGACAGTTTTGGGAGCACGACGACGGCGGATTTGAGCGAACTGAAGTTTCCTGCGAGCTTGTTTTCAACATTGCATCATTTTGCTCAGGTTTCTGCGTTTGTTTTTTCTCTCTGTCGATGCATGTTGCTGTCCATTTTTTTGGCAATACTTTGGTCTGTTCTTGGGAGCATATCCATTCTCATTTTTCTGGTGACTTTCTCGATCGAGTTTTTGGCACCAAAGCGGTGACTTTCCTATGAATTGGGAGGAGTTCCTTGCCCAAATTCGCTTGGTTTTGCACAAGAGTGGTGTACTTGGCCGTATTATTTTGTTGGATTCCATTTGCTTGGTTCCATTTTACGCACAAGAGCGGTGTATTGGTGAGCTTTATTTTTCCGGCGAAGTATGGTTTCAAACATTGGTTAATTTTTGCTTGTTTTTCGGCCGAGATCGGTTGTTCTTTTTTATGATCATATTTGTGTCAAAATAGTGTTCTTGGTCATGTTTTGTTGGGTTTCATTTTGCGGGTTGATGAGTGGCTGAATAGTCAATTTTGGCATATTTTTGTGGTGGCACTGGGGGATTCTGTGGAGGAGTAAAGCATTGGATTTATTCCCTGTCCAGCCTTATTCACCAAACAAATAAGTAAAGGTCGTAATCTCTTCTCCTTATATGTTTATGATATGATTATTACTAGTGATGATTGTGATAACATTGAATTTCTTAAGTGTAATTTGGATATGTGTTTTTCTATGAATAACTTGGATTTACTTTGTTTCTCATCTAGGTATTTAGGTCACCTCTTCTTCTAATGGCTATTTTTATCTCATTCAACGTATATAGCGGATATTTTTTAGCGTGCACATCTTACTGATAACGGGATGATTAACACTCATCTTGAAATCAATGCTTGCTACTCTCCAATTGATGGGCATCATTTGTTTGATCCCACCATATATCATATAGTGTTTTCTAGTTTAGGTTATCTCACATATGGCCAGCAAATATTGAGCATGTTGTTCATATGGTTAGTTAATCTATCATTGCCCCTACTTCGTTCTTTAGTTTTTTTTATTCGCATTCTCATTCGAGACACCCAGTTTTGTATTCTATTGTTTCATTTATCATCGTTGTTAGAGTTGTGTGCATATTCTAATGATTATTCGGGTATCTTAGAGTTTTACTAATGCGTGCAAAGTTCACCACTAAATTTTGTAACTTTCCTGGCGACTCACTCATTTCTTGGAAGAGTAAGAAATATGATGTTATTTCTCGTTTCTCCACAGAAGCTGAGTATTGTGTTGTAGCTTCAATTACTTGTGAGATTGTTTGCTTGTTGATATATGAATCGCACTTCGTATTCCTACACCATTACATAATCAAAGTGCTATTCGGATTACACGTAATATGTTCTTTCATGAGTGAACCAAGCATATTGAGAATGGTTGTCATTTCACCCACCATCGTTTGCAGCTTGGTACTATTACACTACCTTTTGTTCCCTCTTCTCTCCAGGTTGTTGATCTGTTCAAGAAGGCTCATTCCACTGCGAGCTTTTGTTTCTTATCTGACAATTCCTCTATTTTTATTGGTGTAGCATCGTGAGTTTCATGGTCGTGTTAGCATTATATATATACTCCCCCTGTCCCTTACAAATTGGGACAATTACTTTTGGATCGGTATTTTATGCAAAATAAGGTAGAAGTGTTGATGGAAAATAAAGGAATGGTATTTTGGTAATAGAAGAGTTGACTAGTGGATATAATCAACCTCTTGAGGAATAATATAGTAAATGTATAAACTCATATTTTGTCACTTTAAGTAAGAATTGAATTGTGCCAATTTCTATGGGACGGACGAAAATAAAAATTGTGCCAATTTCTATGGGATGGATGGAGTATATATATTCAATAAGGATTATATATTCTTGGGATATATGCCAATATAGCCCTACCTATTTGAGTACATGCCAATATAATACTCAAATACTGTTTAGCACAAAAAATCCTAACTACTTAATGAAAGTGCTAATATAACCATCCGGAGTATATTTTGGCATTGACTTGCCATTTCCGGTCATTGAGCTACTGGGAATGACCAAAATACCTTTTGGGCCAAATTCAAAAATTTGAAAGACGATTCTCTCCCCCCCCCCGGTTCTGCCACCTCCGCCACCATCGCGACATTACCCATCTCGCCTGACGCTACCCACCTAGGTCCACCTCGTCGCCACCGTGAAACCCTAACCCACCTGCCCCAACGCCACCCACCCGCCACCGCCACAAATCAAGAGTAGAAGAAACAAACGAGATTCGAGAAGGAGCCCCAAATCGAAGAAGTAAGGGAAAACGAATAAGGGGGTATAATAGTAATTTTAATTTTTCTAATTTTTCTAATTTTTTTTCATAGAGGCAAAATGTCTTTTCACGTAATTATGACTAAAAGTTATCCGAATGGGTACATTTGCATTTACCTTTACTATTGAGAGATATATTTGTACTTTCAATCATCAAAAGGTTATATTGACACTTATGTGAATTAGATAGGGTTATATAAATATATATTTTCTCTATTCTTTTCATATCAGCCTTTAGCATTCTCTCCGCTATGTATTTATTAAGACTCAAACCATGTGCAGTGGCAAAACCATTCTGAAGCCGCTCTTGTGGTTTCAGTTCATTAAATATGCAATCTCTCTCTTCCACCTCATCAACTGAAACCACAAAAAATCATTCAATTTTTACCTCCACAGTAGTTGAAACAACTTCATGGACCCCACTTTAATTTCTCTATCCTACTAATATTTTCTCTCAATAAATTTAATTTAAATAAATTTGCCTACCAAAATAACCCTATTATTTGCTGAAAGTGTCAATATAACCCTGTAAAATTTAAAAGTGCAATTCTAACCCTAAGTTTTACAGCAAATGTGCCGATATAACCTTTTCGCACTATTCAGACGTTGACTTGACATTTTCCAGCATTGACCAAACCTAAAAATACTAAAATACCCCTAGTCTTAAGATTAGAAATGTAATGACGAAAATACCCCTGAGTTCTTCTTCTTCAACTCTTTAACCATTGTTGCTCCTTCTTCAACTCCTTAACCACTGCTACTCCACCACTGTCGCTCCGCCGCACCATCGTCGCCGCCAGAAATTTGCCGGAAATTAAGTTTCGCCACCTCACCTCTAACCACCCAAATCCACCGCTGCCCGACCTTCCCTCAACCGTGCCCAGCTCCACCACCCTCGCCCAACACCACCACCGCCACCATCTCTAAACCCTAGCACCACTACCACCATCTTCTCTCCACCCAAAACCACTACCATCGTGACATAAAAACCTAATCAATCGGGAAAACACTTCAGAATGTTCAATCAGGATTTTAGCGTTTAAAAATAAAGAGAAGGTACCTGCGAGTTTTCGCAAATTTCTCCGCAGGTCAATCTCCACACCAGAAAAGCATAGACAGCCGCGACGCAGCACCACCACCACCATCACAGCCGCGGCGTAGCACCACCGCCACCATCTCCTCTCTAAACCTAGCACGACACAACCATTTCCTCTCTAAATCCCAGTCACTGCCCTCGTCGTCCTCGCCTTTGCGACACCCTCTCCGCCGGATGCAAATTTCTGGGCAAAAGAGAAGATTTAGGCTTCACATAAATGTCGTCCTTGCCGTTTGCGCATAAATTTTTTAGCGTTGTCCTCGTCATTTTGGAGACTCAATCACTAGTCAAACGCCGGAGAGGAAGAAAATGGATTTGGGCTTAATAATAGGGTTTCCACACCAGATCTACGAAGAAGGGAAAAGGAATAAAAGCAGCGGCGGGGTTAATTAGGAAATAGGACTTGTTTTACTTCTTTTTTTCAAAAGTAAGGGTATAATTGTCATTTTTTAAAATTCCGGTCAATTTCAGGTGGTCAGGGTTAGATTGGCACTTTCGTCCAAATAATAGGGTTTGAATTGCACTTTCAGATTTTACATGGTTAGATTGGCACTTTCGACCAAAACATAGGGTTATTTTAGCACTTAACTCAATTTAATAATACTCTTGTAATTTTTTAATAGAATTTAATTTCTTAAAATTTCAAATTTTAAAATTTATTTTATGAAAAATAATTAGAAAGAACCATTTTAAAAAAGAATTTAATTTTGATTTTTTTAAAAGATTAATAAATTTAGATTTTTTTAAATAAAAATCAATTTTTTGATTTATTATTATTTTTTAGATTTTTAAAAGGAAAATAAGATGTTTTTTAATTTTTAAAATATCATCTTTTAAAAAATCGTTAGGACACGTGGCACCACGTGATTAGGCCATGTGTCCAACTGAATCAAAAAAAAGGCCCAGACAGCTGCTGCCACGTGGCCCAATCAGAGGCTACCACATGGCAGACTGGGACAAGAAAAATGGACCGCACGTCACCTAACAGCACATGGCTTCTGACGCAAAAGGCAATTCAGATGATTTTAGTTTTCTGAAACCACCACCCAGCTGCAATTAATTGCTACCACTTTGAGACCCTCATTGTGGGTTTAATGGTTCCAGTGTGATTTCAGCGTGGTTCCAGTTTCGAATTGAAACCATTTTGAAACACCCACTGAACATATTCTAAGAACCCTTTGATAATATATTTATTTTATCTTCTAATCCCCAAGTCATCAAAATAAACCTAAATTGGGGTCATTAATTGATTAGATTATTACATGACATTTATATGACAGTTTACTTTTTTTTAGAGCATATTCAATGGTGATGTTTATGGATCTTCTTCCACGAATTTTAAAGCTTGTAGCAGATCTCTCACTGTTATTTTAAAATCCACACATACAACTTTCAAAGCAGTACATCTCTACCTAGCATCCCGCTAGCATTTAAATTCATTTTAGTTGCCATTTAATTATTTCCACATTTCTTCACCATTTAATCCAAATGCCAATAAATGGTTGTTGCTTACTATTGGATGGATTTGTAACTTGCCAACTCACCAGTTTAAAAAGATGATATATATGACAGATCTAAGTACAAGAGGTTGTAAGTAACTTACCATTGAAGATGCTCTTACAAAGATCTTACCATGTATAATGGTGAGACTCCTCTGAGACATCTCTTGTGGTCTCAGTTAATTAAATAATCAACCTCTCTCTTCCACCTCAGCAATTGAGACAACAACTAAATCA
>JAULKK010000010.1:3197218-3208737 GCA_032355705.1 Rubia peregrina
ATGTGAAGTAAGTAGGGTTATAATGATATATATCCCTAGTTTTAAAAAGAAAGAAGAGAAAGTTTTAAAAAAAGTGGTCTTTCCATAAGTTTATGGACAGTCCACTGTACTTTTTAGATTAAATGTTGTAAATTTTTATAAAATATAAATGCTCAATTATATTTCAAAACTTAAAACAAGTAATAATGTGCATTTTAATGTGAAAATATATAATTTTAAAAAGTATTTAATTTTTTTAAACTTAGTATGTCCGTCTCTTGAAAGACGGTATGGAAATACCAAGGTTTAAAGTATAAATTAGAAGAAATGAAGATAAAATTTTCGAGTTGCATGAATCGGGTTATAAACTTTATAACTACTAAATGTTGCATAGTTAAATTTTAATATTGGAACTAAGACATCTTACCTTTTATTATTATAATTAAACCCCATCTTTATATTATGTAAAGAATAAGTTTAATTAAAATTATAAAAGATTAGAGGTCATAGTTACAATATTAAAATTTTATTATGCAACGTGTAGTAATTATAAAGTTTATAATTTGGTTCATGCAACCCAAAATTTTTATCTTCATTTCTTCTAATTTACACTTTAAGCCTTAATCTTTCCATGACTTTGGAAAAATTATCTTTTAAGAGACGAACTCTTTAACAAATGTAGTGTATATGATGAAAAATACAATTAATAAACTTAGGACATGCCACCTGTCATGAGACCGGAGAGAGAAAGAGACGTCATTGACACTCAATTAAAAACTCGACCAGGGTTAAAAAGAGAGTTACTATTTTGGACTCCGAGTTAACACAGTTGGAGTTCCTCCTCGTCCTTTCGATCCCCTCTCCTACTCGTATTTCTCTTCTATTTTCCCACCAATTTATTTAATATTGATACACAAATTTTATTCACTCACCCAATTTGTCCGGTACAATTTGCCTTGTGATATCAATCTAATCGGAGAACTATCGCCGTAACCTAGATCGGAGTTCCGGAGCACCCGACTCGATTCCGTTTCCGGTGAGCTTTCCATTGTTTTTCTGTTCGTACTATGCTGCTATTCGAGATTGCGGTTAGGGTTTTGAACTTGCGATTATCTCGCGAGGCTTAGATTTTTTTAAAAAAATTTGGGGGCTTGAACATGCTGTATAAATTAGGGTTTTCTCCTTCCGGATGAAGATTGAGAACCATGAGGTATTATGTGGTTTTGGAAGTTAGGGTTTTCTGTGAGTGTTCGAAGGCGTGGTTAGGCTGTTGAAGTTGCTCTGGCTTTGACAAATATGCTCTTGTAATTAGCAATATATTGAGCTTTGCTCTTTTCACCTCTCGTTTTCTGGGTGTGAATAAATAAGAGAAATCGTAGTGGTTGGCTGCTTTTTCATCAGTATTGTAGGTCAGGTTCTTTGGGGAGTAAAGTTTCCTATCTTGTACAATTCTTAGTTGCCTATAGGGCTCTTACTGTTTATTGTCAATGAAAAGACTCTAACTTGACACTCCTGACCGTTTCCCATTTTATGACTTTGGGCCTAATATTACTGCACGGGACTCTGTTTTTGATGGGGTTGGGGGTGGGGATTGGTTGGATGAAGAACCACTTTGCATTTGGAGGCCATTCCATTGAATATGGAAATATGGATAGGATTTATAGGATAGGGTTGGAGATTAATTTGGAGGGCTGTTTGGGTTTGGGGGGAGGTGAGGGACATGGGAGGATAGATGGGAGGGATGGGAACCACCTAGTATTATCTATGTTTGCTTGTTTTATTGTGTTATTTTACCTCATGCATCAGTCACATCATGCACAAACTCAAGGCTTTGTGCAAGACTGTGTTAATCCTGTGGCTAAAGGAATGGCTCAGATACATCCTACCCTTCCCTGGACCAGATCCTGTTTCTGAGTGGGATATCCTGAAACTATGAGTGTAACTGTAACTATTAGTGTTTATAAAACAGTGTATTGCTTTCCTTTTTGACAGGGGCATGCTCTACTAAAAGGCCATTTTGCATTTTATCATCTCAATTATGAGGAGATGAAATCACCGTTTCTTTATATCTTATAATAAAAATAATTCTGTCGTGATGTGGGTAAGGATCTGCTGTGTGGAAAGGGAGCTGATCTGAAAAATATACCTGCTAGATGCAAATGATTAGGGGTAAATATATTCCTTTGTAAATTTTTGAGTTGAACTCTATAGGAACTGCTCTTGATTTTTTTTTTTTGAGTTGAAAAGTTTGAAAACATCACTGTTGAAACACAATGTTGGAGTTCTAAAGAAGACATTCACATCTATAAATATAAATTACAAGCAAAACACATGGTGTGGATTAACTGGTGCTTTATTTCTGATAGTGCTACTGAAGCTGATGCTAACAGTACTTCAGGGGTCTAACTTTCTCTTCTACGTAGTATTATTAATGATTGGGCAAAGCTGATCAATGGTGTTTAGCTTACTTGTTCAGACTGCAGCTGTATCATTTGAATGATCTTGGGATGTTATTTGGAAGATGACATCAAATCTTACAGCAGGAGAACGGAGGTACAAAATTTCTTTACTGTAGTTGGTTGGAATGGCAAATTGCTATTTAGATTATGATGGGCACATTAGAATTTTGGCAATCTTGATCGTGATGTCAGAACATCTTACTGTTGAGAAATATGGTTATTACAGATGGGCTTCTGCAAGAAGAACAGGAATGACAGTCTTAGGGAAAGTTGCTGTTCCAAAACCATTGAACTTACCCAGTCAAAGGTATTATTTGGCTTGACCGTGTACTTTTTTGGTATTAAGTAGGTTAGCTTCTGAATTACTCTTCTTCCACAATTTCAGGCTAGAAAATCATGGGCTGGACCCCAACGTGGAAATTGTTCCAAAGTGAGTAAAATGTTCCGCTTGTGCTGCTTTTTGCTCCTTTTCAACATACTCAATTGCAACATTCCGTCCAGCCAATTGCTGGTCTACACTTCTCCTTTGCTTAGTTGGGTCTTTTCTTCTTGTTGGCAGGGGGAGTCTTGGTTGGGGAAACAGATCATCATCTGCATCTAATCCCTGGGGTTCGTCGACGCTGTCTCCAAACGCTGATGGTGGTGCAAGTTCAGCCAGCCAGCTCAGTGGGCGCCCTTTATCTGCTGGGAGTAGCAGTCGACCATCTACTGCTGGCAGTGATAGAACAGTTGAACGTGCAACAAATGCATGGGGTCCTACTTCTAGGCCTGCATCAGCATCCGGAGTTGTTCCATCTAATCAACCATCTGCAACCTCGAGGCCCCATAGTGCAGAGACAAGGCCTAGTAGCTCGCAATTGTCACGATTTGCTGAACCTCTGTCTGAAAGTTCCGCACGTTCCCCAATAACTACTGTAGAAAAAGTGGTATGTGTTCATTGCCATGCACAATGCCTTTTTTATATTGAAACCTCTTTGATCTCACATCTTTAAGGAGGAATGTTACAGTTAAGGCTGACAGTAAATTTGCTTGTGAGTACATCGTTAACTTGTCTGTCTACCTGTACCTTCTCTTGTTGTTACTTTTTTTGGGGGTGGGAGTGTGGTATGTAATCTATCTCTTCTCGATCTCATCCTTGATGTTGGAAGTGCAAATGCATTCCTATTGCCTTAGAAATAGCTCCTTCTCACAGTCACTAGACTGCCTGCATTTTGACTTGTCCACATTCCCATCTAGTACGTAATTTGATCATAGTTCATATGGGTTTTGCTAAATAAATGGAGTATACTTTTTTGGTTTTTCCTAGTCACATACACCCGTAGAGAAAGATCCGATCCAAGATTCTGCTTGTTACAACTTAAAACCATTTAGAAATTGGTGTCAATTGAGGATTGGATGCAATTATGTCTCTTGCTCACTTGATCGACCTTTAGTCGCTGAAGTTTTAGACAGCGACAAAGATGCACAGAGCTTTAGTATTATTTTTATAAGGGGCATGTGCCCCTGCTGACACATATGCCAACCTAATTTTAGCTTACCTGGTTAAGCCAACTGCAAATAGTCTGTTGAAAGTTCATTTGGTATTGGAATTTGTTGGTAGATGGTGTTTCTTTCCTGTTCTCTTGAAATAAATGGCCGTACTAGTAATTTAACATATAAGATAAGAAGCCAAAATAAATATTGCGTAAAAGCATTGACCACAACTTTGTAGGCTGAGTGCAAATACGCAGAATTTTAGCGAAGTCCTTGACTACTACAATCTGGTGCTATTTAACTATATAATTATAAGTATCTGGCCGCTAAATAATTGCGTGTTTATTTATGCTTACCTGGGTTCATTGGTTATTTCTAATTTTCTCCTTGTGGTTTCTAAAGATATGGTTTTTATGAAGTAATTTGGGCCTGGGGGCAACTAATGTTAATTTTAAGTCGAGGGGGCTACTGCGATGTAAGTTATGGGGGAGAGGGGCATAAGATAAATAGGCCTGTTTAGTGGTGTATATTATGTATTGCTGCTGTTGGACTTGTTCTAGAGGATTAAAACAATTTACCCTTGGTTTGTTTGCATGGAATCCAGGGTTTGAAATGGAGCTGAGGTTGTTCACTTTAGAAATTTCTACTGTTAGCAGCCTCAATTCCATTTTCATATCCTCTGGAAACAAACAAATTTTAACTTGTTTAGAGTTTGTACTTCTAAATACTTCAAAACCTATTACTGTTGTTCTGTGTCCTTAACTACATATCCACTAAAGTTATACCCTTTTAGATAGCGTTGTACCCAAATTATCTTTAATGGTTTTCTTTTCAATCTAATCTTCATTTTCTTGACTAATTAACCTTTTTCTTCAGCAGGGGGTCATCTCCTCTGAGAGCGACAGATTTTCTCTTGCTTCTGGGGATTTTCCAACACTTAATTCAAGCAAAGACAGCTCTTTAAAATTTACTGAGCCGCGAGGTGATTATATGTTTCTTTTCAGATGATTTAAATGTGGCTGATTTTCTTTCTGTAGATCTATTGGTTAATGGTTCTTCCGAGGCTTTTGCAACTTTAGATGCTTGCTTTTGCAGTGTCTTTAGTTGTGTTTTGATGATTATTGTGCTTAATAATTTCTGTGATATCTTTGTTGGTATTTGCTATTATAGATGCAAATTTAATGGTGCACAGTTGTGTCTTGTTAGGGATGAAACTACTATTGAATAAAATAGCACATATGTGGTTGTATTTGGATATTGTATGTTAAAGATCTGTTCAGCCTTTATATCTATAGATCTGATTTCATTAGGTATATTTCTTTTTGGCTCCATTTTTCGTGTCATTAGCAGATCAGGATTCCCAAAGCCGTCCTAGTTCAGCTTCTGGAAAGATAGGGAACCCTGAAACATCTGAAGCCGGTCTGTTTTTCTTTACTCTTGTGTTCATAACTGAAGTGACTTCTGATTATGTTATTCTGTGGTATTCAATGAATTTCTGTATGTTCAGATGCTCATATTGGAACATTTAGCAGCTGGAGCAGAGACGGACCTCAGAACGCGGGTGATGGAATCCAACCTGGCCCTTCACAGTGGCATGGGGAGCCTCAACAATATCACAATGCTAACATGCCACCACCACAATTTGATGCATGGCGTGGCCCTTCAGTGAATAGTCCTGCTAGTGTTTGGTATAGAGGACCTACTGGTGGACCACCTTATGGTGCCCAAGCTGGGCCTGGGGGCTTTCATATCGAGCCATTCCCGTATTATTGTCCTCAGATTCCTGGTCCACCTTCTGCAAATTCACAGCCAGTTCCCGGGTCAGGAGCTGGCCCCAGGGGACACCATCACCAAAACAATGGAGAGTTGTACAGGCCTCAGATGCCTGATGCTTTTGCTCATTCAGGAATGCCTTTTAGGCCTGGTTTCTACCGAGGTCCAATGCCCCCCTATGATGGATATTATGGGCCGCCAGTGGGTTATAGAAATTCCGGTGAAAGGGAAGCTCCTTTTAAGGGCATGGCTGGCCCATCTGTTCATAATAGGTATTCAACTCCTAATGCTTTTGATTCTGGTCATTCCCACCATAGACCTGGTAGGAATGATTCTGCTGGAAAAATGCTTCCCGACCATGAGAGAGGTACTCGTCCTGGTGATGGCCCTTGGCAAGGCAAAGTGCTGTCTAGGCAACATAATGAATGGGAAGGAAAGGAGAATACCGAGACTACTGAACGCATACCAATAAACAATACCTCAAATCCTAAGAAGGTTGGCCGAACTGATGTAGTGCCGAGGACGAGGGAGTGGGGTGCTGAGCTTGATAGCGAAGAAGATATGTACTCCAGCGGAACAATGGAAGGTGAAAATGTTTCGTATCAATCTGGTCATGATGAAGTTGGTCTTGATTCAGAAGTCGGAAAAGTCAAACCATCCCATAATATCCATAATTCAGTTGCTGCTAGTGCCCAGATAAATCAAAAGTTTACTGCTGCATCAACTCCAGGCATGCTGCAAACATCTGCTGTAATGAAAAGGGGTTCGGCCATACCTGCTGCTGCAAGAGATTCTACTTTGATGCAGAAAATCGAAGTTTTAAATGTCAAAGTTCGTGGATCTGTGGACACTAATGATAGTGATGTTTTGACCAAAGTTGGTAATGATGCCTCAGTGCCTTTTGGAAAAGTTTCTGCATCAAACACTGGGGCTCTGGCCAATGAAAGGATCTCTAATTTCCGGGATAGAACTTCGCAGCCAGCATTCACTTCTAGGTTTGTGACTAATTATGAATTGTTCTTTATTATGTTTTTGGTCTTTGCTTTGTCCAACCTATATTTTTCTTTTCCATCTTTCAGAAGACCAAGTGATCACATGCAAGTTAAAAATAACGACACTGTTATAGGCCGGCTTCAAAGCCCTGATAACCATGGTCGGGAGATGAAGCCTGTAGCCACTGAACTGCCTGGTATGGCTACAGGAAACAGATCACCTTCCTCTAATGTCCATGTGAGCAACTACCTGCCTGCTGTTGCAGATGCTGGATATTCTTCTGGGAATAATGAGGATTCATCAGCTGATACACTGGACACAGAGGATAGCCAGGCTCAGGTTATTTTTGTTCCAAGTCACGGAGTATCAGTATGTAGTCTCTGTGACTTTTTATTCATTGGTGGCTGACATGTGCATTGTTCACCTTGTATCAGCGAGCTAAAATGAGGGAGTTTGCAAGGCAACGTGCCATACAACTGCAGAAGGAAGAGGAGGAACGAATTAGAGAGCAGAAGGCAAAAGCTTTGGCTAAACTCGAAGAGCTGAATCGACGTGCTGAGAGTAGTAACTCGGGGAAGACTGATATTGTTTTAGGCCCAACTGAACAAGATATAGAAGAGAAGCCAAGCAGAGAATTGAGCATTCTTGGTGCTAAACCTGAAGCTACTATACCTGCTTCAGCACTAAATTTTGGTGATATTAGTCAATTATGTGTGGGTACTGTCCCATTGATTGATAAATCTTCAGCTTTGGCAGCCCATTTTTCAAGTGATAGAACCAAAGGTGTGACATTAGAACCTGCTGTTTCAGATGGCCAGTCATTAGCTGTCAAAGAAAAAATTCCTAAAGCTGCTGCTAGTGAGTTACAAGGTGTCTCCTATTCAAATGAAGCTGGTGTGCCTAGGCATAAACGAAACAGCTTTAAGCCAAAGCAGAATGTTCAACCAAATTATGCAAAGGAGCAGCTGCAGGTGGTCTTTGCCTCTGATGCCCCAAAAGATGATGCTGATGTAACTTCCAAAGAAAATAACTTGTTCGCTTCAGGTGAGGTCCCATCTGGTGAGGAGTCTAACTTGCCAAGATATACTGCCGTAGCTGCTGAGACTCCTACACAGCAGAGAAAGAAAAACTACAATAGTAGAAAGCATAAACCTGATGAAGCAGCACCCACTGTTACTCTGCCACCAATAGCAGTGACTGAAACCAGGCCCATAAAAGCTTGCTCTGAAATTGACAACCGCAATAACATTCAGTCGGATCAGGATTCATGCTCAGCCCAAGGATTGGCTACAGTTGGAGTAGATTCTTCCAAGGAACAGTCTTCTGTACATGGTGAAGAGGTCCAAGGCAGAGTAATTAATCACAGAAAACCTCAGCAGCGTAGATTTTCACGGAACCAGCAATCCAACAGACCCTTGGATAAGTTTCATGGAAATGACAATGTCATGTGGGCACCTGTCAAGTCACAGACTAAATCAGACCAAGAAATTAATCAGCAGACTCTGCAGGTATCTATCAATTCTGCAAAAAGTGACACTCTAGTGCAGAGCAATACCAAGGGAAAAAGAGCAGAAATGGAGAGATACGTCCCCAAGCCAGTAGCCAAAGAACTCGCTGAACAGGTTAGCATCCAACAGCCAGATTTAAATTTGAGTGGATTAGCGTCTGATGTATCCACTCAAAAGGTGGATAGTGGATTGCAAATTCAAGAAGGCTTAGAAACTGGTACCTCTGCAACCCGCAACGCAGCTATAGATTCTAAGGAGAGTAATAAACAAGGAAAATTGCATGGAGCATGGCGTCAGCGTGGCTTGGCTGAAGCACCTTTGCGTGGATCTTCACCTTTCACTTCTAACACAAACAAGAATGCTCTTCCAGCAGCGGGTCACCATTCTATTAAGCCTGAAGTGGTTACAGAAAAAGTGGAAGTGAAGGTATCTAGGGATCCCAATTCTTTAGAAAATTGCAATGTATCTGCTGATACTGATGCCGCAGTTCCTGTCACTGCTATTTCTGTGAGAGATCAGATGGCAACTGGAAAAGGTAAGCGGCATTCACTGAAGGCTGACAAAAGGTTGGGTTCCAGTCACGGGCGGGAGAAAAACTCTATTTCTATGGAGGCTGATAAAAATCATACCCAGTTTTCTGATTCTGATATAAGGCATTCTGAGAAAATTTCTGTTCCAAAGGAGAGTCGTGGCTTTGAGGAACGTGTGTCATCACAGTGGCAACCCAAATCTCACCCATCTACAAATCATAGCTACAGAAGTGGTAGGTCGAGCTCAGGTCCAGAAGTTGCTAGTGAAAGGAGTGGCACCATCAAGAAAGGTTTTGCTTCTCAGTCTAGGTTTCATGTTATTTCCAACACTAAAGAGATGGGTGAAAGTGACTTTTCTGATTCAGTTGATCAATCTTTATCTGAAAATAAGACTTCAGAGATGGTAAATGTTGGGCATCAAGGACACAGGAAGGAGAGAAGAATTCCCACAACCAAAGGACCTCCATACTTCCAGAATGAAATGACTATCACTTCTGAAGAATCAGCTAGTGCTATGTCTGCAGATGGCCAGTTTAACTTGCAATCTTCTTTTGATCCAAATAGGAGTCGAAACCAAAATATTCATCCCAGCAGTAGCCGGGATTCCCATGGTGATTGGGGTCAAGAAAGACAGAGGCATAATAGTCATTATGAATACCATCCAGTCGGGTTACACAACAACCGCAATCCAGAAAGAATTGAAGATGGATCTCACAATGTGGGACCAAGTTACAAGGACCGGAATCAAAACCAGTCAAGGCGTGGAAGGGGGAATTTTCAAGGAAGACAAAGCAGCAGTATCCGAGTGGATACTGGTTCTAGTTGAGGGAGCTGTGAACTGGGATCAGCTTGTTTTTTCTGAGGTTGGGAAGTAGGTTTCGAAGTATTGGGTCCTGGCTTGATCAGGCTGGATTTTAGGTATTGCAATTTGTTGTGGTGTTTTATGTTTTCTTTTTCATCATAGCTTACTTTATTTGTTAACTATTATGCTCGTCTTTTGAAAAAATTATTAATATTTGCCATGTGATGTGTCATACAATTAGTGATGCAAGGAAAAGATAATTGAGTACTAGGATAAGCGATTTTTAATTGTTGCATCTTTGCGTTCGCTTTCCTGTTTCTTTGACTGGCAACTTCTCCTTGTGTACATTTGTGAAGGTTATATGCCTTTTCACTCTGGCTCATCAGTACCATGCCCTAGTCAACCTTGATAGTCTAGGTGAGCATTGTACTCATACAGCTCCATTTTTTATTTAGTTAGCATCATCTCTTGCAGGAGCTGAAAAGAATCCGAGGAACTTTGTATCACTACGGTCCTAGTTGAAAGAAAATGTAAATTTGTGGTTGATAGTTTTCCATTTGTTGGGACTCAGATACATTCTTCATTTATTGCAGTCGGACTCAAACATTGTGAACATATGTACGGACTATGGTCCTATGCATATATAGGTGTCATCAGTATGTGACTTTGCTGCTCGTGCTGTGCAGGTGTACTCTGAGTTTATTAAGGTTCAGGTGTGGATGTGGTTTTAACAGGAGCTTATGGCAGTCTCTAGTTTGTGAGCTTGGAAGAGTCGGTATTAGAAACCCAAGTGAATTCCCACGAGGTTAACTCCAGAGGTAAACCCTGTGATTCTGCTGTAGTTGTGTGTACTCATAAGGAAGAAGCAGGGCCTTCCTCAGTGGTTAAAGAGAAGCTGTGGGCATGCCTTGATTGTAGCTGTGATGGATTTGCATCTTTAGTAGTAGCACGTCCTCTAGGAAGAAAGACTTGGATTATTAATTGTAGCCGGAAGGCAATGACTTTAGGGACCTTGACTTGGCTTTTATATGCATCTACAAGTCGAATGGATATTTTGCTGCCCTACGTCCTCAATCCGTCGTGTTCAATTTGAGATTTGTTTATTGCAGTGGTCAATGTCTGTTACACTTGATTACAAGTATGGATTATTGAAACCCGCGGCTCATGAAGTGTCACCGATCACTTTTGGCCCCCCGAAATCCATCTAACTATTGAATGGAAATACTGTATTAGCTAGATGTTAAATGTTTACCCTGACGATGGTTGCAATCCATCAAAGTGGTGATTATTTTGAAACTGAAAGTATCTATTGAAAGTTAGGCAAACATTTTGTTTTAGGCGATATAGTTGTGAATCTTATGGGATCGACTGAACCTAGAACACAAACCATTTAAGGCAGTTTCTTTTATAAGTTGATATCTTTCAGGACCAAGTAATTTTATTAATTTAAAGATTTATTGATGCATCAATTGGTAAATAATCATCAACCCTCTAGAGTCTAGACTAAAAGTTTAGCATACTTGATAAGCCCGATTGCGGACGTGCAGAGAGCTGAGCACATTAAAAATAGTTTCAACGTCAAAAAAAAAAAAATCTCCTTAACAAAAAGTATCTTGGGAATAATATGAATTTCGAGGGATAAGAAATCACGATGTTCAATACCTTGCAACATAATATAATAGCCAAAATGCCGACATGGAGGAAGAGCTACATGTGTCGGCTATGAGAAGGATAACCTTGTGTAAGCATGTGTTTGACATCCTTATCACAATATACCATAGGTACCTTCCGTGTTCCTGACACGGTGGCAAAAGCAGTGGATAAACATTTAGCGAGGTTCATAGGGATTGGGGATCCAGAAGGAAGAGGCATCCACTGGAAAACATGGGGGAATACGTGCCAATCGAAGTGGAGAGGAGGACTGCGAATGAGATCAACATTGGAAATGAACCAGGCAATGCTAGGGAAGCAAACATGGACAATCATAACCAACAAGGAATCC
>JAULKK010000010.1:3251047-3266956 GCA_032355705.1 Rubia peregrina
AGCAGAAACAGGTAAAAATCCAGATTTATTTAAAGCATAAATAATGCTATGAGGCGCAAGACCCAAGCGAGCATGCTAGAGCTCGAATGAAGCTTGGTCCTTATTCTGAATGAATGAAAACAAAGCAGCTCCGCCTTTATCCAGTACATAGAGGTTGCCCTCACTGTGGCCCCTGCCCACGATCGCCTTGGTGACTTTGTTCAGAATAATGAATAACTGGTCATCAAAAGAAATGAGAGCACCCAAATATCGAGTTAACTTGCTAATGGAAAGCATATTTTTAGTAATCTTCTGAACAACTAAAACATCAGACAAACTTAATGAAGGAGTAATCTAGGAATCACCAATATGCGAAATAGGAATAATAGCACCATTACCACTGAAACATAAGAGTTACCCGAATAAGGAGTGACAGTCTCCAAAGCAGAAGTAGAGAAACTAATATGGTTGGTGGCGACTGAATCAATATACCAATCCGAAGTTCGTGAACTGGCTCCAACTGTAAAGCTTGAAGTGACTTAATCAGATGAGCATAATTGGACCGACGAGAGGGCGAAACCAAACGAAAGCATGAAGACGAAAAATGTATGTTTTTGCCGCACCACTGTCAATTAATAGAACTACCATGGCCCCGAGATGCTCCAGCATCACGACCAGTATTTCTGCCAATCCAGAGAACGTCTAAATGGCCACCACGGGTGGCGCTTGTGGCAGACGTGCCGCCCTCATGCGCTGCCTGAAGGTGCTAAATCTGAAATGGTAAAAGTTATCGGGTGAGTCGGTACAATAAGGGAGGATCTGAAGCCCGCAAGAGTATTTAGAAAACTCTCATGATTCTAAACATGCGCGGCAACATCGGCCTACGCGGTGAAGAAGCTGCGCCGAGCAGTCTTTGTACTATGGCCCGAGCGCAATGAGAAACCATAGAACTTGGTCATCGTTGGTCGCCGGAGGGCCCATCGTTTCCAACCTGTTAAAGATGCTTTTGAACCGGAGGCAAATGTTATGGACGGAACCGGTATGCTGGAGACTCGGAACTTGAACCCACTAATTAAGCACACTGGATTTGCTTCGATTTTGATAAACATTGGCGAGGGTCTCCCAGATTTGACGGGAGGTGGCACAACCCACGGCCTCTTCCATAGCCTCCGGTGAGGGATGAAAATAGCAAACTACATAGGCGCTAGTCTTCAACAATCCAGGCCTGATATTCACCGGCAGTGGAGTCTGAAACAGCAGTGGATGAAGGTGACGTAGTAGGCCTGACTGGAGAAGTAACAACATCAGTAAAAGACACAACTTGGGAGGTGGTACCGGTCGAAGAAGAGATGGATGAAGAGACCCTGTTGGAGGAGGAAAAAGACGCCTCCGGTGGACAGGGCAGAGTGTCGTCTAGAAAGCCAAAGAGATTTTAAGAGCGAAGAATGTGTTGGACCTGGGTTTTCCAGAACATATAATTATCAGAAGACAACTTGATACTCAGCATATGAATTAAAGTAGTGTATGGCAACTTTGACTCAGAAGATGCCATCAATAAAAGGAAGAAAAAAGATTCGAGAAAAGAGGAGGAGTGGCTGATTTCCAAATGTGTTGAAAATGGATCAATGCTCTGATCCCATGATAGAGTAAATTACCCAATAATTATTTCATTGAAGAATACAAAATATAAAAGAGTACATGGTGCAAAGATGATGAGTATTAGTAAAGCTCTACCCCCAAAATATCTGCTAAAGATCTGCTGAAATATTTTACATATCATCTATCATAACATTCATCTTTCATAACTTATTCTGTTGGAATATTATTGTCATTCATCAATGCATTTTCTTAATATAGAGAATTAATTACTGAGAGAAGTAACCCGCTATTTTGAGTGAATGGAATGTTTAGTTGAAAATTGCTTTTGATTTACCAGCTAATACAACTTGCAACTTATTAATACTGAATTTGTAGGGTCAAACACAAAGTATGAATACAAAAACTTGGGTGAGACAGAGGGTTTACGTTCACATATTTAAATACGAGAGATGACATGAGACACTTTCTGTAATACTAAAAACTTTACTTAATCTCTTGTCTCACCATATGTTTGGTGAGACAGTCTCACATAAGTCTTTCTCAAGTATGAAATACCTTTCAAAAAAATAAAATAATACAATCTATGAAATTGGATAAAATAAATAACTATTGGACTAGGATTCCTTAGTAATTAAATGAAGAGAAAAATGCTTATGTAATCCTATATAATTCAATCCTATATAATTTAATAAGTGCCAATATAACCTTATGATAATTGAAAGGGCTAATATAACCCTAGATAATAAGTGAAGGTGCAAAAACACCCTTTCTGACAACTTTTAGCCAGAATTCTGTGAAGGACATTTTTACGCCTCTGGAAGAAAAAATTAAAAAAAACTGAAAAACAGGAAATGCAGTTATTGCCTTTAGCATCATTAATACCCCTATTATTGTCGCCAGACCACTGCCGCACCACCGTGTCACTGGCCACCATTGCCACCATACCAGGTAGGGTTATATTAGCACATTATGAAAACTAATAGGGTTAAATCAGCACATTCCTAAAACTTATAGGATTATATTAGCACATTCGTAAAATATGTAGTGCTAAAAATCTTATATAACCCTACCCGTTATAGCAGCATCGTGGCAGTGGCGGGCGGCATCACAGCGGTGGCACAGTGGTCCAGATTCCTTATAAGGGACATGCTTTTCTAAAAGGTAGTGTTCACGCTCAACCAGACATTATCTAAACCGCTAGGAAAGACACCATATGAGATATGGAAGAAAATGTTCTATTTTTCCTTAATGAGGTTGTGAAGCATGTGTAAAATGAGTCAACTGTTGAATGTCTCTTTGTAGGATACTTAAAAGAGACAAAGGGGTTGTACTTCTACAAATATTCTGAGAACTATGTTTTGTTGCTCGAGAATGAGTAATTTTGAAGAAGTATCATCTTTTTAAAATGATAAGTAGGAGAAATTTAGACCTCGCTAAGTTTCATGAAGAGCAAAAATCAAAACCAGAAACATCAATCTTTTCATGTGAAGCGGTGAAGGCGGATACTGTAAAAGGAAAAAAATTAACATGGACCAGAGGAAGTATAATCACAATGCCTCGCCGTATTGGGGAGAGATTCCACCATCTCGTAAGAGGGCCGTTGGTGTATAATCTTTCCAAAATTTGAAGGCTAATGAAATTTTATACACCAAAATCCTACAAAATTAAATATAAATTGATAGCTATGTAGAAATGAGCATATCTGTGTTCTTGGTCATCGAACTAAGACATATCCTGGTGGATACATGCCCAATCCAGAAACAAAAGCCAAAATTCCCCCCAAGAAAGCAATCTAATCAAACAGAAAATCTGCTAAAGAAACCCCACCTCTAGTGCAGCAACAGCTGCCTTTGAGCTTGAAACCTCACATCGCCACACACCAGGAATTGCTTTCAAATAAGTCTCAGCTCGTATTCCCCGGCCATCGTTATGTATCTTACCCATGGGAGTGCTTGATATCCACTTTTTTCAATGATCTTAAGATAGCGAACCTGATGAAAACAAATTTCAATGTGATATTGCGTGATGGCCACGACTATTCTGACGACATCCAAATGAGCCATTTTACAAGTTACGAGAGGGCCATTTTACAAGTTACAGGTCCTTGCAGTTTCAATCATCCTTATACGACAAACATTTGAAACCCACTTTGTTTTCTCTCTCAGTACCATCACCTTGATATAGTCAATTTTAAGATTCCAGTCACAAGCAATGCAAATCCTACTCCATGCACCAAGAACTAAAATGATAATCAATACAATTGTTGCTATGCATACCTGGATACCCGAAACAGTGAAATATGGTATCTCAAAGCTCACACGAATAGGAGCTTTCTTGTCGGGAACTGCATCTTCAGAGATAATACTAGGAAGTCTGAACTCTGCCCTCAGCATGTACTCCTATTTATGTTAAAAATGAAGGTAAAATACTTGTTTGACACTCTATGACTAAATATACAGGTCAAACTTTTATGTGTAGCTTGTACCTTATTGCCAGGAAACGATTTAATTTTCCACACTAAAGCATCCTTCTCCGGGGAATATGTAGCAGATCCCATTGATGTTCGTACATCTGGATTTGTAGCATCAGAGGGCACCGGCAACTCAATTTCGACATTTGTTGCAGTGCTGAAATTAAGATATAACAGTAGCTATGAGTACATCTCTCACATCGGCCAGCGCTCTCAAACAGCAAGAAGTGCTGAATGCAGCTGTAGCGTGAAAAAACACTATAATATCCAACCAAGGTGTGAAGTAGAATATCATATCATAAAAGATGACTTGCAGAGACCTAGTTTTGCCCTTCTGCCCTTTTAAAATAGTATAACGAGTCTGTGCATATTAATAAGAATATTACCTATGGCTTGCCTTCACTACTTAATAAGCTAGGCTTGACTATATACGAAAATAAAAAATGTTTAGTTTCCCTTCATAACTCTGGCAGAAATCACTAAAGTGCGGATTTTTTCCGTACTATGTTGAGTTTGAACAAGTACTTCAAAAGGATAAAGTCTCTTGGATTAAGTACAAGAGAGCCAGAACGCCTTATCAAGGGCCACATGAAGCAAGTTACATCCACATATCACAAATGCGGTTAAACCTTAATAAGATAACTAATTATTGTTATCCTAGTTGAAAGAATAATCTATTAATCTCTACCACACTATAAAAGAAATGTTAACCTGCGCTCTTTGAACTGGCTCCGAGCCTTTACTGCAATCTCAACACGACTTTTTGAGTGCCTTTCAACGTGAGCTTCCACCCAAACGAGAGGCTTCACCTAAATTTTTTGAAAAGGAAACCAAAAATATTTATTAGCCGAAAAATATAACTAGAAATTAAGAATTTGTAGAGAGTATTAGGAAATATGCATGAAGAACCTGGTTTTTTTCTTATGAATGACTACTATTCATACAAACTGAGGAAAATTAGCATCAAGTATGACAAGACTATTGTAATAAGAAAGAGGGTAAGCAAGGACTGGGAGGGCTATGAACCAAACCTGAGTGCTAAGTCTGTAAGTCATAAGATCAAATGCACCATCAGGCGGGATAAAAGATATTGTGCGGTCATTTTCAAACCGACCCAAACGTACACACCTAGAAAGAAACATGAAAGACTCATATACAACATCTAGAAATAAAAGTTCTAATATTTATAATAGCATTCTGTCCTAGCTTGAGCATACTGGTGAAATTTCATATCATCCAAATCAATGGCTTTTCCTTTAGTCGTTCGACCTTGAGCTTCCAATAAAACTCTATCATTAAGGCCTAGCTTACACTCAGGCATGCCACTGCAAGTGATAGATCATGATTAGTATCCAACAGCAAAGCAACTTGATTTATGGAAAATGGTAACCATATAAGCATGCTTCTGAAATCTCTCATGGTACTTGCCTAAAGGAAATTCTATCATAAGAAAGTTCAGAAATTTAATTTTGGTCAATACGTAGTGTTGAAGTTCTACAGGCACAAATATAACAGTCTCATCCTAAACAGGATTTTATTTATATGCATAGCATTCCCTCTATGCACTGTTGTCGTCTAAACTTATTACGAGGTTCAAGAGGTTTAAGGACCATCACATAACTATCCACACCATAGTTTTACTTATGCTCGTCCTTTTCAATTGCAGAACTAGTGAGGTTATTAAATGAATTAAAATGTTGAAACGGAATTCCTTTCCCCGAACAAAGAATACAGTTTAAAAATATCTGTTTTTTTTGAGATGGATAGTATATGATAATCATTCATCAATAAAACAATTAGACAATATTAAACCAAGCACCTTAAATATGTTCGCATTTTCAATGCTCCAATCACTTCTGAACGAATTATTTGGCCATTGCTGTTTACCAATATGTTAACACTTTCCACCACATCCAGGAACACCTGATATAAAATTGTAATTGTACCTCAGAACTTCTTCTTTGTTCTTTTATAGATTGAAGCTATAGAAAAGTAATGGCTGATGAACATACATCATTCTTTTTGTATACTATCCCTTCACTGCGCCATGAAACAGCATTTGTCACAGCCATAGGTGGCCGCTGTGTAACCTCCATCCTGTATGCATCAGTCTTGATAAACTCACTAAGAATCTTAGCTTCTGTATATTGAGGGTAACCAAAATCCATCATTTCATCAAGAAGTTCATACTGCCATCAAATTTAAGGATATCGGTGTGAGACATTTTTGTGCATAATGCATTTTAATTTCAGGGGAAAGCCAAAAGCTGCAGACTTACAACAACGACAAAATTATCTCTCAAGGACTCCTCCTCCAGCTCTTCAAAATAATGTCGAAAAACCTAGAAAAAGGTGATTGTGATGGTGAGAGGAAAGTTTTTTTATCTTTAACTAGGGAGGAGCTATAATGAGCTAGACTGCTTACATCAACCACACGATGTAGAAAAACAAGGAGACTAGCGGCATTGCAGTTCTGTCTTGATGCTGTCATCAGGAAAACATTGTTGTGTTGTATGAACATGTAGGTCACACCATTATCGTGACAGACTGGACCATGAGACTCCATATCACCCTGTAACAAATCATAAACCATATTTGGCACAGAAATTCAAGGAAATAATGTAATGCTTGAAGGAAATAATTCCTGATTAAGCGCTGCAGAGAAATTTGCTCAATTTAGGTAGACATATGAATGATGCGGCTGATGAAATCACATAATGGCTAAGATGGACTTGTTGGTCGGCACCCATAAAGTGATAAATTACAGAAGAACTAGGAAACGAATATATTGTGGAGTCTCGACCAGAAAATGCATGGTCAGCACTGGCTTGAAATTTGGTTAGTTTTAGACGTAAATGAAACCTTTGTTAAGCAGTTCATGCAACTCATCAATCACAGTTTTACTATGTAACTTCTATGAACAAAAATGAGCAGCAAGCACAGGTCCATAGATTAGTTTCATCAGACATTTAACCTCATTCCAGCAAGCAAAGTAACATATCATTCCAAATGCAAGAAACCAGTAAACGGTATCGAAAACAAGCTACAACTGATATTTTGTTCTGTCCCAGCTAATTGCTATAGAAATGTACTTCTTGCAGAGCAAAAGTGCTATCAACTAAGCTCACAGATTGATGCTTCAAAGTAACTTCAGAACGCTACTTAAAATTCACACAACGTGAACATACCAGCTAGCCATAAGCCAGTTTCTCACAATAGCAGCCACTTTATATGAGCCCTTCTCCCCAATTCGCTTCCTTATGTCCTATTTCTCAAGTCCTCACCTCATTCTATTACACAAATTACCCTACAATATCTTTCTAATTCAATAAAAACCATAAAATTGAGTTTGTTTTAACCATTCACTAAGCCAGAACTTTCAAAAATGTACAGCTTAGGAGAAAAGATTCTTGCTTTGTTCTTCCGTGTTACCGTCATTCATCGCTTTCAACCTCCTATGTGCAACTAAGAAACTAAATCATGAAGCAAAATTTAAAAAAATTCAGGAATATAAACACCCATTTCTTCATGCATTTGCAACCGCGCTAAAATTAAACCCGATCCAATCCACCAGAATTCACATGGAAATAGAAAGCACCTCTTTCTCAAGAAGCTTGGCGAAGAACTTCTCAGCTTGAACAGCTGAGATGTCCCCGCGGTAATCCCTGCTGATCAGGCACCGCCCTTTAATGTCCAGAACGTAAAAAGCGGACGCGGCGCCTGCCATTGCGAATCAACCCACCGATCAAACTGCAAACAAAAGAACAGATGATCAATCAATGATTAAGGGTTCGTCCGGCGAAAAGGGTCCTTAATTTTGTTGAAGTGAAGTGAAAAGCGGTACCAATGGATGTGACTGGATCAATGAGTTCCCATGTTGAATATCGGATCTTTGATTGTTTGCGTGTAATAATTCTTATGAATGTTCTACCGCCTTGTTCTGGAGAAATTATTTAGCACGGCAGCTGCACCACTTGAGACAATTAAGTGGTAAATTTGTAATGTTAAGATAAAATTAACTAATAAATAGTATTTAAGTTATCCGTCTCTTGATATACGGTTTTTTCATAAGTCACGAAAAGATCAAAATTTAAATTGCTAATTAGAAAAAACGAAGATAATTTTTTTTATAACTATTACACATTACATAATAATTTTTAATATTGCAATAAAAATATTTTACCTTTTATTATTCTAATTAAACTTCGCCTTACTATAAGCCTATGGAAAGACGGTCTTTCCCAAAATTTCACCTATGACAGATTCTTGTATCAAAGTGTTATATGGTGAGATTAAAGATAAAATAGATCATTTACAAGTATTAATTTGGGAAATTGACATGTATTATTTGTGAGCGGAAACTCTGTCATGTATTTTCTGCCATTATCGAGGAATTTGACATCCTGATAATGGCGATTCACCAATAAATTCACACCAAGGAACATTGACTCTGATACCAATGGTTCTAAACTCAATTAGAAAATGTGGATAAAAGAGTAAAAGTATAGTACTTGGGAATAAAACTCCATAATTTGAGAAGAAAAGGCAACGCAAGTTTAGATGAGAAAAGAAACAATGATGATCTGCAATTTCCACACAACTAACTGATGTCTAACCTCTCTAATTTCATGACTATTTAATCATCTCTAACTACTCTAAACATTAGCTAACAGAATCAACATAACAGTTGGAGAGTAGCAATTTACAGTTATAGAGCAGTTCAGCTTCTTTGATCCACTAGAAGTTTTTTGTTGTTAAAAATTGGTTTGTCTGAGTTTCTTCCTAGACTCTTCTTCCCTCATTAATTTATCACTATCATGACATATATTCCCACTGAATGGTCCCTGACTCCTTTCTGTCCACTTTACACGATGAATAATACCATTGCACGTGAGACATGAGAGAGTGTGTTAAGAGTCTCACATTAATGGTTGACAAAGTTATAACCTAATATAATAAGATAATGTATCACATTTACATAATATCAATTGTGTCTATGATAGAATTCCATGAATCTTATACCTATTCCTCTAACTAGTGAGTCATAAGGATGGTTGTGTCTATCATAGAATCTCATGAATCTTATACCTATTCAAGCTATATCACATCACAAAAGAATGGATCCTCGTTTTGATAGAGACAGCGACATCAAACTTGATGCTATTAGAGCGCGCAAGGAACAAAGAAAGGCATGGCCGCAGGGCCACTACCCATCTTCTTACTCCTCCGGTGACTTCAATAAAATAGTAGTCAAACTATGGATATGACTTGTCGTCAAGTAATGTGAAGTCTCCATTCTGTTGAAAATCGGAAAACAACAAAACAAAATGACGTAAGTGTTCATTGTAGACATGATTGAAGTCAAACTCAAACTCAATAATTGGTACTAGGTCCTGGTGCAATTTTCATGACTTTTTCTCGATCTTAAAAAAACATTAATTTTTAATAATGATGCATAAAGAAAATTATGAAAAAGTCATTCAATGCATTGTACTGATAAGTGATAAATAAGTAATGCTCCAACCTGGTCTATTTTTGGGCTATAACAATTGCTACCGTAGTGCCAATGAAGTCCCATTTGGAACAACCCCAAAATCACTCCGAGCACGTTACCAATCTGAAAATAATCAGACAAATTAATTCGAGCACAAATAAAACCCTAAGGTACTACACTCAATTTATGAAATTTCAACATTAATTAGAAACGATTATTTGTAGGCAAAATATGAACAAGTACCAACGATATACTTACAAAGATGTTGACATCAAATGGGAGGAGAGAATAAGTGAACCAAACAGTGCTATTTGTCAGACCAGCAAAACACACCCAAAACGGTAAGAATTTGACGCTTTGTGTCTCAAAAACTTTTTTCTGAATTAAGATGAATTAATTATGATCAGACCTCCAAAATAAATAAGAAATATTTTTCGATAAATAATAACGGGTTTAAGTTTGATAATTACTCACCACAATTGTTAGAGGGGAAACATAAAAACTGATGCTAGAAATAACGCAAATAAATCCCACTATGGTGCCTCTCATTTGTACGGTGTCCACGAATTTAAATATCGTAACACATATTATTGCCATTACGATAATCACACCACTTGTTCCAAAAAGCGCATCCTCCTAAAATAAATCAGACCGTCATTAATTAATATGATCTCACACATATATCAATTGATTATAATGTTAGAAAAAGAAACAACACGCATACCTTCTTCTTTACAGGAGCGTAATATACGTATACACTGAGATAAATTATGTATAAAAGAAGACCGACAGAATTGACTGTCCATACAAGGGTGCTGTTGGGATGCACAAGTGGATTTGCATACAGAACCCAAAGACAACAGTTGAAAATTCCGACAATGTATATATACGGATCGAACTCTTCAACTGATTTTTTATGAAATATCCTCTTAATAGTAAGTCAGCAGAAAAACCATATGATTAAATGGAAAGGAAAAAACAATAACAAAAATCTACAAAAAAAACAGTAATTAAATGGAAAGGAAAAGACAATAGTCCTTTTGTCCCAATTCAAGCTGCTCACTTTGACTTTCATCAGTTGACTTAAAAATGTTTGATCCTTAATATCTTTTATTAAGGACAATTAAAACTTGTAAAAAGTTGATATTATGAAAATACATGTCATAACGAATCTAACAAGGTATCACTCAATAATATTTATACTTATACACCTATTCAATTTTGAGGTCAAAGTTAATAAATTTTAACTAAATGAGTAGTTAAATTACAGATTGAATTCAGACAGAGAGAGAGTAGTATACTATAAAAATAAACTATACGAATTCACAACTTATTTGGTATCACTGGTCACATAGTTGTGGCTTGTGAGTTCACAACTTGTGATTAAACAAGTCGGTGTTCAAATAGTAGAAATATCGTCACAACAATCAAAAGAATTTATAGTTCAATTCCTTAACATCAAGTTTTCAGAAGTAACATTTCAATTCTAAGTTTTCTAGTAGTAAGAGTTTTTGTGGTAACACAGCTCTAGATAGACAGGGCAAGTAATGGAAGCAAATTAAAATTGTACAAACAAATTAAATAACCTAACACAAAAGAAGAACATTGTGCTGAAAGATTTCAAAAGATATACATTGGACTACACACTAATTAGTATCACATCTTTTGAAGAAGCATCTAATTAAGTACATGATTCAAACATTCACATTCCATCCTAGGTCAAACCATAACAAGTTTCTTATTTTCCAGCAACTTTTCTTCTCCTGTCAAGACAACCAATACAACGCTCTTTAGTATTTTGCTCGAAGCACAAGCGTATGACAAATGTCAAATTAAACATCACGATTGAACATATACGTCGAATATAGTAACAAATATCATCCTAGCTACATGCTCCTCGGTCCCAAAATGTCCGTCACATTTCATCTTTAGGAAATGCGATGGCTCAAAAAAGGGAGAAAATCGTATCATACTAAGAATCATATGTCGGGCATAGTGCATTCAACAATTAAAGCATGGTCTCCTTATTTTCTTGTATTTTCACAAAAACTCATTCCTCCTAGAGGATGATCATGGTCTTGATTGCAGCTAGCTTAGTTCAGAGATTAATGACGAATTCCAAAGTTAATTAAACTAAAATTTCAGAGTCTCGTTCGAATTTTTTTAATAATAAGACAGCCACGCTGCAAATTAAAATTACGTATACGTAGTAATAACAGAAGTGACAACGATAAGAATGAATAATGGGCATCTGAAACAAAAGGAATTCTCGGGAAGGTATCGAGAACTAACCTTTTGGCGGTACCATTATTGCTTCCATTTATTTTGGCCCTTTTCCCTCCCTGTTTCTCCTCGTCATCGCCTCCTATCAACAGTAAGCAACAAATACATATTTTGATTTCAACCAATCATTCATAACTAAAAACAATGCATATTTGTAATGTATTTCCGAAGATGATGAAATAATGACAATTCGAAACAGAGAGAACAAGAAAATGTTGAATTTCATATGCACATAAACCTAGGAAATCAACTAATGGTTAGAACAAAACACCAAATAATTTACTGTTAGTCAAATGTTTAAGGCCAGAGAGAGTTCATGCCCTCTGCTCTAAATAAAGTAAGTAAATGTGTGTGTGCTTATCACGACCGTGCTCCATATGCTTACTGGCCTAACTCATCGAGCATTTAGCAATAGCAAGGCGCTGATTGACAAAATGATTACCATACGAATTAATTGTACAACCTTAAAGGGTACTAGAAACTCTTTTACACCACTTGTCGGGAATTTGAAATCATAGAAGATCCCTGAAGGAAAGGTTTCCATCAAATAAAGACCGTACATAAAGCTAGTAACATTCAATAGAAAAAAATCAGTACGAGCAAGTTCAAGAGAAATTTGGCAAGGGAATCTATATCAAGAAAGGTATAGCAAACATGAACATGATGCAGAACACATTATAATGTTCACACAGGAACTTCTGACTAAGGAAGTGGCACCAGTCAGTGCTAACCTTTTGCAGAAGGGGAAAGCCCGTTTTGCTGGATCACGTGCTTCACCGTTTCTCGCTGCAGTAGAGTAGCCTTAATGATTTTTCTTGTGTGCGGATACTCAGCTACATTTTGTTCGCTAATGCTGGTGCTATTGATGTTTTGCCGGGTATCTCTAGCATCCTCAGTTACACCCCTTGTTGCATCCCCCTTCCGGTTTGTGTCCACTCCGGTCTCAGAAGAAGACCCGGACCCTAAATTTGCGCGAAAAAGTGGTGTGATTTATAAAAGCAACAACGCTGGAAGAGACACAAATTGAACATAAACTGAGCACAATGCCAAATGAAAACAAGAACGTCTAATGGAAATAATGAACAACGAGTTAAGGGAAGCACGTTTTGTCATCGATTAATGATAAAGAGAAGAGATCGGCAACTAGCTTAAATCTCTAAGCCTGCTTTTGCTATAACCTCAGGTCACATGGAAACATCTAGTTACAAAATGTAAGAAACATATAATGGTTGTAGCATGAAATATGAAATGCCATGATCGTCAACTACAAAGGCAGCAGTAGCCGAAAATGACTACAATGTGCAAGGACTAAATGGCTGGAGTACAAGGTCTTCACTTAATACCATTTTTAAAAAAAAATACACTTAATACCAATTAGTTTTATGGTAGAAGGCCAAGATACCCTGAAATTTAACAACATTTAATCATTTAGTGTCATATCCAAGCTACCATACAATAACTTAATTGACTACGGATGTTCACACAATGAGCAACATGGACAACGTATGCCCTACAAATATGTGCCAAACTCTTCCGAATAGAACCCGGGCAAGTTTAAGATCATGAAGTTCTTATCCATCAAGCCAGAAGGTATGTCTTCAAACAAGTGGTAGGATCTTAAGCACGGAAAATCGAATTTTAAATCGCATTTTCACAGAGCTTATGACGATAACGAGATAGAGAAAAGAGAAAAGGAAAAATGACCCTTCTTGCTAATTACATTCTTCAAAGATTTAAAGCTACAAATGACCACTTCTTCACCTTGAAAACTAACCCTTTCTGACAATCACTTAGTTCAGAAGTTCAACACAATCAAAGTACACCAAGATCAACCTAGTAAGAAAAACATTTTCACAAAAAAAACCCAAAAAAATTAAAAATGATAAGTATAATAAATATAAAATTAAAATTACCTGCCCGAAGCCATGGCTCTTTCAAAACCAAAGGGGCATACATGTAACAATCAGACACCATGTAATCCTTCACTTTGTCCACCAACTTCTTGGAGTCATTCCTAATGTATTCAATTTCTTGAACTCCTAATTTCACAAAACAGCACCATTTCCATTCAAATTCGACACACAGAAATTAAAATTTCCATTTTCATTCGCATTTTCACAGAGCATAAAACAAAAACCGAAAGTAATAAAGAAGGGAAAAAGATGCACCCTTCTTTCCAATTACATGCTTCAATGATTTAAAGCTACAAATTCACCACTTCTCTTCACTTCAAACACCAACCATTTCTAACAAGAACCAAGTACAGAATTTCAAACACAATCAAAATACACCAAAATCAACCTAATAAGCAAACATATTCTCACACAATAACCAAAAATGCTAACTAGAGCAAAACAAAAATAAAAATTACCTGCACGAAGCCACGGCTTATCCGAAACCAAAGGGGCATACATGTAACAATCGGACACCATGTACCCCTTCACTCTATCCACCAACTTCTTGGACTCATTCTTACTGTGTTCGATTGCTTGAACTCCTAGTTTCATAAAACATCACCATTTCCATTCAAATTCAAAACTGGGGGAAAATCCCATTTTCATTCACATCACTTTGTCACCTTAAACACTAACCATTCCTAACAAGAACTTAGTACAAAAGTTCAAACACAATCAAAATACACCAAAATCAACCTAATAAGCGGTAGAAATCAGACATGGGCCCATCAGGAAAAGGGGAGGCGTGCACGGAGGTCCTTACTTATTAGACCAAGACGTGAAATGCATTTCACCGAAATTTCTACCTTAAATATAAGTAGAAGAGTCTTTTATCTATTCTAAAAGA
This sequence comes from Rubia peregrina, assembly GCA_032355705.1. Taxonomy (NCBI): domain Eukaryota; kingdom Viridiplantae; phylum Streptophyta; class Magnoliopsida; order Gentianales; family Rubiaceae; genus Rubia; species Rubia peregrina. The sequence goes on from JAULKK010000010.1 coordinate 3,265,674, forward strand.
AGTGGCTGGAATGGAAGGGTTCGAACCTCCAAATCAAACCCGTTGTCACGACACTTTCTGAAAATCAATTTTTTTTATCAAAACACACACAAGCACAGTAGGGTTCAATCATAAAACCAATTGGTAATGGGAAAAGTAACTCTTCCTTGATAAACTCACCAAACTTATGTACAAGGCAATTAGTCTGGGATATTCTGACATAATCAAACATATTTTCACAAAATAACTTTAAAAATTCTACCTAGAGTAAAATAAAATCAAAATTACCTGCACGAAGCCAAGGCTCTTTCAAAACCAAAGGGGCATACATGTAACAATCTGACACCAAGTAATCCTTCACTTTCTCCACCAACTTCTTGGGCTCATTTTTACTGTTTTCAATTCCTGTAACTCCAAAATTCACGAAAAAAGCACCATTTCAAAGCAAATTCAAAACCCAGAAGCCATTTCCACCAAAGATTAAAAAACAAACACAAAAACCATCAAATCTTTACCTTCGAAAGATGTCGTAACTGAGGGATTCTTGGAAGAAAACAGAGGTGCGAACATGTAATTGTCTGATTTCAAATAGTGCAAAACTCTGTTGAGGAGTGATCCTTTCTTGTTGCCACGCTTTTTCATGGATCTCCCTTTGTTAACTGGGAGAAAGTTGAACAATTTCTTGACCATGTTTCCGATTTTCCGACACAGAAACAAGAATCGTGACGAAATTTTGTTTTGGAATGGATTAGAGATAGTTTTCGAGGGATTTCTCTGTTTTTGCTGTGAGTGAAAATGTCAGAAAGTTGGAAACCGTTATTGCTAGGTGCCCGTGTCGGCGCGAAGACACGTGGTATCGAATGGATCCTTCGAGTTTGAGTTCGAACATGTTCTTTTGTCATCGTTATCCATTACGTAATTTTATTTTCGTTTTTATTATAAAGCAGCACATAGGATATCAAGCAGCACATATTTTTACACTATGTTAAAAGTAAGTTCTAACTGTTAATTAAAATTTATCATTATGTATACTATTACGGATTAAAACACGGTTGCAAATTAGATTTATCGTAATACTTTTTTAACAACACTTATCAAAATGTTACAATAGTTAAGAAAGTTTACTCAAACATTTAAATTTTTTGAAAAGTGTTACGTTAAATTAATGCAATATCATCTAAGATAATACTTGTAAAAGTATTGCAATAAATCCAACTTAATATTATTAGCATCTAAAACAACACTTTTAAAGTGTTACATTAGTCTCAATTTGTAGTATTGAAATATACTATTATATGTTAGAA
>JAULKK010000010.1:3299085-3316502 GCA_032355705.1 Rubia peregrina
ATCGAGTTTTGGATTATCGACTTTAAAGTCGACAATCGACTTTAAAGTCAATTTTTTGAATGTCGACTATCCTACTTCAGGAAATTTTTAAAAAAAACTTCATATTTCGAGAAATTAATATAAAAAAGAATTATTTAAGTAATTGATTCGACGGCAGAGGGTGAATAAAGAAACGGGTTTCGGCGGAAGAGAAGGGTTAGCAAAGGGAGGGTTTTCAAAGAGAATGTTATTGTTTTTTTCCTTTTTCTTTTTTTAACTCGGGGTATAATGGTCATTTCACCAATTTTCGGCCAATTTGGCTGTTGACATTTTGGTAACAAAATCAAGGGTTAGATATGCACTTTCAAAATTTTCAAAGTTATACCTGGACTTTCAAACAAAACATAGGGTTAAAAACACACTTTTCTCTATATTTATTTATGTATGTAATTTTTTTCCAAAAAGAATCATTTAAAAATATATGTTATGATGAATCTAAAAACATATCAGTTGATAGTACTATTACATAGTTGTATACATTAAGAGACTTTAATGGTTGAAATTTGCTAGTTTTACTTCAAAATATCAAGTTAGTACTCCCTCTGGTCCACTTAATGGCGCCCTCTAACTGCAATTTTTTATGGCATGTTTGGTCATCGATAACTTTTGTCATTTACAATTACAAATATTATGTGAGATATCTTTGGATTTTCCGTAGTGTTTAATAATTAAACATCTTGAGAAAAAAAATGCAAAAAAAGAGGTTTGACTGTGTAATCTCAGCTTACCCCAGTTACAGACATAAATGCTGGTTAAATGTACAATCTGATTGTTGCAAGCAGATTTAAACAGCCCCGTTACAGAAATTCATTATAACTCTTGTGAAATTAAGGGCTGTTTGTAGTAGTAATCAAGGTCCATAGCAATATAAGAATTTGACTTCACCTCTTAATAACACCAAATCAGTAAGATATTAAGTACTTAGATTGTGTTGAATCTAATCACAGGGAGGTTTTGCAGCATAGTAGGCCGGAATGGGCGCGAGCAATGGTAGCCAGCCTCCGGCAAGGCTCGAGGTTTGTGGCCGATACATTTGCATAACATGATATCTGATACTTATGTTTTACAATTTTACTTGAAAAATGGCGTTGGATCCTTGGAACTGGAAGCCTTTTCGCTTGGAACAGTAATGTTGACGATAGAGGATTACTACGGATACTTATTTCCGGTAATCATCATTACATTTCACGTAAATTGGATAGTTTCTGAAATGCTAGTGTTAGATGTTCCTACAAAGCCTAATTCCATGAATTGCAGCGGTACCATCCATCGCGAGTTCTTGCTCTTGTTTATCAGCCATTTGGACTTGGAACCATTGCTGTGCTAACATATAATGAGGCAAAGATCAGCACAAGGCTGAGAAATCTTTTTGGATGCAGTCTTTACTTCGTTAGCTCGCTGTTGGTGCTGATTGTAAGTACTGATTTGTTTGTTAAGTTCTTGCAAATGATTGATTATCATCAGAAAATGCTTAGCTAATCTGTGTTTTTTCATTCACAAAGCTGGATCTAGCCACACATGGAAGAGGTGGAATTGGAACTTTTATAGGAATTTGTGTTGTCAGCGGCGCGTATGTGTGTAGGGGATGGTCATGTACAGGGTGGAATGGTTGGAGATCTCTCACTCATGTCGCCCGAACTGATTCAGGTTGTTTTCCTACTCATATTTTAACTTTCTTGCTTTAGTTCCTCGTGCGAAAACTGATACTCCTTTTGAATTCACATCCTCCAGTCCTATCTCGCTGGTTTGGCTGTTTCGGGAGCATTAACATCATCTCTGCGATTGATAACTAAAGCCGCGTTTGAAGGCTCGAAAGATGGTCTTCGAAAGGGAGCCAGTATGTATATGTGTTTGGAAACTATTCACATTGTATGCTAAATTAGTTCTTCCTGGTTAGTCATACCTGCTAAATGATTTGGCAGTTCTGTTCTTTGCTGTTTCGGCATTCTTTGAGCTTCTCTGCATCATTCTGTATGCAATCGTGTTCCCCAAACTACCGATTATGAAATACTACCGTTCGAAGGCAGCTTCAGAAGGATCAAAGACTGTTAAGGATGACCTTGTTGCTGATGGAATGGGAACACAGCCTGATCAAGTAAAGTTCTTACTTTTAAGAGTGAGAAGACTGCGCGAAAAGTACGATGAATGGTCCTAATCAATGTAATTTCAGGTTGATGATCGATATCCCAAGCAGCCAGAGAGGCTGACAACCAAACAGTTACTGATGCAGAACATCGATTATGCGCTTACTTTCTGACCTATCTTCTGACATTGTCTATCTTCCCAGGATTTTTGTCAGAAGACACTGGATCTCACAGCTTGGGAACCTGGTATATATCATTTCGATTCATGAACATCGCGCAAAAAAAATTCTTCTCACGGTTGGATTCTGTTGTTTGGCATTTCAGGTATGCACTAGTCCTGATTGCCATGTTCAAAGCAGGGGATCTCATCGGGAGATACATACCGATATGGAGATGTATAAGGATAGAATCGCGCCGCGGACTTACAGCAGCAGTTCTTTTTCGATTCTTACTCATTCCTACTTTCTACTTCACTGCTATGTATGGCAGCCAAGGCTGGATGATAATACTCACAACTGCTTTGGGGTTAAGTAATGGTTATCTCACTGTGTGTGTTGTTACTTCTGCTCCCAAAGGATATAAGGTCGACATTTTACTCTGTAGTTCAACTTGGCTAGGTAATCTCGGGTTATTATCGAATGGCGGTTTATGTGGTACTGTGTTTTTTTCTGCAGGGACCGGAGCAGAATGCCTTGGGAAATATACTGGTTCTCTTTCTCCTGGGAGGTATATTTGCTGGAGTTACTCTTGATTGGCTATGGCTCATAGGCAAAGGATGGTGACCATATTCACTCGTGGTTCGCACACGAAAATCTCTTTCTAGTTTCTATAGCAAAGAAAATTTCCTAGATAATTTCAAAGAAACCGATACACTCTTGCTATCCTTCAAGATTTGTTTTAAAAAAATCTGTTCTCAATTTATAAATTCAATAGGAACATGGTAAAATACACTTCTGCTGTTCTGTTTTGGGAGGTTTATACATCTAGCAAAATCCTATCAAAGCTTCTAATGGAATGGTTAAGCCCTTATATATCCTTACTCATCTCGGAAGAGCAATCAGCCTTCCTAAACGAAGAGACGTTACTCAGAATCAAGAGATGCTATCTCATACCTGACTTCCTCCAAATGTTCATTTATAATGATAACAGCATCTTGCACGCCTTTGATAGCTTCTTTCATAGCATTCTCGTACTCTGCATCAGCTTCTGCCTCCTCAGTTCCAGAAGCTTCAGTTATATTGTTGATATGCACACATTCATGTCCTGTTGCATTGTTTATTATACAATTGTCGTGGCTTACTAGACGTTCTGAAGGACGACCAGCTTTCTTCAACACCTGAATTGTAACAGTCTGCAGGCAAGTGAAGAAACAAAACAAATTAAAAAAATACCCTGCAAAAGATGGACAGGAACAGACGAAAAAATCTCTTCTAAAAATCCTCACTCAACCATTCACACTCTTGCTTCTCAATTTCCCCGGGATTTCAATTTTAACAAAGAAACAGACACCTATAATTGTCACAGAAGATCTTTACAGAGAGGGTCTAAATCTCAAGTACAATCCCAAATGAGTTCTTATTTTCCTACTGTACTTTTATCAAAAGAGTTGACAGACTCCACAGAAAGATGCTGTCACTTGTTCAATGTTACTCCCTCAGCCATTAAAAGAGAGATATAGTTATGCCATTTGTCCTTATTCCAATAGGAGACTCATGTATGCAAAGTCAAAGTTAATTTATCATACCAATTTTTAAAATATCATCAATTAGTTTCATATGTCTTTGTATTAGAAACACAGAGAAGTGAGAAACAAATGCAGGGCGTAAGTCAGAATACTTCCTTTTAATGGTTGTCGTTTACTCAGCTGATATAAATAAAAGGTTGACCCTGCTAATGAAAGAGGGATTATAAGAGGAAAGAAGCAAAAGACTTCGGAAATAGAAGCGCTTTACATAGTTCATAGAGCTTTGAAGGGTTCAAACTCCAAAGACAAACACATCAAAACAGACAAAATGGGTAAGCTACCTTTTAAAGGGAAAACCTGGGGAGCTTCAGCACCTACAGGCTACACCATTCAATGATTCAATAATAAACTATTTGAGATTCCAACATTCGATCCACATGGTTTTTTGGTCAACTAACCTTTCCAGTATAAGAAACTTTCTGGTCCTTCTAAACATGATTACAACCATTTACTCCTTGTCTGTAATTTGTGTGGCAAATAAAGATATCAATTTCAAGTAGTTTAAAATTTATCCTAATACTTCCACGTATAATAACCTATAAAGATAAAGGAGAGAACAATCGATTGGTTTAGAAGCAAAACCACTCATTCCTAAGAAGATGACTTTCATGAATCTAGTTAATCGATGCATCACGCACATGTTACACAGAAAATTCCGTTCAAAAGGAGTTGAAAGAAGAGAAGAATCAAAGTGAGGAAAAGAAATAATCAAGGGGGTAATTTAAAATTATAAAAAAAAACAGTTATCAGCCCTTCTACTGATTGGGTTATACTGAGTAGTGAGTACGATAGGTTTGATTTGGTTTAGTCATCAGACACATCAACCTATTTGCAGATATTATCTTTCTTCAACATGATACAAACAAGTCAAGCCCATCTCAAGCAAATCACAACTAAGTTTCAGCTACTCTCTAATATGCTTCTCAATGTCACATCAAAGTAATGCACATCTAATAGTATGTGTGGAGTGAGATGACTGGCTGGAATAGGGTAATCATTATACATTAGCTATCCACCCCAAAGTGCTCCAAATGGAGAAACAACTAGTATTAGAAACAAGTTACCAGTTGAAGCTTCTGTTTTTCTTGCGTTTGGACTGATCTGAGAAGATGAGCAAGATCCTCTCTAAATATATCAGGGCTCAGAAAGAGGGACTCCATTTCAAGAACCTGAATGATTGAATAATTAGAGCGCAAATTCCTGATGGAAAATAGTAAGCATTGCAAGAATGACTTAGTACTTGTTTTGAGCAGTCAGTAAACTCCGCGGTGACATTACGGCAAAGTTGTTGATAAGTGGCTTCGCTCCCTGACACCATATACTCCTCAAATCCCCTGCACAGAACATAATACAATACAGTCTTAAGATCAAAGGTAAAAAACCTTTAGCATTTGTTAAAGTTTGCAAGTCTATAGTTGTTACTTGTTACTACCTCTAACCCTTTTTGAAGGTTCAGCAAATCAAGACAAAAAACTAAATGATGGAGTCCACTTGATCTACTTGCTTTTCATGTTCAACCTTAAAACGAGGGGATGAACCTTAAAAATTACGGAGGTAGTACGAGACTGTCTATTGGATTCATACGTACTTTCCTGTAATCTACAATAACAAAAGAGGATCAATCAAACCCAGAAGATACTCAATTCGAAAGACAAATAATAATTACCTTTTGAGGGTGGAATAAGCTCGAGCTCTCCGTTCTTGAACTGCCACAAATCTGCGGAGCAAAACAACGGTTTCCAAAGCATTTTCAGGGCCAATTTCAGCTGATTCTTCTGTAATTATTAGCTTCTTCTCGAAATCTTCCATTTATTTTCTCTTTTTGGTTCCTCACGTTCGTCGTTCGGGTTCACACACTTTGCCACAACAATTATTTTTCTTATTCCTACCTTTCCAACATCTCGACCAAGATATATGGATGGGCTAGTCTTGGCAAAAGGGCCTTCAGTAAAGTGTTGAATGCTTTCATACTTAGCAAATATAACCCTCAATTTTTTATTATGTAAATATATCCCTTGATCGATATTGAATCAAAAACTCATAATTAATTTTAATGTCGGTGGCAGGTATTGGCTAGTCAAATTCAGGCATCGACTAGTCAAATTCTAGCACTGATCAGACCAAAATACCCCTATTGTATTTTAAATAGGGATATCTATCATTATAACTCTACATATTTGACATAAGTGTCAGTATAACCATCAGATAATTTTTAATGCAAAAATAACCATACCTAGTTGATGTAAGCACCAATATAACCCTCAGACCCCATTTCCGAGGACCACCGCCAGACCGCCGCATGTCACCTGATTTTGGCCGGACCACCGCCGAATCACTTATAGGGTTGTGTTGGCACTTACATCAACTAGTTAGGGTTATTTTTGCACTAAAAATTATCTGAGGGTTATATTGGCACTTATGTAAAGTATGTAGGGTTATAAAAGCATTTTTTCCTTTTAAATATAGTTTCGGACAATTTTACCTCTGACGTGGGTCCTATCATTTAAGCCTAAAAGAGAATTTTAGAATTATATTTGTATTTATTTTATATAGTAGGGGTCGGATCAACACTTTTTTTAAATGTGAATTGCAGAAATATAATACTCCCTTCTTCTCACAATAAAAATTATATTTTTCTTTTTAGTCTATCCCACAATCAACTTTCTAATTATACTCTTTCCATTTCTGGTAAGAATAAATCACCTAAAATACCCTCATTATCAGTGCCACATCAGCTGATCCACACATGATTCACCCAAACTTCCCAATTTAGATCAAGCTTATGGGATAAAAGATGTGTCACATCAGCTACATAAATATTTAAGTCATATGCAATTTAAAAGTTTAAATAGGTACGAAAGTAGTACATTGTAAGTAATTTCTGGTCCAGAAAAAAATAGCTATACAAAGAGTTTGATATGTCTATCATATCCATCGTTGGACAAAAAACATTTTCCATAACTACTATGTCAGAATATTCGTGCAACTAACCAAGCTAATCATCTATCCCAATAAAAACTACTACCAAAACACTTGGGTTTATTAGCGTTTGTAATTTCGGGTTCATTCACTTTTGTTGTAGTCTCTTTTGTTGAAGTCGTCATCATCTCCGTAGCCTCTCTTTCTCTGGTTTAAGAAAACTTCATCACAAAAATACATAGAAAATTCGTTTTTGAATTAGAAGAATAATAGTGGATTCTAAGTTAATAAGCAAACACTTCGGTCCCATGATTAACATTCTATTGAAAACACAAGCAACCGGAGGGAGTTACATACATGTAAAGTTTAGATGATAGTGTTCTGTATATCTGGACCCAATATGTTGAGGCCAATCAGAAGTGATCACTTCAACACTAAAGTACAATATTATGTACTAAGTGCAAACACAATGCCACAGCAAAAGATCGGGCTGTTTTCACAGGGGAACAACGATTGACCAGAAATGATGCATTATGCAGCCTCAGTAGCTGGTCTACTCTTGATCTTAAGATTTGATAGAGATTCCGAAAGCGAATCAACAGTCTCTGAGGCTTCAGGCACTGTGGCAGAATTGCTAACATCTGTTACGACATTTGGCTCATGAATGGAGCCACCTTTGATTTCTAACTCTAGCATTCTTAACTCATCCTCAATATCTTCATCATCAATCGCTGTACCTGCTGGAGTGGCGAGAACTTCTTCCACTTGTTTTAATGACTCAATGCTCGTGTTAATGTCCTGAAGGGAAAGCTCAACTTCTTCGATGCTGATACTGTTGTCCCTCATTGCTTTTGCACCAAGTTTAATGGCATCAGTCACCTTTTTCGAGGACTCAATATCCCCGATAACTCTGAGGACTTCCTCCACGCGGTTCAAGAGCATTGTGCATTTTTCTCTACTTTGAAATGCCAGCTTTAGCTCCTTTGCATGCCTCAGTGCAAGTTTCTTGTTTCCAGATCGTAGCTGAGCCACAGCCGATTTCTTCAACTTTTCACAACGTTGGTCAATCACATCAAGTTGTTTTTCTAGATTCTCTACAGTCCAGATTAATTGCAAAACATCATAATCCAGACTAGTGATGTCAGGTACTGCTTCTTCGGAAAGAGAGACTTTCAAACCCTTGATGATATCATTCTTGGTGATCATAAGTGATTTAGCTTTTCGGCAGCCTGACAAGTAACTCGAGATCGCAGCTGCTTCTTTTGATCCAGAGCATATTTCCTGGAACTTTCGGAGCGTTACTACACAAGAAGATGTCCAGTGGCTTTCAGAGAGAAAACTGACTACTTCAAGAGCTTTATCCTTCAACAGAGCAGAAAGAATGTAATCATCTTCAGACAAATAGTCAAGATCACGAGGTGCTGATGCTGACAGTGAAGAGAAGCCCACAGCACTCAGTGCCTTCCAGAAAATCAGCGAAAGGCTACTTCCACCAGCTGTGGTTGACTTTGGCTCCACAAGATCAGAATACCGTAATATATCACCAGCATTATACATTTCGAAAAGGACTTGGTGGAGGCACAGTGGTGACAAACCTCCTTCCCTACGGAACCAAATATCATTAAGGTGTGAAGGACGTATGATGAAGGTCTCCAAATGTCGAGCCAGTCTAAGGATAAGGTCCCTCCAGAATAGATACCGGCCTTCCCAGTCAGACCTTTGTCCACTGAAGCCCTTAAATCGGGCTACCACTTTCACGGGATCATCCCAGTCCAGTACTTCCCTCCTCAGATATTCCCTCACCCTGTTCCCTAGCTCTTCTTCTTCCTCCCTACTAACCGCACGAAAACAAGTGGAGTTGTCGTCAAAATCATCTTCAGGAATCACCATTAATTCCACACTACTCTAATCCTCCTCGTTTCACAGATTCTTCCTCACAAAGTTTAACAAAACGTAGTATCCTCTAAGGTAGTGCGCACAAGACAGAAAACACAACTAGCCCCTACAACATCCACCTGAATAAATAAACACAAACATTTTCAGCCTTCAACTTCCGACCAATTCAGAGATGCATACGCACTAGAATTTCACATTTGAATTCCAAAAGACAGAGAGGCATACACACAGTATGTGATACAATCTTGTGAGAAAGTAAGGCAATTAATTAAGCTATGCACAAAATGGCAAATTGATGAAAAGAAAATTTCCACTTCACAAGAAAGAGAAAAACTCATTTCATTTGGTACCCACACATACCTGCAGAACTAGCATCAAAGTTCAAAATTCAGACAGTCCGCAATTAATCTCAGAATGGATAATCAAAACTTAACAAGAAAACTGAAAACCAACTAGGTAGTTGAACATTTATTATAAAGAATCACAAATAAAAGGGGAAATACTGAAAATAAACACAAAGATCGAAAGAAGGATGAAGGGCACTAACCAAAATCCAACGAAAGTTCAGCAAAACTCTGCAGATTAATGACTAATGAACAGAAATTGATGATAGATAAATTAGAAAAACAATTGTTCAGCGATTATTGAACGCTTTCTGATTCCAACATCGAAGACCCTCTTTAAAAATACGGAGTAGATTTTGTTGTGTTGTGGATCGCCGGAACGAAGGGTTGATTCGTCGGAGGGAAAATATGATTGTAGTTTTGCCCGGATGGTCCGCTAACTTCGTTTTGCAAAAACATGTGTATGATACGAGTTAAAATGAAAAAAACACATGTCGAAAATGACAATCTAATCCTATAAAATATGAAATTACAAATCCAACCCTATAACTATAATATGTTTGAAAGTATAATTCTAACTCTGAAAACCTTAAATTAGCCGAAATTCTGTGAATTGACTATTATACCTCTGTTTAAGAAAATAAAAATTTTAAAAAGGAAAGGACAGTTATACCCTCGGTAATAATTAACCAAACTATTCTCTTTTCTTCTTCTTCTTCACAGATCTATCGTTTTTCTTCTCAGGTCCTTTTTCTTCTCATCTTTATCTATTAACCAAACTTTCTCACCAGCAAATTTGCTTCTTCTTCACCACCACTTCGCCGCCATTACTTCTTCTTCTCTCTGTTTGCTTCTTCTTCTCGAGGCAGTGGGTGGGTGGCACCGGTGGGGTGGTTGTGAGTTTTGCAGGTGGGGCTAGGTTTAGGCGGCGGTGGCTAGGCTTTGGTGGGGTGGCCTTGGTTTAGGCAAGGTGATTGTGGGTTTTGCGGGGTGGGCTATGTTTAGGCGACGGTGACTAGGGTTTTGGGGGTTGTTAGGGTTTCAGTGGCGGTGTGAGGGGGAGGGGATATTTCAGCGGTAGTGTGCGGTGTGGTGTGGGGGGTTTCAGACTCTGGTGTGGCAGTGGATGTGAGGGGAGAAAAGGCAGGGAAGTGGAGGTGAGGTGGAGGCAAAAATCCAAATTTTGGCCGCAGCCGGCGATGCAGCGGAGGTGAGGTGGTGCTGGGCGAGCAGAGTTGGTTGGGGCGGTGAAACCAAATTATGGCTGGGAATCGATGGTGGTTAAACCAGATTCCAGTTTTAGCCGTCGGCGAAGGAGATGCGGTTGTGGTGGCGGAGCGAAAGGATCCGGCGGCGGCGGTGGCGGAGCAGGCGGAGGTGGTGCTGGATGGGGTTTGAAGATGAAGAAGAAGAACACTAGGGGTAGTTATATCATTTAATTTTTAGTTTGAGTACAAGGGGTATTTTAGTCTTCTTAAATTTGGTCATTACCGGAATAGGGTGAGAAGGTTATATCGGCACATTCCATGAAAACTTTGGGTTGGAATTGCACTGGGAGTACTGGGGGTTAAGAAGACCCAAAGTTTTATTTGAAAATTTTGAAACTGTGTAACCGAGGTTATTTTATAATTAATATAATTAATAAGGTGATTTAATGTTTGCAACCATTAGTTGTAATCATCAAACCACCACCACCAAAGTCGGAACTACCACAATCGCAGTTTCATGGACCACTTGCAAGCTAAGAAATCATAATGGGACCATCGACACTTTCCACAATGCCGGATAATCACTAGTAAGAAATTTCTCTAAAATTCCCAATTTTCGCGAGGGGGTAGAATCTTAGACTTCTCTGTCACAGAGATGATGGATTAACCATTGAACCAAGGTCCAATTCACTTATTGCTGAGTTGTTAAATGATTATTTAGTACTCCCTCCGTCCCAACCTAAATAACCCATAACTTTTTGGACACTATTCTCTATTAAATTTTGACCACATACATAAATGGGTATATGAACAATAATATCGTCATATGTGATATTGTTGAATTTTTCATAACAAGTAGTTTCTAAATATCAACTTTTTATTTGACGTTATCATGCGTAAGTAAACATATCAACGGTCAAACATGTTTCTCAGACGACGTGATAATGATTTCAGGAAAAAATAGGCAAAGACAGAGGGAGTAGTTAAAGTCTGCTCATATATCAAGCCCGAATCAAATTCAGTAATTCTGTTAGGGGCGAAAGTGAAAGGAGCATAAAAGAGAGAAATTATACTGTCTGAAAATACTTACCATGCGGTACACATTGTATGAGTAGAGTAGTTAAATGGTTATATTCCTAACAATTCAATTGGAATGCCCACAAAAAGTCGGAGTCTTTTTAAAATCAAAACACCCATGTAAATGAGAGGGGATTATATCTACTCCATTAACCATTTCTAATCAAAATGGTAAAATATACAAGTACTCCCTCTGTTTTGTTATTCATGGTACACTTAATATGAATATATTTTTTCTTTTATTTGATACTCTTTCTATTTTTGGAAAGATTATTTCAATTTCATCCACTCATTCTACTTTTTATTTTTTACTTTCTACATTCAAATTCATCCATTCATTTTCTTCACGTAAATCCAAGCACATAAACATATGGTGTTATAAATAGAAAAACGAAGGGAGTAGTATAACAGTTTGGCCAAGTGAAGTGTTGGACCCTTCACAAGTTGAGAATAAGGTCAAGTGCAATGGTAGAAACCCTTTGGGGTCTCTTACCAATTTTATATATTATTTTTCTCAATCACTCTCTTCCATCTGACATTAAGAGCATGTACAGTGGGAGTTTGAGAGTGAGTTGAATTAAAAATTGGGACTGAATGAGGACAATTATTTTTCACAGTGGGGGGTTGAAAGGGAGCTGAATTATTCAGCTCCCATGGACCGGTTCCCAAATGGGAACCAGTCCCAAATCTGACTTTGTCAGATTTGTCAGCCTTTTCCCTTTCACTTGCTTTCTTTCTTTGTTTTCTTTCTTTCCTGCTTTCTTTGTTTCATTCTTTCTTTGTTTTCTTTTTTGCTTTGTTTTGTTTTAAATTTCACGCTAATTTTTTTTATTACTTTATAACTTTCTTATGCTTTTTAAAATTTCTAAATTTTTATATGCTATTTAAAAATCCTAAAAAATCTAATAAAATCCTATTTTTATTTTTTAAAATCTAAATTAAATTTTGATCATTTTAAAAATTAAAATTACATTCTTTAAAAATATATATGTGTTTCTTTTGTTTAATTATAGTTCATAAAATAAATTTTAAAATTGAAATTGATTTCAAAAATGAGATTTCAAAAAACAAAATATAATTTAATAATTATAAGTGTATTATTAATTTTTACATTTAAATTTATTTTGTTAGGTAAATTTATTTGAATTAATTATTAAATATATAATTAATGAGTAGGATAGAGAGAATCAAGTGAGGTCCATGGAGTGGTTTGAGAGTGGTTTTTACCATTGTGGATAAAAAAAATGGAGTGTTTTAGTTGTGGTTTGAATTGCTGAGGTGGAGGAGAGAGGTTGATTATTTAATTATCTGAAACGATTTGAGTGGTTTGAGAGTGGTTCTCCCATTGTAAATGCTCTTAGACTTTAGTTTCTAGCCCTATATATTGTAACCCTCATTGATGAGATGTGTCAATGATGAGATATTCATGCACCATTGATTAACCCGTTTATATATTATCATAATTCAAAGAAACATTGAAGTGGGTGTTACTAAATCAATAATTATATAGCAGCGGAATATATGTAACTTAAATTGATTTCATGCCAAGAACACAATGTAATCGTAGAATAATACATATATAATCAATGAAAAATATGTTTGTATAACCTCAATAGAGAAACAATCACAATCCGAGGTGAATTAACCATAAATCACACAAGTGTCCGGCCTCTACCGGTATCCACACAAACCGCTTACCGGGATTCAATCTCATAGGATTGATTGACCAATGGAATGAATGACTAGGAATGAACGTACGTTAGGTCTTCTTTCCAGTTATTTGTACTCCCTCCGTCCCACCTTAAATTGCACACTTCCTGAGATGTCACTATTCACAGTCCAACTTTGACCACATATTTGAATAGATATATAAACAATAATATTATCGTATTTGACGGCGAAAGATTCGTCATAACAAGTAGTTTCTTAACAAGTAAGCCCTAATGCCTAATTATTATATACTCCCTCCGTCCCACTTCAAACTTTCTAATTGCTTTTTCAAAGTCAAATTTTACAAACTTTGACCATAAATATAAATTAATATATAAATAATAAATATATCATGTGACGTATCATTAGATTTGTCTTAACATCTATTTTCTAAATATTAATTGTTTATGCGACATTATTATATACAACTAGAAGTATTTACAATCAAACATGCTCATTGAAAACCGTAAAAAGCAATTCAGAAGTTTAAATGGGGACGAAGAAAGTAATTACTCATTTTAATTTGGTACATAATCTTTATGTCTGTGACCCTTTAGCTTCCTAACCACGTTGGTAGCAAATATGAATTGGCTTTTGGACAGTAACTAATAGTAAGAAAATCCTGCTCATTTTTTAAAAATAGTTGGGTTTTTTTTGTTTAATTTAGAAAATTATTCTGCTTAATTTTCTTTGTTCGAGATCCTTTTTATTGTTTAATTGGGAGACAAAATTTAATTTTTAATGCTTTTTTGAAAATTCTTTTGTATTGGTTTATTCGTTTTGATTAAGATTTTTATTGAGAAAATTGTAATTCGTAATTACTTTTTTGTTTGTTAATATATTTACTATTTGGTATGAGTAACCTGACAATGTCATATTCCTAACATATTTTTCTATTGTAGAAAAATACCAACTTTATTTCTCTCTCTGCAAATTGACTTGAGACAGAGGGTGTATATGAAACTAGACAGTATGACTTTCATATGATGCTAGAATAATGACCCTGAAACAATGGACATGGGAAGGTTATTATTCGGGGCTAGTAGATAATTTAAGAAATTCCTATTTTTTTTTTGTTTTCAGAGGGACTAATAAGAAAAAAATCAAAATTTACTCCCACTGACCAGGGGTTGGAGCCTTGTATATATGTGCCTATCGAAAACATAGATATTAGAATCCTGATCTTGAGCCCAAAAATCGAATTAACAAAATAGATATGAAGTAATAGAATTGAGTAGAATTGTCCAAGTTATGACTTAAAGATGAAATTTATTTGGATTTTGGTTTACTATTGCATACACACTATAATTTCACTAATTCTTGCTATGTTATGCTTTTTGTGTGTCATTCTTCACAAAACTACCCATAAGATTTTGTTGGTCATGGACCTGAAAAGCTCTGATCAAGAAGGCGAAGAGGAACATCAAGTTGTTCGAGAAAAGGGGGCATTACTCCAGTGGAGAGCAATAAGGTGCACAAAGTTTGGCATTTTGAGCTCTTGAAACCTTATAGGTTTGGCAGCATAAAACTAAGTTTAGAGATGTTGTCTTGGGGCCCCCTTTAAATTAGGAGGAGAATACGGATCTTTTGAAGCCTCATGTTTCGAGCAGTCAACAAGTTAATTTAGGTTTGCTCGTTTAAAGTGATGATTGCATCCTTTTTATAGCTTCTTTTATAGTTATGGGTATTGAAGAGTTCCTAGTTGAGGTGAAAGAGTTTATAGTTGAGTCACGTGAAGTATCTGGATTGAAGATTTATACTCCCTGTCTCAGCCAAAGGTTTCCACTTTCTATTTTCTCCTGTCTCATTCAAAGGTTTCTATTTTGATTATTTCTTTATTTGGATTGAAATTTGTGGATCAAATTTGGTCAACTCATTTTATTCTCCCACTTCTTCTACCATATTAGCAACCTATATGGTCGTGCATAAAGATGATATGAAAATTTGGCTGGGACAAAGGGAGTAATTATTTTGTGATTTATAGTTTGTAATATTTATATTTACTCATATGACTCAACTAAGTTATCATGATTTATAGTTATAGTTAATGTGAATTCTGAGTTCATAGTGAATGTGAATTCTGAGTACACTTAATATGATTATGAGATTAGCCTCTTTATCCCTTTTTGAAATAGTTAGAAAGTTTTGGCATGTATTAACCTTGTGAATGAAATAAGTTGATTTTTAATAAATCTGGATGAGAATTGAATTGTGTGGCAACGTAGTAATTCACCGGAGGTTCCGAATTTGGAACCACCATTAAGGGAACGATCTGACGACTCTCACTTCAAACATCTAAAGTGATTAAGGGCGGTTTCTCATGGCCGATTAAAGAAGGAATTTTTTTTTGATTCATACAATCAATGGCGGGCCCAGAAAACTCACCCACGAAGTGACATCTCTAGTATAGTATAACCCCCTTTAATTCCCCCTCCATACACTAAAATTCCTGATGGGTACAAGGGGGCATCATCCACATTGGTTGTAAGCTTTCCAAGAGTTTTATCACGGAATCTAGAATATGAAGACCTCACAACATTGACAACACCACTCAAAAGTG
This sequence comes from Rubia peregrina, assembly GCA_032355705.1. Lineage (NCBI taxonomy): Eukaryota > Viridiplantae > Streptophyta > Magnoliopsida > Gentianales > Rubiaceae > Rubia > Rubia peregrina. The sequence continues at coordinate 3,314,667 of JAULKK010000010.1, forward strand.
GTGAGTTTAAAGCTGGAATCAACTACAACGAAGAACATTGTCTAGAAGATTTTTTTTGATAACATTACGTTCACAATGGATGTGTTTGCCTAGAATATAGAAGTATAGTCTTAGTGGATGTTTGGCCTAAGTTGCATTAACACAGGGGTGGAGGTGGACTATAGGAAACACATCCACAATGACTAGAACTTTATCCATTTTGCTCCCTATAGAACATATTGGTGATGAGTAGATAAGAAAATACTTCATCAAATCTGTACTTAATAACTCTCATATTTTGTTTTAATCTTGGGGTGTGGAGAACTCAATAAAATCACTCCCATCCACCATCAGTGAATGTTTTACTTTTAAAAAAAGGATTGAAGCACAAGCTTTTAGATAGTAGAAGAATACAAAGTTTACCCAACATCTCCCAAGCCTTGGATTTGATCAATCCCATCATAATCATTGTTCGTTCCTCAAGTTCACTGCTTAGATAGTTATGGCCTTGAATGCTTATGTAGATAATGTGCTCCCTCGTGGAAACTCTCTCGAATAAAACTCGGTAGTTATGTTGTCACTTCTTCAAAGACTATGAGGATCCTCGGTATTTTTTGGGCTTGGAATTACACAAATCCTCCAATGTCCTACATACATTAGAGACACGATTACCGATTGTGGTTTTTTGCAATGCACACCTACTGCCACTCCCTTTCCTAATACTTGGTTCATACATGATGAATTCTCTCCATTACTTCCTGACAGGGGCGGGCAAATCTAAAAATTTAAATTTGGTGGGTTACAATTTAATTTGGTGGCTCTACCTTTAAAAATAGTTTTGAAAATTTGAGAAATTTGTATTACTAGTGGAATACAATGGGTTCAAAAATAAAAATAATTAGTACCTATATGCAAAAAGGTTGGGCAGTTGCTCTGGGTTGCCCAGACGTAGATCCGCCTCTGCTTCCCAATACTGGTATTTTCATAACGCTTGTAGGGAGATTGAGGTACTTGGATTATACCATGCCTGACATCATCTTTGCATATCAACAAGCCAGTCAGTTTCTGCAATCTCCTACTGCCCATCATCTACGGGTGTCCTTCATATTGTGAGATATTTACATCATCATCTAGCTCATGGTCTTTTTTATGCATATGATTCTAATCACAAACTCCATGCTTACTCTGATGCTAATTAGACCACCTGAAATATTTTAAAAAGATTTTTTTACTGGCTATGATGTGTTCCTTGGTTCTTCTTTGGTTTCTTGGAAGTCAAAGAAATAATCCATTGTCTCCAAGTCTTTTGCTAAGGCTGAGTATAAAATTTTCCCATGACTTCTTGTGAGCTCAAGTGGATTGTTGACCTGGTTAGGGTTCTACATTCACAAGTGCAATTTCTCATCTTTTTTTTTGTAAAATCATACGGTTCTTAGTCTCACCGTCAATTCAATATTCCATGAACGCACAAAACATCTGGATATTGGTTGTCATTTGGTAATGCATTACTACTTGGAGGGTTTCCGGCTTCCAGCTTGCATTTTCTAGGCTGCAATTTGTTTATGTTCTCACCAAGTCCCTTCGTGCTTTTTTTCCCAAGTAAATTTGTTATAATTCAGCATTTGTGCTACTCCCAAAGCTGATCTTGAGGAGAGGGTGAATAATATAAGCAAAAAAAAATTCAGTATATGTAACAGTTCATCAACATGATTAGAGAGGGGTTTGAAGGAAAAATTTGAAGTTGGTTTTTTTTTTAAATTCCGGGTAAGCTAGTTAAGTGAAATAGTGTCGTTTCAAGCCAGCATTTTCTATTTAATTTTTGCTAGAGCAAGTCTAAAATCTTCCCTATAATAGGGA
>JAULKK010000010.1:3316602-3334329 GCA_032355705.1 Rubia peregrina
AGAACTTAAGAAGAAGTCGGCAAGTACTTGGATTACTTATTCAAGGTTGTCGATTAATTGAAGACATTATGAAGAACACTATACTCTTTTCCCACTGGTTTTTTAATGAGGTAGTGTGATCAGTGTAACATTTATTTTGGTTTTTGGACTGTGAAGAATTCAGCCATGTGGGCCTTAGAAGGACAGTTTGAGATTTACAGTCCATCAGGTTTTAGTTTATTCATTTTTATTCTAATTAGAATTAGATTTGGTAAGATTAGATAAGGATATATTTTTCTAGTCTAATTCTTACCATGTTTGACCGAGAATTAGAAGTAGAATATCACTAGGACTTGATTTTTGGTGTTTTAGTTAGGTATGGTTTTAGCTTCTTAAAGCTTCCATAAAATTTGATTCAGTTTCTACTTGTGATTAGGTTTGATTTGGCTGAATTTTTTCTCTATTTAAAGAGGGGTTGGCTGAGATTTTGAAACAACTTTTTATCACTCAAATATTCAGAATTTTGAGTTATTCTCATTATCTTCATTATTGCTTAAACCTGCGGGCTATTTAAGTTTCAATCTCCTTTATATTCATACCCTGCGGGCTAGACGTTTATAGAAAAATCTTGTAAGTGTACCCTGCGAGCTAGACGCTTATAAGTCGAGTTGAGTGTGCTCTGCGGGCTAGACGTTGTGATTTGTGCATTTATTTGAGTTGGGAGAGATCCTCAAATAAATAAAGACCCAATTTTCTGCAATCCAGAGTCTTCGCAAGGAGATTCATATCATAAATGCATCGAATTTAAAGTGTTTTCGTGTTCAGTTTTAGCATGATGATAGTTTACATTTATTTATAGTATTTTTTAGTTTGATTTATTTATACACACACACACACATACATATATATGAATTTGAACCGAAAAAATAAAATTTGAATAAATCAAATTTGATTTTTTAATGTGTTTCGATTTTCAATTTTGGGTTTGAAAAAGGTCAACCTGATTAAACCAAATCGAATAAACCGAAACATTTGACCGGACAGCACAACACGTACACAATGAGTAGATTCATAGATTTTTTTCTCCTTTTCTTCTCATCCTTTTTCTTCTCATTTTACCTAGGTACCCTTTCATATTTTCATCCTAACCTCACATCATATTTCTTTTAGCTCACATCTCAACCATATTTAGCCTCTCATTTTTACATAGGCCGCCCTTTTGGGTTTTCGACCTAACTGGGCCCCAATGTTGCCTAAATTTCCCTCTCAAGTTTTCAACTTAGCGGGGTTGATTTTTAATTTTTTCTTCATTTTATACTTTTTTCTTCAATATTTCATTTTCTCATGTTTTTCAATTAAAGTAGCAAAAAGAATCCAGGTGTACATGCATGTAAATCATTAGACCCCTCCCCACACATAAAACATTACATGGCGCTCAATGTAAACATAAAAGGCAAGAAGCTCTAAAAATCAATGGGGGAAGTAAAATGGCTCACAATCAAGAGTAGGATGAACCATCACTATCGAGATAGCACTGCTGATACTGAGCAATCCACTCCTTATTCCTCTCGGGTCTCTCTCGACGTTGATTCGGCTTGGTGTCTGTGATTGGAGTGCCGACCAAATGTGTCTGCATCTGGTACACCTGAGAAGAAAGACACTTGATTTCCTCATCCATTTCCATCAAGATCCTAGAGACAAACATGTTGTACTCAGCCTACCCGTGAGAGCCGAAATTGACTGTGTGCAGCAGTCGTTGTGAATAGTCTCATCTTTCTGTGGATTGGGAGATTGTGCGGTAAGCTGAGTGAAAGGAAGAGCACCCTCCTCGGTTGGGATGGGTATCAGGGCAACTAGCTCAACTCCCACCGAAATGAAACCCGACATACCTTATCTGGCTCGATGTCTAAGTCCGCCACAGGTGTATCTAGCTCAACCTTCGTTCGCTGGGGCTGAGGAAGCCTCATAAATGTGACTTGGTTCCTCCCATACAAGCAATGGTAAACTCCCCACATAGCCGTGGTCTCTATGAGATTGTAGTTCCGAATCCTCTTCAGATTGTTGAGGTACGAGTCATCCTTGCCCATACACGAAGTCCTAATGGAGTGACAATCTGTAAATGCTGTGCTAGAAGGGTGATCATGCCACCCATCGAGATTTTGCCTCCTCAAACCTTCCTCGACATATGGACAACCTTCTCCACCCAGAAATCCGTTCATAATCCATAACATGTGTTTTCACCAGTGAAGTACCGCATATGCGAACGTCATCATTCGGTACATGTGTCGGCTTAACATGTCAGAAGAGAGTAGCCACTAGGAAGCAATGCACAAATTGAAGAGCGGGGTGGATGATCAGGTTGTTCTTATATCGAACATCTCGGACTCTCCTAGATGGCTAGCAAGAAACCGTATCATTATGTACAGTGAGGATCGAGATTTATGGACTATAGTGCTCCGGATGTGCGCGATGTTCCAACCAAAGACTGGCTCGATCTCCGAGAAGGTCATCTTGTATGACACATCATTCAGATGAAACCGAATATACTTCCTACATGCATGTTCCCTCCCTTTGGCATCTCTCCCCGTGGTATATACCTTCACCGAGGTGAGGAACTTAAGGGTGTATCTCGGGTGGGTAGGTGCATTCCTGCTGATAAAACCCCCAAGACCTCCTTTGGTGAGGAGGCAACCAACTGACTTCTGTAACCCGCGGGCCTCCAAAGATCATTTATAAATGAAGTTGGTTTCCTAAATATTTCAAGAGAGCTTGGCCAGTCGATCCTAATGGTCGGCATATTTGTCATTGATATGGCTCAATCCCATGTACTTGCCTGGATTTGGTTCCAAAATCGGATGGGGAGTTGGAAGTGCCACTGAAGAACTCGCCCCTCTAGTTACGCTCTATCTTTTAGGTGCCATATGCTCTCAAGAACTAACATCACAAAAAAAAATGTCAAAACTCACAAGTACACATGAATTCATAACACTAGGTTTAACATCAAAAGTTTCAATAAACCCTAGTATTTTCAATGAACATCATAATTTCCATCATGCAATCACCCCAATAAAATCATCTCACTAAAATATCCAACATTTAGTGACAAATATGAGAGCATCATTATAGAATTTATTCATCACAATCATAATTATGTAGTCGACACACTACAATCAACAAATGTAATCATAAAGATGCAAGCACTCATATGTTACCATAAGTAAGAATTCAATCACAGTTCAATGCTTGATAATTCCATCAACCTTTATGCACTAATTTCAAGAAGCTTACCCACATACCACAATTTTATTCCCAAAATGATACCTAATCTAGCCAAGAATACTTATGTATTTTCAAGAATCACAATATAACCACTAACACAATGTCTAGCATAAGCACACAATTTCAACAATTAGCATGTTATTGGACAACTACATTAACATAAGCATCATAAATCAATCCCACACACATGTCAAAATACATCCACAATCCTAGCAATCCAAGTCCACACAATCAACGTAAACATTTAACTCATGATTTTAAAATTTTCACAAATTCATGAACCACCCAAAATCGACAATTCAAGAGTTAGAATGGAGAATTGTACCAAATATGAGTGGAGGAGAGTGAATTTGTGAAGCCCACACACAATCTAATCTTCAATCAATGAAATTCAAAAATCCCAAAATTCTAGTATTTTTATGATTTTCCGATTTAGGGAAAATTTCGAGGTGTTTGTGGTGTGGAGATGATATGAAGAGTGAGATAGATTGAATTAGAGAGTGGGGTGGTGCTTTTCCGCCTGAATTGGTGGAGGAATGGTGGAAGAGTGATGGTTGTGAGAGGAGGACGACGGAGAAAAGAAAAAATTATCTGCGCAAAGATGGATACTGCCCATTTTTATTTTAAATCTGAGGTGCTGTCGCGACCCACGAGGAAGGCCTCGTGACTCACGACTGAAAGGGTATGGGAAGGTCAAAAGTGAACAAACTTTCGTTACTCATGAGAAAAACCTTGTGAATCTGACAGAAGGGTACTGGGGTTGTAAATTTCCCAAATATTTTTGAATGTTGTCGCGACCCATGAGGAATTGTTGTGGCTCGCCACAAAACATTTACTGGTAGCTGTATTTTGACCACTGTAGCATCGCGACCCATGAGAAATTTGTCGCGACCCGCAACAGAGCATGTCCGGAAGTTGAAATTTCTTTAAAAGTTTTCTGAATCTTGTCGCGACCCACAAGGAATTGTCGTGACCCACGACAAAGATTTACTAGAAGTTGTAAACTTTCATTGTTTATTGCGACCAACGAGAGATTCACCGTGACTCGCAACATCATAGTACCTCCATACTTAGAAAATTTTCATGTACTTTCGAAACTCTCTTTCCCTTCATCCTTCTCATTACCTCCACTCTTTTATTCCTCCAATGCAGTCCACTTATTTTGCTACAAAATCATGGGAAAAACACAACTGTGAAAGGAACAAAACAAGATAATGAAAAAATGACAAAAATCAAATAGAACCAACATCAATGGGAAGTCACAAATGACTATCCAGATGATCAAAACCACGTTTATTTAACATCATCGGACATTGCTCTTTTTTTGAGTTTACTCACAAATCAAATCAAGAAGGTCAACATCCTCTCATTTTTTCGGCACAAAGCTTTCGTGGTAAGGTTTCAAATGTTGTCCATTGACCTTGAAGGTCTTGGACATTGTTCGATCCATGATTTCCACCGCACCATGTGGAAATGCCTTCACCACTTCAAACAAAAGTGGGAAACAAACGAAGGCGGGATTGGAATAAAGATGATTTTTTAACCAACAAAAAAATCCTTCCTATTGATCAGCTTATCATGTCATGCCTTCGTTTTCTTGTAGATCTCGGCGGTGTCATAGGACTATCTGCTTATCTCCTCCAATTCTTGCCATTGCAACTTCTTATGCAACCCGACCTCATCTACATCATGGTTTAAGCTCTTGACCGCCCAATATGATTGATGCTCTATTTCCACCAGTAAATGGCATGACTTTCCAAAGACTAACCGATATGGTGACATACCGATTGGCGTCTTGTAAGCCATCTTATATGCCCACAAAACATCATTCAACCGAGAACCCTAATTTTTTTTGGTTATGATTAACCACTTTCTAAAGGATGGACTTGATTTGCCTATTGGAAATTTCGGTTTGACCATTGGTTTGCAGGTGATAAGTAGTGGAAGTCTTGTTAGTGATGCCATACTTCTTTAAAATTGTCTCTATTATCTGATTACAAAAGTGGGTGCCACCGTCACTAATCAAGGCTTGAGGAGTCCCAAACCTAGAGAAGATGTTATCCCTTAACAAATCTACAACCACTTTAGAATTATAGTCCTAGTGGGGTTTGCTTCAACTCACTTTGACACAAAATCAACCGCAAGAAGAATGTGTGTAAAGCCACAAGAGTTAGGGAAAGGTCCCAAAAAATCAATGCCCCAAACATAAAATATTTCTCAATATAACATGGCTTTTTGAGGCATTTCATTCCTAGAAGAAATATTCCCTACTCTTTGACACTTATCACAAGATTTGCAAAAGATGTATGCATTCTTATTCAATGTAGGCCAATAAAAATCACCTTCTAATACTTTTCTAGCGGTTCTCTTCGCTCCAAAATGGCCTCCGCAGGCATACAAATGAAAAATGTAAGAATTGAATGCACTTCATTATTGAGGATGTATCTCCTAAAAATTTGATCTACACAACTTTTCTACAAAAAAAAGATCATCTGACACATAATACTTTGCATCACTTCTTAGCTTATCCTTTTAAGCTTTATAGAAATTAGGAGGAAATTTACTGAAGATAAGGAAATTGATGATATCGGGATACCATAGTTGGAGGTCTCCAATCGCAACAATTGTTCATCTATGAACTCCTCATTTATTTGCTCCATCATTAGCATGTTTACCTCAACTTTTTGGCACGGAACCAAATGGCTCAAATAATCGGCCACGAGGTTCTCCGTGCCCTTCTTGTCTCGTATCTCCAAGTAAAACTCGCTCAAAAGAACGATCCATCTAATCAATCTCAGCTTTGTCTCTTTCTTCGTCATCAAATGACGAAGCGCTGTATGGTCAGTGTACACAATAACTTTGGGACAAAGAAAATAAGATCAAAAATTTTCTAAGGAAAATACCACTGCTAGAAATTCATTTTTTGTGGTGGAGTAGTTCCTTTGAGCCTCATTGAGAGTCATGTATGCATAATAGATATCATGAGGCACTCTCCCTACCCTTTGACCAAGCACCACTCCGACGACGTAATCACTCAAATAACACATGATCTCGAAATGCATGGACCAATCTGGGGGTTGTATGATAGAGGGCCAAAATCAACCTTCCTTCAATGTATCGAAGTCCCCCTTAAAACCCTCGTCAACCACAAATTCTATCTCCTTTTGTAACAAGTTGCACAAAGTAGATGCAACCTTTGAAAAATCCTATATGAACTGACGATAGAATCCTGCATGACAAAGAAAAGAACGTACTTCGAACACATTAGTAGGATAAGACAAAGTTTGAATTGTGTCTATCTTTTCCTTGTCTACCTTAATACCCTTAGAGGAGACAACATGGCCTAAGAAAATGCCTTGTTCTACCATGAAATGACATTTCTCAAGATTTAATACAAGATTAGCATCAATGCAGTGCTTAAGAACTTGTGCTAAATATTCTAAGAAATTATCATGAACAGTGAAGCCATCCATGAACACTTCAACAAAATTTTCAACAATTTTTGAGAAAATGCTTACCATACACCTTTGGAAAGTGGAGGAGGCGTTACATAGCTCAAAAGACATACGCCGATAAGCAAACGTACCAAAGGGGCACGTGAAGGTTATCTTCTCTTGGTCTTCCGGGGCGATAACCACTTGAAAATAGCCCGAGTATCTATCCAAAAAGCAATGGAATAGATGACTAGCTAGCCTCTCGAGCATTTGATCAATGAAGGACAATGTGAAGGATTAGGGTTACCGCATTTAGCCTTCGGTAGTCGATGAAAATGCGCCACCCGTTTTGGACACAAGTAGGCACCATTTCACCCTTATCATTCTCTACTATCGTCACCCCACTTTTCTTTAGCACCAATTGAGTAGGGCTCACCCATTTGCTATTCAAAATTGGATAAATAATTCCTGCTTGAATTAATCTGAGGATCTACGCCCTCACCACCTCCATCATAAGTGGGTTTACCGGCGTTGAGGTTGTTGCACATGCTTTGCATCATCTTCCAACAAAATTTGATACATGCAAGTGGATGGACTTATGCCCTTAATGTCGACAATAGTCCATCCAATGGCTTCCTTGTTTTCCACCATTAGCTTATCCTCCTTCTCTTGGGTGAGCTTACTCTTACTGGTAGTGTCTCCCCTTCCCCAAGAAATATATACTTGAGGTCACTTGGTAAAGATTTTTTCTCAACAACCGGGGATTTCATAAGTGATGGGAGGAATTCCGGTTTCTTTGACTCCTCTAAGGTTAAAAGAGGAGGGTTGATCTCATCTCTTCAAGAATATTCAATTCCTCAAAGATTTCCTTCAAGTTAGTGCTCATGAAATATACATGACACACATCATTATTATCACATTCCAAAACAACTAACCAAGAATCTTTACCACTTAGTTCAAAAAAATCTTGCATGACATTTTCCACAATATCTATTGCATGACCAGAATGTTCTTCAATAGGATATTTCATAGAATCATTTATGTTAAATTCCACTTTAATCTTATCAAATTCCATGGTGAGGGTATCATTATGCACATCAATTATCATCCTTGAAGTTTTCAAAAATGGCATCCCTAACAAAATCAGGGCGACATGTTTATCATAATCCATGTCAAGGATATAAAACCACAGGGAATATTAAGAATCCACCTTAACCAACACATCATCGATACTACTTTTCGGGTATGCAATAGAACGATCCGCCAATTGAATAACCACCCCGATATTTTGTAAAGTACCTAGATTGAGGCTTTTATACAAGTAAGTAATCATATTTATCGATTCACCTCAATCAAGCATGGTTTTTTCAAAATGAATATTTCCTATCATGCAATGGATTGTGAACATGCGGAGTTCGCTACACTTAAGGGGTAACTCCTTTTGGTACAAAGAGGAGACACATTTATTTTCCCCACTCTTAAGTTTATTGTTTACTCTTTGTTTTCTATTCACAACACACAATTTCTTAAGAAATTTAGCATATCTAGGAATTTTTTCAATAGAATTCAAGAGAGAGATATTTACCTCACATCTACGAAAGACTTTGTAAATATCCTTGTTGTCCTCTTTCATTCGTTTGTCTTTCAGTGCTTCCGAAAATGGAGGTTTTGTCACATAGGAAGGTATTTCCGCCATCTTTGCTTTCCTGTGAGGAGGGGATGATGGCTCGAGATTGGAATATGATTTTTCGGTGATGACTTCTTCCTAAATCTCCTTCCCCTTACTCACTCTCTTCTTGGCCAATTTCTCGACCTCTTTCTCCACTTTCTTCTCAAAAATTTCAACCCTTTTAGGCTCATTTTCAACAATCTCACCATACTGAGAAGTGCCAACCTCCTTACCCCTTCTCAAAGGGATAGTGCTTACATTTTGGAGGAGGTTCAATTCCGGTTGGGATGGAAGTTTTCCCGATCTCTTGACTCCATAAGGTTTAAGATTTTAGCCATTTAACTCATTTGAGTCTCCAAAATCTTAATGACTGACTCGGCATTCTCTTAAAAACTTTCAGACTTTTCCGCACTAAGGCCCAGTCTCCTAAAGCTTGCATCACTTCATCCTTCAACATCCCCGAAATCTCACATTGATTACGGAGCTTATCTTAAAGCCCTTGGAATTGCGGTTGAGGGGGTCGATATTGTTGTTGGGAGGGGTGATAAGGTTGAGCATTTTGATCCCCTTGAGCATTTCCATATCGAAGATTGGGATGGTCCCTCCAATTGGTATTGTAAGGCCTATTTTGGTAGCCTTGACCACCTTGATAACCTTGAACTCCTTTCTATCCTATGGCACTCATCTCCTCGACATAGTCATCTTGCAAATGGGGGACAAGTGTCCACAGGATGCGCCGATGAACAAATTTCACATGACTTCACATGTGGAACATTTTCAAACTTAGCCATGACAGATTCACCGTAGAAGTGAGGGCCAACATTTTATCCTCAAGCTTTCCATTTTTGGAGGGAGAATTTGTGTTGTTAAGGTTTTTTCTCCCAAGATCGGACCTTGAGCTAAAAGTCCTTGACTCCTCGGCTAACTCTTCATAAAGCTCCATAGCTTCTTCCGAACACTTGTTTTTGATGGATCCACCACAAGCTCCCCTCACTAGCATTTGCTCCTCATCAAGAAGACCATTATAGAAGTAGTACACCAAGTCTTCTTCCGAGTAGCTGTGGCATGGGCAACTCAAAAAGAGCTTCTTGAACCTCTTCCAATAGTCGTATTTTGACTCTTCATGCCATTGGATGATATTGCTAATTTTCTTCTTCAAAGTAGCGGACTTGGAGGCCAGGAAGTATTTGGAAAGGAACTTCCTCTTCAAATCAATTCATCCCAGAAGGAAGATAATGAAGTCAATCCCTTGCAGCATCTATCAAAGAAAACATAAAGGCCTTCAACTTGTAAAGCTCTTCATCCACTCCCCCGGGAATCATACCACAACAAACCATGTGTAAGTCAGAGAGATTTTTATTATGATCCCCCATTTCCTACTAAGAAATTAAGGTAGCAAGTGTGTCAATTCGGATTTTGTCTCAAAATGCCCATTAGGCCCAACCGCCGGATAAGTGGTGCACATCGGTTGTTGCTTTAGGTTGAGAGCCATAGTCTCCCACAACGACAATTGTCTAAAGGAACATTTCCTCCTTGAAGGTGAGGTTGTTGAGACTCTCCTTCGGGATTCTCATCTTGATGCTCCATGGAAGTAGAAGGTTCCTCAAAATGTTCACTAGAAGGGGTGTTATTCACACTCTCTAAAGAAAGCCTTCTAGCCCCTTTTACATTCAACTCTAACTCAGGGTAGTAGTGTAGGGGTTCTTATGAAGAAGATCGCGTACGAACTACAAACCAAGAACTCAAACAATACATCTCTAAACTAACAAAAAATTAACTAAAACCAAACAAAAACAAATAGCACACATTCACACAAATATGCCAAAATACTTAAAAATATATGCCTCTTCCCAGGTAGCGACACCAAAATTTGGGAGGTCATCATCGTACCTCTCTAATATACAATTCATAGACCTAAATACTTTCTAAATACAAATAAGTAGATAGTGATAAATCAGGGTCGTCCACCAAGAAGAGGTATTTTCCTAAGGGTTCATGCATATAAGTGTGGATATAAACACACACACACACGCACAACTTAAAGAGGGGCTGGGGGTTGGGTTTGATTTGGTTTTCTAAGTTATGAATTTAAAAGACAAAAAATTATCATAAATAAGAGATTAAGCTAATCATGCAACAAACTAGAAAGACAGGATTGAACATATGGGACATTGGGCGCAATTTATTTCCACTTCCGAGCCTCTTATCTATCCTTGAATCCACAACCTATTTACTAAATTGACTACCTATTTTGAAGATGAACCTTTCATTCTTCTTTGGTAGTAGTTTACAAGAGTGAATTCAACATCTCTTATAAACCTCACCAATGACCCCTTTAGTCAAGAAATGCCTAAAGATATCCTGTTAATGACATTATGTATAAAGAATCAACAAGCTTGGTAGTAACACTTATAAACATTAAACCAAATATCTAAGCATTGAACCAATTTATGCATTTACTAAGATTAGTGAAAAAAAGCTTCAACATTCAATGACTTCTCCTATTTGATACCTTAGGGTAAACATGAAAACGAATTCAACATCATCTTATTCATCCAACAATTATAACATCATAAACACAGTTAGAAACTCTAACTCATGCTCTTGGATTCCATGTCAAAGGAGGAGAAATTAGCTACTTTCTTCAACTCCTAAGAGCAAGTCTAGCAACTTCCCTATAATAGAGATTTTCATTGATTATAGGGATTCTATATGGGGTTTTAACTCCAACAGCTTCCTTATCCCATTCCCTAAAATAAGGATTGTGATGAGAGAGAAGACTTCATTCCTTATTTTTGTAGAAAGAGAAATAAATTATAGGGAATGAAAATTTAATGCATTAAATCATAACACAATATTTATTTTTCTATTTAAATTTTAAGTCTCATATTTCCCTCATTCTTCCATTTCTACTAAAAAGTACCTTCGACTTCAAACAAATTTATTTTAGAGAAGACTACTACAATCTCAAACTCATATGTGATGCTTATATACAATTTTTGATTTTTTTTGTCAATAATGATTTTTTAGAATATTGGAATTAATTTATTCGGTTTATAATTTAAAATATTATTATTTTTGGATATAGTTACCTTTTATTTCAAAATGGGCGAATATATATAAAAAATACGAAAAGAAAACTAGTTTCTAATTAACATCGATATTTTAGTTTTAGTTTTTTTACTATTTTATTTTTAAATGCAAATGTCATCATTATTCTAACGTGTCACCAATAAGAGTGACATTTTTTTAAAACCGACATTTAGCTTTTATAATACAAGAGACAAAATCGATAAGAGTTACATTAGGTAAAGGTAAAACAAAGACCCGCTCTCATCTTTCGTAAGAATTCGTATCAATTATCATCCACTCATCTTTCGTAAGAATTCGTATCAATTATCATCCACTCATCTTTCTCGCAAGCCCAAAATTTTGGATTTATCTAATAGTAGAACGCTTTCTATATTGGGGTATATTTATTTATTTTTCACACATTCTAAATCTAGCAAGATTAAAATCATTTTTATTCACTAATTTTTTCTTTTTTTCAATCTTGCATTCAATTTAAACTCTTGCACATTTTATGCGAGAGACGTGTGTGGCACACTGGATGCAACATTGCATGTTCTTCATTACTTAAAGCATCATTCAGGTTAGGGAGTTTTTCTCTCTGCTAAGAATTATTTTATATTTAACTGCTTACTGTGATTCGATTTGGGAAGCATGTCCTATTACTCGCCGATCTCTGCCTGGATATATTGAGATGCTCAATAAATCTCCTATTTCTTGGAAGACTAAGAAGCAGCCTTTAGTTTCTTGCTCCTCGATAGAAGCATCATACTGTGCTATAGCTGTGGTTTGTTGCAAATTAATATGGCTTAAGTCGCTTCTTCGTTCGCTTTGTGTTGATCATTCTTCTCCTATAAGCTTATTTTGTGACACTGAGGCTGCCATTCATATTGCTGCTAATCCTGTCTTTCATGAGCGAACAAGGCATATTGAAATTGATTGTCATTTTGTTAGAGATCTCGTTCAGTCTTGTGAGGTTATCACTCATCATATCGGCACCTCAAGTCAACCAACTGATATCTTCACTGAAGCGCTTGGTCGTCATCTGTTTCAGTTACTACTTCGCAAATTGGGCATTTTGGACTTACACGCTCCAAGTTGAGGAAGAGTAGAAGGATATTTTGCAAATATTCTGATTAGATTGTGTAATATACTTTTCCTATTAGGTTTAGTTAAATATGCTTAGAATAGAATCATTTTTCATATGTAATTTGTTAGTTACCCTTTCTTGTTGGCCTTTGGTCTTTGTATTTGCAGGGGTCTTCTATGATGAATACAATCACCCAAATATATTTTACCGTAACACTTTTCTGGCAACATTTATTATAGTATTACAATAACGTATAGAGTGTTGTTTAAACCTTTTAAAAATGTTATCCAAATTTTGAAAAGTGTTGCGTTAGATCTAATGCAACGTTACCTAATTAAGGTAATATTTGTAAATGGATTTTTTAAAAAAGAATGTAATATTTGCAAAAGTGTTGCAATGTGTCCAACTTAGCATTTTTAGTACCTAAAGCAACACTTCAAGTATTAAATTAGGCTTAATTTGTATTAGTCATTCACTATATTATTTCATTATTTTTTTACTGTATCTATCGTTACCTTTTCTTTTATATCAGTTGAATTATGGAAAACTACGATATGTTTGAATAAGAATAATTTATTGAAATCGATTGTCATTTTGTTAGAGATCTCATCCAGTCTTGTGAGGTTATCACTCATCATACCGGCACCTCAAGTCAACCAACTGATATCTTCACTAAATCGCTTGGTCGTCATCAGTTTCAGTAACTATTTCGCAAGTTGGACATTTTGGACTTACACGCTCCATGTTAAGGAAGAGTATAAGGATAGTTTGTAAATATTCTGATTAGATTATGTAATATTCTTTTCCTGTTATAAAATCATTTTTCATATGTAATTAGTTAGTTACCTTTTCTTTTTGGCCTTTGATCTTTGTATTTGCAGGGGTCTTCTATGATGAATATAATCACCCATTATATTTTACGGTAACACTTTTTAGACAACATTTATTATAGTGTTACAATAACGTATAAAGTGTTGTTTAAACCTTTTAAAAATGTTATTCAAATTTTGAAAAATGTTGCGTTAGATCTAATGCAACGTTACCTAATTAAGGTAATATTTGCAAAAGGATTTTAAAAAAGAAGATAACATTTACAAAAGTGTTGTAGTGTGTCCAACTTAGCATTTTTAGTATCTAAAGCAACACTTCAAGTATTAAATTAGTCTTAATTTGTATCGTCATTTACTATATTATTTCATTATTATTTTTACTGTATCTGTCGTTACTTTTTCTTTTATATCAGTTGAATAATGGAAAACTACGCTATGTTTGAATAAGAATATTTTTTCGGTGAAATAAATTTTAGAGCGACTGCAGGGAGAAGGTCAGGGAAACAAAATTTTGGAGCAGAGGAGTACGCAGTTTTTGACTCAACTGGTATGAGATTTGGGCTGGTAATATTAGAAGTATTGATATGATTTTTAGAATGCTGTTGACTAAATATATAACACTGATACATATTCATACGACCAGATAACACAAATAAGAAATATCCACCAGCTTACTACGAATTTTAAATATATATATTTCTGAGAAATTGAAATATATAAACAGGAAAATGCAATAAAGTATCTGCTACCAAATGCAAGGGTTGATAGGGTTGTTTATGGTGATGGTTGGTCACTTCCCTCCAACTAATTTTCGGCTTAAGACAATTGGTTAATGGTTAGTTCAATTCATGATGTTACTTTTCAACGAATTCTTCTTATATTTTTTAAAGTGAAATCATCCACTTTTTAACGAACTCGAAATGCTTTCGCCCTTTATGTTACTCCCTCCGTCACAGTTCAATCTACACACTTTTTGGTCAACTTTCTCATACCATGTATGACCAACGATAACTTTATTTATGTATAATAATGGTGTATTAAAATTTGATGTTTAGAAAATACATCATACAGGGAATTTAATGATATCTCACATAATGATATTTGTATTTATATACTGGTTAAAATTTATGGTCAAATGTATCTTGATAAAATTGATCAAAAAGTGTGCAGGTTGAACTGAGACAGAAGTAGTAGTTCATCTATTATAATGGTAGTAGTTGGATTTAGTATGTAAATGTGAGAGTTGATGGCTTTTTCAACAACTTTGGATGAGTGGATGGAGTGTTAGAGAATGTCGACGAAGTAATCCAACTAAATATGTAGCAGTAAATCATATCACAAGCGAGCTTCCAGGAAACCAAAGGCTGATTTTGACGAGTATGGTAGGTAGATCATAGTCAGGGATGGCCTACAGAGAACATGATATCTTTTGTTTTGTTCGAAAGTGTTTTCATTCTCATTAAATTGTAAGATAGTTACATATATACGCTACGTTTAAATTGTACAATGGCTAACTGACAACTATAACTAATCTCTTTAGAATTATCTAGAACACATTCTCTGCCTCACACATTGTGGGGGTGAGCCTCCCACAAAGAAACCTCTCATTAGGTTCACATGCCATATTAGCAGTTTGCAACTCGACTCGCGCCTTCAGCTACATCTTCACCGGGTTGCGGCATCTCTATATTTTGGAAGAAATTGCAGCTGGATTTCTCCAATCAACGATGGAATGTGCTTGTCGGTAGAGGTTTGAGGGCATATCCATTTTTGTTTGAAGCTGACCCAGTACTGCTTGCCTCCATAATTATTCATTGTTGGTCAGGTTAATCCTACTGGGTTGCCACAACTCAGTAGTTCCAATATTGGGAACTTTTTTGGAGGTTGTGGTTGGATTTCTCCGATCAGCAGTAAGGAGGAACCCAAATCTTACCGGAGTCGCGAGAGCACCAACATTACACCTACAAAATAAAAACATCCAATAACTAAAAACAAATTAACCTAAGACGCTACTTTTGTTTAGGAAAATCATGCTACAACTCGTTTCTTCTATAATCCAGAAGTATGTTTTGCCTAAGGAGTATTTCCCTCGACCCGCTAGAAATTTGGTACTACAAGCCGGTGAGAACTCCGTTGTGTGCCAGAAACTTCGTTCGGTGAATCTGTACTACTACAGAATGACCCATTTTCCTATTTATCAGTGGGTCAGAGTATGGAGAGGCCACAGGATGACCTATTTTAATTGCTGCCCACAACCCATTAACACTCACATCTACAGAATTTGTCATCACTTCATCGCAACCATTACAATACTGCCGTGACTACAGGTGATCAGGACAAGTATTTATTGGACGACGCATCACGTGAAGTATGGAAGGGTTATAAGGATGGGTTGTTAAAGAGAATACGATGAATGTGCTTTAAACCTAAATTTCTGGTAGGGCTAAGATGGAAGAAAACAATCGCCCTTTGTTCCACCGATGTTCGCCTAGTTTCTGTTGCGCTGGCCAGTAACGTCGTTGACTATTGGTTGGCCACTGACCATGCCGGAGAAAGTTGTTGACCCAGCTGTAAACATAGTTGACCAAGCCGGGGACGCCATTAACCGTGCCAGAGAAGATGTTTTCCGTTCCAAAACTGCCATTGATTTTTTCGGTGACGTTGTTGTTTATCGGAGACGCCGCTAGTCTTGCTGGAGTGTTATTATCTTACTAAAATGCCTCTGTCATTGCCGTTGCTGACCTTGAAGGACCTCCATTTGAATCACCAGAACTTCGTTTAACTCACCGGAACTTCGTTGGACATGCTGGAACACCGTTTATCGTATAGACATTAAGATCTAGTAATCATCTCCGTTGCCGGCGTGGTACACACTCCCTTTTCCTTGTCGGACCAGACCCTCAGATGGATCTGATCTCTTCATCGTTATAATCAATTTTTTGCCAGACATTGTTGTTCTTCTTCGACGGTCGGCTCATCACCTTCCATCTTCTGTCTCTGGTCTGGGGAATGCCAATCTCCATGGCAGGTTCATCGGTTTGTACACAGAGGTTGAAGGTGGTCGTCAGGAAACTTTAGATGGAACCGGCAGTATGGGTGGTTCATGGCCCCCCACCTTGATTTACAAACCTGGACGATAAAAATGCAACTGAAATAAAATTGGGGGGGGGATCGCGGGACCATCGGTAGCGGTGGTGACGCCCCCCATCAACTAGGTTTTGGGTTTTCTAGTGGAGGTAATAGAGTTTGTAATGTAATAGGTTACCTTGTTACCTCAATTACTTCATGTACATTTGGATATATATCACCCATTCACTTGTCAATATACGATCATATAATTATTTCCAAAATATCTCAATCTTCCTTATTTCAAGGTATTAGAGCTTACCCTCTGAAACCTAAATTTTCATGTCTAAAATTTCTATCACTGTATTACTCCCGGTGTCGTCGCATCATGAGCAATGCAGAGAGCATGGTAAACCCCCCGGTTAGCCTCCTACCGTGGGCGAGACTCCCGTCCTACCATTACCTCCCCAATTTTTGCCACATGATATCGATGAACCTCAGCCTCTTCAGCGTCCCCTTGATCACATGTCTTCATTATACATTTATCCTTCAGATCATCTGGGTTTGTCTCTACGCCCGCAGTTATCAGGAATGGATCACCTCGATGCTCTCAAGTAAAAAATGTAAGCTTTATTTTATCGACGTCTATATCACTCGGTGTTGCTACTGTGGATCTTGATAATTGGTACAAAGTTAACTATATGTTGATTGGTTGGGTCATTCAGTCTATTGACCATCACTGTTATCCTCTATCACCTATCCAAACACTATCTTTGAACTCTGGAAGGATTTGCGCCATCATTTTTCTGTAGGCAATGGCCCTCATTCGCTCCAACTTTGTTTGAATTTGGCAAACTGTCGCCAAGGCGGTAAGTCAGTTGAATCATATTAGGGGAGCTCAAGAAAATCTGGGACGAGATTACTGCATATGTCCCTCTTCAGGCATGTCTCTGCAGTGATTGTTCCTGTAACATCACGTCCAAGCTTCGGAATGAACGTAATATCGAGCGTCATCATCAATTTCTTCTTGGCTTCTACAACACGTTTGGTACTCTCCGTTCCAGCATTATGGTGCGAGAACCACTGCCATATCTCAATAGATTTTATGCTTTGGTTGTTCAGGAGGAACGTCACAAGACCTTCATGCAAGAACGCAACTCCAAGTCTGACGGTATGGCATTCGAGGCTCATGCCAAGAAAATTTTCTACCACACCCGTCAGGTTCATCGACGCTGGAAAAATCCTCAATCGGCCATCCATCGTGTACTCATTGCGGGAAGCTTAGCCATGATGTCTCTTGCTGTTGGAAAA
>JAULKK010000010.1:3361954-3383630 GCA_032355705.1 Rubia peregrina
CTTGTGTATGTGCAGATATACCCCTAAGTTTTTTTTAAAGTGCATGCGTACACCTGTCGTGATCTGAAAATTGGTCAATTTCGATCATTCCTGAATTCAATAGAAATGACTATTTTCACAGAATCCGGGAATGACCAAAATTTAAAAGGTCATTTATATTGAATATGAGAATGACCGAAATTGAACAATTTTTCAGACCACGACAAGAGTATGAATGCACTTAAAAAACTCGGGGGTATATCTGCACAAATACAAGAACTGGGGGTATAAATGCACTTTTTTCTTTCTTTTTAGTAAATACTTAATTATTTTTATTCACACAATTTAATTTTTACTCTCCATATATAATCTCCTCCACTCATTTTACTTTTAAAAAAGTGTGGTCTTTCCTTGGTGCCAATATTAGGCAACCAGAGGGACTACAAATTTTCTTTGGAAAAAAACACCTAACTCACCTCAGTCTACGGTGCGACCCATCACACCTGATCACCGCCAATATCGGATATTCATTTTCCATCATCTTCTTTGGTTAAATATAAAGAGCAAAGTGCAGATATAACCCTACATAATTGACGAAAGTGCATATATAATCCTGCTATTTTCGAAAGTGCAAATATAACCCTACATAATGAGATAAAGTGCAAATATAACCTTTCAGGCAATTGAATGTATTTTGGTGAAAAGTTCAATTTACCCCTGGTCTTAAAAACAAAAAAAATGTTGGTTTTCTTCTTCTTCCTTGGTCTTCTTTCCCTGCACCGACGCCGCCTTCAAAGCCGAGTTCTCCGCCATCGTCGCCCAGCGCCGTCGCTTCGATACGTCGCTCCGATTTACCCAGAGGCACATATCCAACGTCGCTGGAAATTGAAGCGGTCGCGTTGGGCGAATCGAAGCAGTGAATCGAAGCAGCGGCGAATTCGAAGCTCGCCGACGCACAACGAATCGAAGCAACGTCTGACGTCGCTGGGAATCAAAGTTGTAGCGTTGGGCGAATCGAAGCGGCAAATCAGAGCGGTGAATCGAAGCGGCGGCGCTGGGCGACGGCGGAGAGCTCAGCTTCGAAGGCAGCATCGGTGCAGGGAAAGAAGACCATGGAAGAAGAAGAAGATCAGCCTATTTTTTGTTTTGTTTTTAAGACCAGGGGTAAATGAGACTTTCCATCAAAATCCGGCGTCCAATTGCCTGAAAAGGTTATATTTGCACTTTATCTCATTATGTAGGGTTATATTTGCACTTTCAATTATTACAGGGTTATATTTGCACTTTCAATTATTACAGGGTTATATCTGCACTTTCATCAATTATGTAGGGTTATATATGCACTTGGCTCTAAAATTAATAGGGATAAAATTACACTACATTGGTACATGTATGCTTCGTACTCCGTACGGATTTATTAGAAGCTTGTAATTGGGTTGTTGGATATTGATAAAGATCCCATGCATAACGATACTTATATAGTTGGATATTACTCTATAATGATATTCTAAGTAAAATTTTATAGTGAAACACTAAAGTGAATGATGTGATATTGGAAAAATTATTAATATATCCTTTGTTAGTTACATTTTTTTAAAGAATGTGATTAGTGATTTGTATTTTCATTAATGTCACATCATTCATTTTGATGTTTCACTATGAATTTTTACTGTTAGTATCATTAATCTTGGATTTTTTTCCACTGTATAACGTATGTATAACTTCTTTTTCATGTTGGAACCGTTTTCATATTTAAAAATATTTATAGGTGAATGCATCAAAGTTAGCATCCCTCTTTGTTGTATCATTAGTCATACTCCCCCGATTCATTAGGAATGACACACTAGTTTTAGCCTCTTGGATTTAGGTGAAGAAAAAATGAGTAGATGAAATTGAGGGTAGAAAGTAAAAAGTAGAATGAGTGGATGAGATTAAAGGAATCTTGTCAAAAATGAAAAGTGTATCATTTAAAAAAATTCTAATAAGGTAGTAAGTATGTCACAAATAGATAAACATGTGGAGTATTTATTTATCTCATGATTTTCCTCATGATAAATTTCAAGTTTTTCATACATGTATCAAAAGAGGCAGATAGGTAGAATACAACTTTCTACTTAATCTTGCTTCTGATTCTAGAGTCAAGAAGTAGTTATTTTAAAAACTTGCTTTGTATTCAACAATATTATTAGTTAGCATTAATTTTGTAAAATGACATTAATCTATTTATGTTGAAAGAAAAATTTTAGGTACTAACTCGCCCCTCCTAAAATATTGACCTGGTTGTTCAAATTAAAGAAGAATGGCGTTCAAATTAACTTCACTTCATGACTACAGCGGCGCTAACCCGGCACTACATGTTGATGAGCAAACTTGCCCTATTATAGCCATATGGAGTAGTATATACAAGGGGAGAATGGAGATTAAATGAAGGTAGAAGTAACTGAAACTCTGCCCATGAAAGAAGCTAGAAGAGGAACCAACTTGTGAACATTATGGTAAAACTGTGCATACATAAAGTGAACAATGTAGCATAGCAGAGGCCAGAGTGGAACTAATCAGAACTCAAGAACTGATCTTACTATCATACTAATGCTCCAGACTGATACAACATGAGATGCTGCCTAGCCTTGGCAAACAGATCACACAAATCGGGATACAGAGACAGCGTGTGACGCGATTCCCCGTTCAAAATGCTCAACGCCCGTGCCTGCTCGAAAGCCTTGCTATCGCCAACATGTATCGCGAGGTAGCACAGCAGCAGAAGCACGTGGAACTGGCTGCCGTTGTTTTCTCTGAGCAAGGTCACCAGCCGCGCCACCCCATTGAACTCGACTACAGCTTTTGAATGCTCCAAACAATTGAAATTATCCGGACGCACGAATTTCCCAAGAGCCATTGCCACTTCCCTGAGAACGTCGCCATTCTCATTCCTGAGTAGGGCAACCAAGGGCTCGATGATCCTCGCCTCTCTAGCAGGGAATGTTCTTGCCAAACACCCTATGGCCCTGATTGCTGGAATCAACAAACTGGGGTTCGCATCATCCTCATTGATCACTCTCAAAAGCTGATCCACGAGCGCCTTTGCAACCGGAGAATTAGGCTTAAATGCAGTTCGTCTGAAATCATTATTGTACTCTGCCACTGCAGCCAACTCCATGACTGTCATAAGACAAGCAATCTGCAACTCCCCTTTCTCCTTCTCAACTATCTTCGCCAACACAAGCAACCCTTTCGTCTCCATAATCTTCGTACTATTCAACAAGCTCCCTTTAACCAACTTCCACAACGCCATCGCGCAACTCTCCTTAAGCTTAAGCTTCGCCTCAGGCGAATCCACCTCCCTCTCCTTTTCCCACCTACTCCCATAGTTCAAACTCTTACTAACACCATACAAACCACTACCAGCATGCCTGTTCATCAAAACAGCCGAATGCAGACTCGTAGTCCTCTTCGGTTCAGCCTTCTTAACAGCTTCATCCAACACAACATCCATCCCCAAGAGCATCACAAGTGGCCGAACCACATTCTGCCTCCCGAAATCCTCCTTAACCACATCGTCTAAATCCGCCATTCGCCAAACCAAGTTCACCAATGCAACCAGAACGCTAACAGGAGGCATCTCAAACAGCAGCTTCACCACTACTCCCACCCCATTACTCTTACTCGCTATCGATCTCACTCGCTCGGGTGAGTTCCCCAGATTATACAAAGCAGTGGCAGCAGAAACCTGCGCTTCCGAAGTAACACTCTCCTTAAGCAACTTAAGCAAAGGGGCCGCCCCATTTTCTTCAAGAATGATTTTCTTATTCCTATCGTTTATCAAAGCGATGGCCGCGAGCTCCTGCGCGGCATCAGTCCGCTCAATCATGGAACCCATATGCAAAACAACAATGTAAGACCAAACCCAGGCGAGAATGGGATCGTTACAAGCCATAGGAGGGAGAGATATGTTAAACGAATTACCGGAGCTGAAGTCGTAGACCGTATGCATCCACCTGAGATCAGCAACAGAGGCCGCCACACGGGCCGACACCTTCTCGATGTCGGCCGAGGTGGAAGCGGCGAACAAGCTCCGAATCACGCTCTTGCGGCGGCGCGTGCATCGGCGGGCGAGGGCGTAGGCGCGCGGGAGCGTGTTGGAGAGGTCGAGGGCGACGCGGCGGATGGGGCGGTGGTAGGAGGCGGCGCCGGCGAGGCGGGAGAAGGAGACGAGGAGGTCGATGAGGTGGGTGAGGAGGAGGGAGAGGTGGGCGCATTGGGGTTTGGAGGACTCGGCTTCTTTGGCGGCTTTCACGATCCGGTTGGAGAGTAGGATGTGGAGGGAGAGTTGGTCGTGGATGGGGATTTCTTCTTCATCTGCCATGGAAATGGAGGTGAGGATTAGCTGTGGAGTGTGAACTGTATTTGTACTTGGAGCTTGGAGTGAGTTTGTTCACTGTCGTTGGAGATTGGAAAGCTGGAACAAGGAAATTGTTGGTTGAGGGAATGTTTTAGGAAAGTTCAGGAGAGTATATTTTAAGATACTTTTATGGTGATACTATAAATGTTGGGAAAAAGAGTCGAATCCGCTATTTGGACTTGTTTTTCAAGTTAAACGCCCCTTTTAATTAAGTTCGTTTTTTATTGGTTTATTTAATTTAATTAAGTTTCGTTTAGTTCAGTAAACATTTTGGAAGTTCAATTCATTTATGATTATAATTTAAATTAATATACTTAATTTTAAAAGTCAATCTCTTAAAGACGGTCTTTCCGTAAATTATGAAAAAACTAATAGAGATATAATTGATTTAAAATCATGATAAGAAAATAATACCCTTTTTTATTGGTTCTGTATATATCAAGTTTCATATTTGTTTAAACTTTTGTATACTCTCTGTACTCACTATACTCATATATCAATGCACACAACCACAATTATTTTTTACTTTTACATTTTATCATGGTATCCGTCAGGTCTCTCTAAATATTCTCTGACTTTTCCCAAAAATTACCAAAAATTTTCTCCAGTTTCCGATCCTCGTCCGCACCCACCCACCGTCTTCAGCAGATTGCGGCCGCTACCATAGCTGTCGTCGATCGCCGATCAGAAACCATTGTACGTCGCTCCATGCAGGTCCACACACCGCCGATCACTCGCCCACACACCGCCGTTCAAATAGGTCGTCATCCACTACTACTGCTCCAAAATCCACACACTAAAGCTAGATCAGCTGTCCACTGCCGTTTAAAAGCTTGTTGTGTGTTTGATGCGATTTAAATTTTTTTAATGTTTGGATCTGTTCCTGCTTGTTCATGATGGCGTCAATTTCGCTTCCTTCGTTGATCAACTGTATCACTATCAAGCTTGATGGTTCTAACTACTCTCACTGACTTACTCAAGTTTCTTCTGTTTTACGTACTACTAAGTTAATTGGTTTTGTTGATGGATATGCTCCCTGCCCCGATCCTCCCACCAATTCAGCATCTAAGGAATCCTCTGACAAGAATTTCGAAGCTGCTGCAGCTTATGA
Source organism: Rubia peregrina (assembly GCA_032355705.1). Taxonomy (NCBI): domain Eukaryota; kingdom Viridiplantae; phylum Streptophyta; class Magnoliopsida; order Gentianales; family Rubiaceae; genus Rubia; species Rubia peregrina. The sequence goes on from JAULKK010000010.1 coordinate 3,367,444, forward strand.
TGCTTGGATTCCATCAGATCAGCTAATCCAAGTTGTTTTTTCATCCCTTACTCCATCTGCGATGTCAGTAGTTGATGGTATGACCACTACTACTCAACTATGAGATGCTTTGGCCACTAAATATCATAATAGTTCTCGTGCTCGTCGCCTTTATCTCTGTGATCGCTAGTATGACATTCGACAACATGATCAATATGTTCAAGCTTATTACTCTCGCTTTAAGGTCATTCTTGATGAATTTTGTGTTCTAGGTCACACTCATTCCGACGATGACATGGTGATTTTGTTTTGTTATGGCTCAAATGACAATTTTCTCAGTTTTCATCAGTTTAGATGATTAACGATCCTCCTCCGCTGCTTACTATTGTCGCTGCACTGAAACTTTAGTGTATTCTCTCAAAGCTCGATCGTCTTCAATTATATCCTGATTCTAAATTAATTATATCTTTGTTACCAAGGTTCAAACTGCAAATTAGAAGAAATTAAGATAAAAAATTTGGGTTGCATTAATCGAGTCATAAACTGATAACTACTGCGCGTTACATAGAAAATTATTAATATTGCAAAACCTTTTACCTTCCTATAATTTTAATTCAACACCGTCTTTCCATAAGCCTATGGAAAAACTGTCATTCCTAAGAATTTTCTTAATTTTAACTCAATTTGCTCCATACGTCCAACTAAAAATTGCTTAATTATTTTTTCACAAATTTCAATAATCATGTTTGACATGTCAATATCTCCAGCTACATGTAATAATTCCACATAAAAAGTTTATATTGAAAAATAGATTTTAAGATAAATCTAACAATATGTCACATGATATTTTTATAATTATATACTCCCTTTGTCCCACTAATAAGTTCGTATTACTTTCTGCACAAAGTTTAAGATAAGTTTAAGTGGCATCTTGTTAATGAGTGATGACAGTGGACCCACATAAATCAAATGAAATGAAGGGTTATGACCACATATTTATGGCTAAATGTAAAAAAGTTTAGAAATAAGAAGTTATTCGCAAGGCGGACAAAGAAAGAAAGTAAGAAGTTATTATTGAGACGGAGGGAGTATATTAGTTGAAATTTAAGGACTAGGGTCAAAATTTACAAAATGTTATTTTTGAAAAATCAATTAAGCAATATTTAGTGAGATAGAGAGAGTAGTGAAATTGAGAAAGTCTCACGTTAGACTAACATTTTCAAGAGATGTTTACTTCTATGGAACCACAGAGAGAATTTATCCTCCAAGCCACTGATTTCATTCAACCATCTGTAACAGACCAAATGAATGCGTCCCTTACAATACCTTATCTAATGCAGGAGGTTTAAAAGGCACTAAAGCAAATGACGCCAAACAAAGCTCCAGGCCCAGATGGAATGCCTCCATCTTTTTACCAAAACTATTGGGAAATTGTAGGGCCAAAAGTTACATCATCAATTCTACAGTTTCTGAATTGTGGTAGATCCTTGAACAATTTAAATGAAACCACGGTGGTCTTAATCCCAAAAGTCAAAAAGCCGACAGAGATCTCACAGTTCCGACCTATTAGTCTCTGCAATGTTATATACAGAATCAACTCTAAATGCATATCTAATCGACTACGCTGAATAGGATTATTTCATAATCTCAAAGTGCTTTTGTGCCTACGCGTCTCATTTCTAACAATATTCTTATAGCACATGAGGTTCATCACTTTATAATAAAATTAAAATAAAAGGTAAAAAGGATATATGTCAATAAAGTTGGATATGAGTAAAGTGTTTGATAGAGTGGAGTGGCATTTCTTATTACAAACACTGCGGTCTATGGGATTTCATGAGCATTTTATCAGGCTTATTGAACAATGCATATCCTCAGTTCAGTTCTCTTTCATGCTTAATGGGCAACGTTTTGGTAATCTTCTTCCATCCAAAGGTATCAGAGAGGGGGATCCTTTATCACCTTATTTGTTTATTATCTGTGGGGAAGTCTTGTCTCAAATGCTATAGGATATCGTAAAAAGGAAATTGATATCAGGATTGAATATAGCAAAGTCAGCGCCTACATTGTCTCACTTACTATTTGCTGATGACACTCTAATATTCGGTGAAGTATCCCCAAAGGAAGCAATGCACCTAAAATAAACTTTGAGAGATTACGAGAAGGCGTCAGGCCAAAAAGTGAATTATGATAAATCCTCAATCTCGTTCAGTCCGAATGTGCATGAAGAAATTAGGGAAAACATACTCTCTATTATGGATATGACAGAGTCGAGGGGACCTGATAAATATCTGGGTCTCCTAACTATCTTTGGTAGATCAAAGTACACCTCTTTGGAATCAATCAAAACAAAAGTGTGGACAAAAGTACAAAGTTGGGAAAATAAACAACTGTCAAAAAGAGGGAAAGAGATTGTCATCAAGGTCGTCTTACAATTCATGCCTACATATACAATGTCTTGATTTGAACTACCAGATACTCTTATAAAAGATATACACCAGTTGTTTGCTAAATATTGGTGGGATAGCTCCAATGCGAAAATGAAAATACACTGGGCTGAGTGGGTACATCTTTGCACTCCAAAAGGAATGGGCGGTCTGGGATTCAAAGATCTAAAACATTTTAATTTGGCCCTCCTAGGGAAACATGCATGAAGACTATTGACGAATCCAACATCGATGATAGCAAAACTCTTAAAAGCAAAATATCATGAAGGATTATTAGTTTTAGAGGCAAGTATAGGCCATGGACCATCATATGCATGAAGATCTATAATGGCAGGCAGAAACCTATTGATCAAAGGCATACGGAAAAGAATTGGTAATGGGGAAAGCACGAGGGTGAAAAATGACAAATGGTTACCAAGATTAGGACATGCAAAATCGATTTCTCTTCCAGATGATTATCCTGAGAATATCATTGTCAGACAATTAATGACGGAGAATGGAAAACAATGGAATGAAGAACTCATAATCAATACATTTAGTCCGGAAGAAGCACATCTCATTCTTGCTATGCCAATATCGCACGGAAATTAGGAAGATTGTTGGACATGGATACCTACTGCAGATGGTATATACTATGTAAAATCAGGATGTAAACTATCTATTAACTCAATGTATTTAAACAATGCAGGTCATGTAGCAAGCATCAGTTAAGGTCCCCCTCCTCATTGGAAAGCACTATGGAAATTGTCCATTCCTCCAAAGTTTCCCATTTTATTTGTAGGCTATGTAAAAATTATCTTCCTATGGCGAATAATTTATACAAAAAAAGGAAGACAGACAGAAAATCACTGTTTGTCATGTACAAAGGACGATACATCTTTAGAACACATCTATTCCATTGCCCATTAGCCCACCAAATGTGGTTTGCAGCAGATGTTCATGAGCAAGTATATCGTTCCCAACAACAGAACTCCATTCTCTAGGTCGTTGATATGCTCATTAATATAGATAAAGACTCGATGGCGATTATATCCATATTAATGAATCAATTATGGCATCATCGTAATAAGCTCTTACATGGCGAACCTCATCAGATTATACCATCTTATTGCGTTCATGTTGCCTTGCATCAATTGGAAGAACTAAAACGTGGTGTAACCAACCCATCTTCGAGGAATGATTCATTGTACGCTGCTCCAAATACCACTGATTTAATGCAACCTGGGGGAAACACTCTTTTTTATGCTGCAAAAGCAAGGGACTTCACCTGTTTTGGATGGTACTTAGAAGACCTAAAGAGAGACAATCCATGGAAATATGGTGAATCAGCCAGGATAGAGCGGATCATTTTGGCACAAATTGCAGAAGCATCGGCCTTGAGATATGCACTTACTAAATGTATTGATCTTCAAATTTATCCAGATGCAATTAGAGGGGATGCACAAATATTGATCAAGACTATTTATAATGTGGAAGAAGACATATCTGACTTTGGACTATCATGCACAGATATAAGATAATTATTGTCAAAATTACACGATCCAATAGTTCAATGGATTCCAAGACAAGTAAATAATGTAACACATAAATTAACACAATATCCGAAGACAAATTGCTTGCATTTCTTCTCATGGAGCTCGACTCCACATTTTGTAACTCAAACAAATCTTTAATGAAATACAAATCTTTTCTTCAAAAAAGAAGAAGTTAGAATGATCTTGAAAAAGCATTAATGTCTCTGGAAAGACGGCATTTCCATAATTCTACAGTGAGTTTTACTTTAAATATTGTATTTTTAATAAAATTTAAATATTGTATTTTAAAAAGTTAAAACAAGCAAATATATGTATTTGAATGTGAAAATATGAAAATATAATGTAAAAATAGTTTTCCAAAATTCTAAATTTAGTATGCAATTTAACAAATGCAGTGTATAACGTAAAAAATAAGTGGTCTGTCCATAAGCTTATGGACAGACTGCCTGTCAGGAGACCCACTCCATGAAGAAACTCACTTCAATAACTTTTAGCGTCAAATTAGAATTATTTATACATTACAACACATTTTAAAAGTTTTTCAAAATTATAGAAATCTTATTACAATAAATAAAAACAAACATCAAATGACCCCTGAATTTACATGAATTATAAAATGACCCATCTAATGGTCAATCGATCTAAAACAAGACTTCATGAATGATATTTAGTTTAATTTAGTCAAGTTATTATATATTTTTTTGTTCAATTTAATTCTATCATAAAAAGTTCTATTTAACTAAAATACATTCATATTTTAATTTATTTACCAAAAGTAATATATGCTAGATATGAAAAGCTTAAATTAAGTTATTATTTATTATTTAATTTCTTCATTTATTTTCTCAGCTTATTTATAGTTGCATAAATTTTAAACGAAAATAAGCACGTAATCATATAGTGTGAAGAAATATAAAATTGGTGTTTTTTTGTTTTGAAAGTGCTGTAGACCAGTCACCAGTGGTATTTTGAAAGCATTAATTATGGTTTATGCGGACCTTAGGTGAAGGTTTTATCAGGGTGACAATTTGACTTCGCTTTCATAATGTCAGAGGATATGAACCATCGGATCTCCATTTCTATATTTGTTGTTGAGATTTTCAACTCAAGATATGATATAAAACTTACAATGTGAACGTTTGAAATTTGGAGCAAGTTTTAATGCATCTGCTACGTTACGTTGGGGTACGAAAGAAAAGGAAAGATATGGTCTTTTTACGATCGTTTTATACAATCATATACAGTGTTCTAAACGGTCCCGCCTAGGCCCGATTAATCCCCCTAGGCAGTGCCTGTCCGCCGCGCATAGGGCCTAGACAATTCGATTAGGCGTTTGGGCTGCCTAATCCCGCCTAGGCCTACACGAACTGAATTTAAAATTTGGTTTTTGATTCGGTTTGAACCAAATAAACCGAATGCGGGTCAAAACTTAACTTAAAATTTTAAACTAAAAGAAGCCTTTTGAAACCCATTTGTTCAATGTCATATCCGTAAATGAGCTTGAAATTGTATTATTTTATTATTTATATATATTAAATTTCTTATTTTTAAATTATTTTCATATTATTATATTAATTAATTATTTATAAATAATACAAATCCGCCTAGACCAATTAATCCCCGATTAATCGGCTAGGCGCTAGGCAGTGCCCTTTCGCCCAGCGAGCGCCTAGCGATTTTTAGAACCATGATCATATATGATAAAATAGGGTCTTTATAAGTATTTAAAAATATGGGACATAAAATAAATGCTAAGTCCAAGTCAATGAATAATTAATGATTCAGCTTATAAGAATCTCGTGTATAAAAAATTCAAGTCATGAAAATTTGCGAGTCAAAATTTTCCTCTTATATCGCGCATTGTGCGCACTCTTTTTCTAATGTGATGTGACAAACTCACTATTTGGGTCAAAGTTCATACGACTATATTCTTCTGGGCCGAAACCCAGTAGATAAACGAAAGATCTCCATCTCCAATTCTACATACGAAAACTTGTTCTTACTCACGTACAATTATGGAATACTGAATATGAGGTAATTCTATTATGGTAAGACATGTATTCCTACACTGAATGTGCATATTTATGTCAACGTGATTGACTGGACTTCTAAGAATCAACCCCTATAAATACCGTGGTATATCTTCACCTCATTCGTTCAGTTATCATTATTTATATCAAACACTTATGCTTATATTTTAGCATCGGAGCTTCTGACCTCGGCCGCCCATGGGGTGTTTATTTTGCAGGTTTGCCGCGTTGAAGTAAGGTTCTGCAATCAAATCTCGATTCAACAGACATCAATTGGCACACCTGATGGGAGCCGATTGGCAACAACATAATACCTTGTCTAATGGGACCCTCGAAGAAAACTATGCACAAAGGTCAGCCGTAGACAATTTCCAGCCGCTTTGATGGAGGAGATCCGCTTCAGGAGATGACCACTCCGCCACCAAGAGCTAATCCACCGACAACGATGGATCCCTGATCAGCAGCTGCTCTGTTAATAACAGTTGATCCACCCACCGGCCCCTCCATTACAATAGTACCACATACCCATCCAATCGAGACCCGAGGCACAACTTTACCCATTGTTCACGAATATAAAGATCCTAGCGATGCACATACATCATTGCTTGACTCTGGTGAACAAGCTGTCGGGCAAGAGTTCATGCAACATCGTTTATCAGACTTTAACAGCTTCATGCAAGAGCGGCGTAGTTTCACCACCGCAATAAGTCCAACGGTGATCCATGCTACAGGAGGTATTAATCCTCCTTTCCCAAATACTCACAGTAATTACATCATGTTTTACTTATGGTGCAGGATGCGAGTTATAGATCTTGTCATGAATGAAGGAGCACTAAGGTTTGCATAAATGTATGCACCAATACCTACGCAACTACCATGTACATGCATGTGCAAGCACCCGTACAGATACCCAATGGGCACAACCATGGATGCAAACACCGATGCTACAACAACTACAACAAGCAAAAGATTTGATAGTGCAGCAATTGCAGTCAACTCTAGTCATGATTGGGCAAGCTGATACTAACCTTGGTACAATCTCTTATCTAATGCATCAGGTCCCTTATTGGTCAACCATGGCCAATCCAAGAATTTTCCACAGCTTCACTCATCGGGACAAATACTTCCGCAACAGACAAGAAAAATCTGACTATTTGCCCGACAACACAACTTTTGGCTTGGGCAACGTTGTCCCCTTGAAACTACACCAATAGGAACTCATATGCCAATGAATTATACCCAAGTGTATTCGAATAGTGCATGGACACCAGAGAAGTCAGTTGAAGATAAGAACCTCGGTTCTATTGATAGGGAGCTGGAGTGCATGATCGGAAAGAACACGCAAGTCAATGTTCCTAGTTATGATGGAGAATCCGATCCTTGACAATTTCAAATAATCTATATGCATGTCATGGCATCACGGAACATTCCTCTCAACGTGGGTGCATGTTAGTAGGATCATACCTTAGGGGTAAAGCTTTAGAGGGGTTTGAGTCCTTGCCAAGGGGACAAATCACTGATTATCATATATTTGGTCGAAACCCACTTACAAGTTTCTACCAATCAATATGTTCACAAAAACAGTGAGAGATTTGTTGGATCTTTGGCAAAATACCAATGAGTCAACAACAACTTTCTACAGGCGTTATACGGAAGAAAGCCTAGATGTTATTGATAGGACATACACTATAGTTATCTCAGGGTATAATGGTATGATAGATGAATATTCATACGAGAAGTTTATGGTTGATACTTCATCTACCATTCAACAACTTCAAATCATTGTAGAGAAATATGCTAAGGTGAAAGAAGCCACCAAGGGGAAGAGAGACAATGATAAGAACTATCAGAGGGACCGATCAGACAAGAAAATGAAGGACATGGATCCACCCCACTTTGAGACTAATGGTCTTCTAACCAGATGTAAGGCAGTATTTTGGCTATTAACAAGCACTTTCTCCCCCTTCTAACACCTATGAAAATATCCAGGGAGAATAACGCCATTAAAATATTTTTACTACCACAAGGATCGAAGACACGACACAGATGAATGCTACCAATTAAGGGGGGTGATTGAGAAATCCCTTAACCATGAGATGTTTCAAGAATATATCTACTCACTCAGTCTAAGAAGGAAGATTGGAAAAAGAAAATGATCGGGGCCGCAATGACTACAACCCCCGACAAATGGAGAAAAGGTAAGGAAGAAGAGATGGCCAGCGTCCTAACAACGATGATAACATGGATCATCTTTTGGCTAAAGATAAGGAAGAGATTCCTACCAATGGCAAGGTAGTGAACATAATAAATGGAACCATTGGGGAAGGAATGTAGAATACTTCGATGAAGAATCAAAACCTCTGAAGGAACCTATATTTAAGCGCTACAAGCCAGTAGAAACAATCACGTTCTCAGCCGTTGATGCAGTTCCCAATAACACGCCACATTCTGATCCTATGGTGATTTCAACAAATATTGGGAACACACTGGGTTTTCATTGATGATGGAAGTGGAGTAGAGGTTATGTTCGCTAGATGCTTTAATCAGTTAGGGATCAACATACATAAGTTGAAGAAATCAAATTCCCCGTTACCCGGGCTCACTATTAAGGCCGAATTTCTGATTAGCATAATCAATCTACCGGTAACGATAAAAAATAAGGATGAAACAAAGACAGTGATGTGTGATTTCACAGTCATGGACACTCCATTACCCTTCAATGTCATACTTGGCCGGCCTTGGATGAATTAGGCCAAAGCTATTTGGTCGCTCTACTATCTAATGTTAAAGTTAATGACATATGAAGCCATTTCCTTGGTAATGGGAGATCAGGAAATGACCTAACATTGTATCATGAGAGATGTTAAAGAGCTCAACAAGATGAAGAAGTCAATTTGATCCATGAATGCCAAGACATGGGAGAAAGTAATTTCACCCCAAGGATACACCTGCTAAAGACAGCTATAGCCGGTCAGGTACTCCATAAAATCGAACCTATAATCAATTGGTTTATTACGTTAGGTAAGCGTCAGTTCTACTTTATCATAGTTTCGATGCAAATTCCATTTATCTACATGGTACAGTAGAAGTATAAGAGCCTTCAACTCATGTTCACCAGAAAAAAATACTGATCTCCATCTCCAATGCTGACAAGCGGAAGCGCACAATAAAAAACAATTTTGTGTCCATTAGCCAGTGATTAACTCCCGACAAAAAAAACTATAGGCTTGGCACAATTTCTCTTTTTTAAGCTCAGCGAGTAGTTCACTCCAAGAGGAACTACATGGCTTTTATTTTTATTTTTTTGTAATATGATCATCAGGGAGTTCACTCACCACAAAAAGTAGTTCACCTTTTTTTTTGTGTCCTACCCACGATCCGACTGTGTGACCCTGCTGCTCTCTTTGGGATCCTCGTTTCTCCGGAGAGGATGGAACCTTCATCCACCGATGCTACCATGGAATTGGTCATTTTCCATTCAAAATATATGAAACTCATTGGAATCTTCATGAGTCCTGCTCCAATCTCGAGAAAACCATCAAAAGACATACCAATTTTGTTATAACCTTGTAGCCCAAAGTTCTTATGATTTCCCAATTCAATTTTGCCATATTCTTGCCGGAATTTTGATGCCCAATGCCCATTTGTAAACAAATCACCTCACGGGAATATTTGGCGTCACGAATTTGGACCAAAAGTAACATAGATTTATTAAGAAAATCACCTGAATTAAGCATACAAACCATCCACGTTGTTGGATTTCTTCACATTTTCGATTCACCTCCACCCCATTAGTGTTGGATTTTGGTACATGAAACTCATTGCAATCAGACAGGATCATTTGGTGTCATGAAATCACATCAAAATCTTGTGGAATTCATCAGAAAATTGAATTTTTTTTTTTGGAAAATACCAACCCAATTCAACTTCCAAATTTACGATTATCAATCACCTGTCTTTTCCGAAATCCGGGTGCAAGAACTCCCAATTCATTCTAAACAAATAACCTTGAACAACAATCAAAGTACCCTATCTCCAGAGAGCGTGTTTTCTAGAGAGAAACTTGCTACTTTAATCATCATTTTTTGATAATCTGCACAAAGGTCCTCCAAAATTTCTTCATCTCTCAAGAAAAATATCATCTCAGCTAAAATTTATGTTAATTATAAACTGACCCGTCTAACGGTCAAGCGGTATAAAACGAGACTTTGTGTTACAATTTTATTAAATATTATGAAATAGATGATTTGATAATCTATTTAATAAAATTGAACAGTGTACATGAATGGTGCTGGTAAACACTATTGGTAAACATCAACAAACAGTGTTAATGAACATTAAAAATGAAGGAAAAAATTGTGCCGTGAAATAATCCTACTGGGGTTATTTTTCTGAATTTTACGCAAAAGTAAAAAATATGAAATAAGGGATATATACCAATATAACTCTACTTACTTGAGTAAGTGTCAATATAACCCTATATTAATTTTTAGTACAAAAATAACCCTAATTAGTTGATGAAAGTGACAATATAACCCTAAGACACTATTTCTGGCGTTGACCGTAGCTAAAATGACTAAAATGTCCTTTGACCTAAAACTTATAAGTGTTAGGAAAATTTTACCCTCAGACCACAACAACCACCTCCAACCAACCACCACCACCGCCCCCGCTTCCACCCGACCACCCCCTCCAGGCAGCCCACCACCATGGCTTCATCGCTATTGAATAGATTTGGGTTATGGTTTTCAGAATTCTTCGGAAATTCGTCGTGTCATAGACAAATTGAATAGGTTCAATTCCGTGACACAATATTTAGTATTCTCCAGAATATCACTGAAGAAGAATAAATTGCGGGGAGACAACGTGGCGATTGAAATGGAGATATCGTCACTGCAGGGAGCCGACGTAGCTTCAGGGAGACGGCGTTGCTGAAGAAGAATAAGCTGCGGGGAGATGGAAAATTTTGAAAACCCTAAAAGGGATTTCCAGTGGAGGAACGCCGTCTTCGAAGGTCGTCGGTGAAGAGGCGGCGTTTTGCTGTAACTCGATCATTGCAGTTAGTTTCATGAAATTATAATTAAATTAATAAGATAATTGATGATATTTATAGACTTATTAGAACTAAATTTATTTCAATTTGATATTGATTAAAAATAAAATAAAATTTATATTGAGGATAATATAGTAAATTAGTGTAAAACTGCATAGGGATTGTGTAAAACTGACTAGTATTAATTCAAAATATCAACAAGTATTTATACAAGAGGTTGCTTAGAGAACAAGAAAAACTATGGCAATCCTAATCATATACAACTTTGGTTTTCCATAAATACATATTCTATTCCAACCCCCTCCCCCAAGCCCGTGGAGGTGGACCTACATGAAACTTGGACTGAAGAGTAGCAAAACGAGCAATACCAAAAGCCTTAGTGAAAATGTCAGCAATCTGATCAAGAGAACGAACATGACAGACCACCAAAGAACCATCTTCAACCTGCTCATTAACAAAATGATAATCAATCATGTTATGCTTATACCACTGATAAAAAACAGGATTGGCCGACAAATAAGTAGCACTAAGATTAGCACATAAAAAATAGGTGAAGGCGAAAGAGGAGCCTGAAGTTCAAGCAACAACTGTTGAAGCCAAATGAGCTCAGTAGCAGCAAAGCCAATGCACGATATTTCACTTCCGAGCTAGATTTAACAACAACATTTTGTTTCCGAGAAGATTGTCACCATAGTAAATTAAAAAAATCCATGTTGTGAACAAAAATTATCGCCATCATACGCCCAACCAGCATCAGAATAAGGAACCAGATGATGATCAGTACAAGATCAAAGATGAATACCAGAAGTAATCAAACCCTTCAAATAATGCAAAATACACTTGGCAGTGGACCAATGAAGCTCTGTGGGACTATGCATGAACTGGAAAATACGATTAACTGCGTAAGAAATCTCAGGAAGAGTAATTATGACATACTACAAAGCACCAACAATACTGCGATACAAATGAGGGTCACGTAAATGATCATCATCCAGTACTAGATGATATGCGGGTTTGGCCAGAGATGAAATTGGCTTGGCATCAGCCATTTTACTGCGGTCCAGAATATCACGAAGGTACTTTTGCAGAGACAAAACAACACCATTCTTTGAGCAAGTAAACTCAATTCCCAAAAAATAATGCAGAGAACCATGATCATGATGAGAAAAAGTACCATTCAACTTCTTAAGAAACTCAGAAGTGGAAGTCGAAGAGGAACCAGTGATAATCAAATCACCCACATAAACAAGAAGATGGAGTAGAATCTTGCTTGATTGACGAATAAAGAATGTAGTGTCAAACTTACAAGACACAAAGCCATATTCCTGAAGTAAAAAAACAAAGCTTTGTGAACCATGCCCGAGGTGCTTGCTTGAGACCATAAAGGGTCTTCTTCAGGAGACATACATGAGACGGAGGAGTCCGATTATGAAAGCCAGGAGGCTGAAACATAAATACTTGCTCAGAAAGATCACCATTTAGGAGAGAATTATTAATTTCAACCTAACAAATGGGCCAATTAAGAGTAAGAGCAATCGTTAGAACAAGAGGAATAATGTTAGGCTTGACCACCGAGCTAAAAGTATCCACATAATCAACACCCTCCTCCTGAGTGAAACTTTGGCAACAAGTCTGGCCTTATACCTTTCAATGGAACCATTAGTTGGACGCTTAATCATGTACACCCACTTACAACCAACAGTGTTAGTATTACTACGAGGCGGGACAAGCGTCCACGTCCCATTACTCATAAGGATATCATATTCAACTTGAATTGTTTTTTTTCCATTCAGGAATTTTAGAGGCTTGAGAAAAAGTTTTGGGTTCAGAATAAAGTGAATCAGAAGGAGGTAAAGAATGTTTAGTGGTGATAAGAATTTTTGGTTTTAAATCATTTGTTGAGCACGAGTAAAAATGAAATGCTCAATGTTATTAGCAACTCAAAAATAAGAGGGAAAAGTAGGAGTGTCAAAAGAAGCAGACGGAGCCGAGTTCAGAGAACTGGAGCGGGAGTCATCCGCAGGTGAAGAAGAAGGTGAGCTTGGAAAGTCGATGCCGCTGAAATGATTGAATCCGACTGCCGGAGACTTGTCATGGTAGAGGGAGCTACCATCCAACCGCTGCTTAGTTTCGCACGGGCGTGTCGAGTTGTCAACCGAGGAGGGCTGTGCCACCGTCTTTGACCCGACATCCTGGCAAGCACGCGATGGAAAACCTGCTATGGTGGAACTCTGGTCTTGCAATGACAGAGATAGAGAATCTGCAACAAGCTGAAGGTGAGACGCAAGCTAGGTCGGGTGAGGGTGAGGTACGGAAGAGGGTGGTTGATGCGATAGGGGAGAGGAGCTAAGGACGACAAGCTCTAGAATATCTTAAATAGGGACAAAGGAGCAGAAGTTGACATAGGTGAAGGTATATAGGGAGTTGGCTCAAGATGATCAGGCTATGGAAATGTGGTTTCATAAAAAATAACATGACTAACAATATATAATCGATTAGTTGGAACATGTAAACACAGATAACCTTTATGATTAGAACTATAACCAATAAAGATGCAAGGAGAGGATCGACATTCAAGTTTATTGGACCTATATGAATGCAAGAAAGGGTAACACAGATAGCCAAATGTTTTAAGAAAATCATAGTCATAAATTTTGTTGTAAAGAGATTCATAGGGAGATTTTTATTGAGAGTAGGAGAGAGAGTACGATTATGCAAATAAACTGAAGTGAGAAAGACATGCTCCCAAAAGGTGATAGGTAATGAGCTCGATAAATAAGGGACACACCTTTTTTAACAATTGTACGATGCCGACGTTCAACAGCACCAATTTGAGATTGAGTATGAGAAGCATAAATAAGATGAGCAATACCTTGAGACTAAAGATAAGTAGAAACTGTACGAATTTCACCTCCCCAATAAGATTGAAATTGTTTAATTTTAGAGTTTTACTATGTTTCAACCATTTTTGAAAAAGTTGAAAATATTGAAGAACTTGTAATTTTTGAGAAATAAAATAGATCCAAACTAATTTTGTGCAATCATCAATAAAAATAAGAAAATAACGATTTTGATCCATTAAATGAAGAAACATGGATAGCTGGTCAAACATCATAATACACTAAATCAAATGGAACCGTAATTGGTTTATGAACATGGGAAATAGGTAAAAGATGAATTTTGCCAAGTTGACAATACTCACAAACACTTTGTAAATTATTCTGAGAAACAAGTAATTGAAAACGAGAGAAACCTAACGGAAGACTCATGAGGATGACCGAGACATTCATGCCAGGTTTGGAGGCCAATCTTGGCACCAAGAAAAACTCATGAAAGAGCGGAAGTATAAGTAGTAGGCGGATTGAGACGATAAAGGTCATTTTTAACGGTTCCAGTTAGGATCATCCGACCCTACAGATCCTTAACAAGACAATGATTTAGAAAAAAAACATATAAGCATTGTTGTCAGAAGTGAGTTGAGAAACACTTAATAGATTTTTGCTAATCTCTGAAACAAATAAAATACTATGCAAATGAACAAGTTTATTCAAGGATGGAAAAATTGATGAGCTCAAATGAGTAATAGGAAGATATGTACCATTACCAACTTGTAAGCCTTCATTGCCAGTGTAGTTGGAATGAGCAGATAGGTTGCCAAAGCCTGAGGTGACATGATTGGTAGCACCAGATTCGAAGAACCAAGTAGGGTTGTGAAGAGCTGAAGTTGGAGAGTCGATGGAGGTGGCATAGGCCTGGCGCACGGTTGGCTGCTGGTTGTGGCCCATACGCTTTCGACATTGCGAGGAGGGCGTGGGCGAGTGGCCGAAAACTCTGTAACATTCAGGCGCTACCAGCAATTAAGGACCTCATGACCTTAACAACTACAAATCTGGCAGGAAGACCAAGCAGAAGAGCCATCTACAACCGAGGTAGGGGCATGTACACCAACTTTAGCGTCGAAACTCGGGAGTGCCACATGTTCCTGAATCCAAGCTTTTTCCTGAAGTAACATGCCAAGGAGTTGATTAGACGAGACACTACCTGAGAAAATGTTGAAGGCAATGTGAAAATGCTGCATAAAGAGCATCAAGACCTTGAAGAACACACTCGACAAATTCATCGTCAGAGACAAAGTGAGAACATTTTGCCAAGAAATCAGAAAGAACACGCTTCTTCTCCACATACTCAAGTATTGAGAGAGATCTGTTTGGAAAAGTCTGAAGTTGGTGCTTCAGATGCATCAGATTGACGTGAGTTTGTGCATAAAACATATGTTACAAAATAAGCCATGTGTCAGAGGTAGAGACAACACGAACGAGCAGGGAAGACGAAATTGTTGATTGAATACAAAGTAACACCAAGCAATCCTTCTTCCTCCAAGTAACAAAATCAGGATTGACCTTTGGTGGAGATGGTGGTTTGGATGAGTCTGATGTGGCTTTAATAAATTCATTTGGGGCCAATCCCTGAGAAAAGAAACGAATCAAGATCATAAGCAACAAGAACAAATTTAACTTAATGATGCCTTAGAGAATAGTTATTGTGATCAAGACGCAATTGAAGAGAAGAGAGCTTGATGTTGGGGGTTTGATCAGAGGTGGCAGCGAGGAGAGGACCAGAATTATCGGAGTACATATAATCGAAACCTATGGTCAAGGGTAGGTGGCCGATCGGATAATATAGACAGGGGCGACCGATCGGTTAAAAAAATTAGGTAGTGGGGGCGGAATTTGTAGGGTTTAGGCTAGGGTTTTTCGAAAATTGTAAAGAGCATCGAAGTTAGGCTGATACCATGTAAAAGTGTATAGAGATTGTGTAAAACTGACTTGTATTTATTCAAGATATCAACAAGTATTTATTCAAGAGATTGATTAGAGAATAAGCAAAATTATGACAATTCTAATCATATACTTTGGTTTTCATAAATACATATTCTATTATAATAATTAGGATTATTAAATTGTAGTTGCATTTAGAAATTTTGTGGATTCTCCCCTTATCCTAAACCGTAATATTCAATTTAAGTGTGTATTCAAATCAAATACTCCCTCCGTCCCAGTTTAAACTGCCCACTTCACTTTATGTCACTATTCAGTGTCTAACTTTGACCACATATTTGAATAGATATATAAATAATAATATT
>JAULKK010000010.1:3383730-3399389 GCA_032355705.1 Rubia peregrina
GAATTAGTATTTGGTTACCCCATGTAAATTTTTTTTTTACCATTAATATTAAGTATATATATTTTTATGTATTAATGATTACCCCATTAAAAATTTTCTGGATCCGCCACTGGCTGTACGCGAGACAACAAACGACTTCCGGGTCTATCCTAATGCTATAACGAATGAAATCAATACTACGACTATTCACAATCACAACAAAACAAACACACAAATCCACTAGTCAATAATGCATCCCGTAGCAGAATCCGAAGGGTCGTGCTCGCCGGAGGAGTTCTACCCTCATCGCCGTCTAGTGTTCAACACACTTCGCTCGTCGTGACATCGACCACCAAGGCTCCCAATTCAGTAGGCTACATGTCGTCGCCGTGTGAGCAATCAATCTTTCTTCGATTTCCCCCATTTTCCCTCCATTCTGTACTCAAATTGCCAAAAATAACATTTTCGCCAGAAATCAAACATCGATAGAAATTCGACCACAAACGCGAAGATGCCAACCGAAAACGTGATAAAATGCGACGAAATACGAGAAACAACAATGATAACCGATCGGAAACATGACAATGGCGAAGACGCTGGCGAGATCGGTGCTGGTTCGTTGGAGAAGACGGTGACAATGTTTTACTTTTGCTCAATTGTAGTTCTGCCCTTCATGTTTTTTGTTTATGTCAAAAAGACCCCGAATGTTTAATAATTGCGAATAGTACCCTAAATTTAATTTACCTTCATCTTATATTTTTAATAGTCTTTGGTCTTACCATGAGACGATCTAGCAAGAGAATGACTTTTTACCTTTTATTATTATAATAAAATTTCATCTTTCCATAAGCCTATGAAAAAAATAATTTTCCCCAAGAATTTGCTATGAAATAAACGAAAGGTTCGTGTGGCAGGATCTGAATAGTAATAATTTTAACTAGACCATTCCGATGATCCTAACCGAAAGAAAAGTTTTCGGAACGCCAGAAGGATTTAAGCGAAGAAAAGGGATTCAATGCTGTATTTTACTCTGACCGAACAAATTGATTTGAAGGTCACATTATTTGTTTTGTAATATGCACAAATTAGGCTCAGAAAGCCCACGCAGAAATAACGCATTATACAAAGAGAGTTTTTAAAACGTAGGGAAAAATATAGAACTTCGAGAACGTTGGTAAAAAAAAACTTCGAGAACGTTGCAACAGAACTGAATGTTCTAAACGAGATTGACTTCCTTTTACCAGGGTAGAAAGAATAAGCACAATGAACCAATTGATAGAACACCCAACACTTTTCAATCGAATACTAGTATACTACCATCCACCTTGAAACTGATATAGTGTTTGATGCGTAAAGCCAATGAAAATCCAGAAAGGAAATGTTAAAACTAGGAGGCATGGAGTTCCATTTTAAGACAGCTGAAACAGAGCTAACTGTATGCATGACAAATTATTTTACATCTCTTTTCGCCTTCTCGCGAAAGGAGAAAGCTAAACCGACCGGAAAAAATACTTGTATTCCACACAATTAAACTTGAATCCAGACAAAAGGACACGGTGTCGCTTCAAATACTATATAGACCAAGGTTGTGATATCCCACACACCGACAGCGGAAAATGTGTAAACCCCATCAGAGTTTAGCAATTAGACCAGTAGGAATTTGCTTTGCACTGCTTTCTTTGACATCGCTCTCTTTGCTGTCCATCTCACATGCACTGGGTGGAACGTCCACGGCAGGAGAGCAATTGAAGAATCCATGAGGCTGCACAAGTAGGGTCTTGGTTAAAGCCTGTACACTTTTGGCAATCAACACAACCAATATCTGTACATCAAGTTGTCAACCACAAAGACTAGTGTGCTCCATCATAACAGCAGCAATAAAACCCAAGATGTATAAATTGCAGCAGTAATGAATTAGAATTAGCAGAATACGTAGAATAGCAACGAAGGTAAAAAATGACAGTGGAAAGCCAAAGAAAACATCTCCCACAAGCAACATAGATCTTGTAAAGAAATAAAGGCTAGTCCAGAAATATCAGAAGTGTATAAATAAACAAACCTGAAGCATAAAACCAATGCGCTCAACAGGCATTACAGGCCAGTCTTCCAAGCGAGGAACATGTGTGATCCCGAATACATACCTTTACAAAGGCACAAGCAGTGATGTACATTAGAAAAGTGCGTAAGAAACTATTAGACATCTAGAAAAACTCCCATTATCAAATTAAAACGACAATGTTTTGGAGCCATATCCACAAAAATGTCACAAAGAATAAGATCATGCCTATAAATTGCACATATAACTTGATTGATATAAGGGAGAAATCCTAGGTACTATGAGAAAATATTTACTAGAGCATATCTACTGTATCTAACACCCCCCCCCCCCCCAATGTGAACTAAAAGCACATTAGCAATGGATTCCAAGAAACTTTTTACAGATGGCATGAGTAACACTAACCAAAGAACAATATCAGTCTCCTCTAATGATCGGTTTTGCTTAACCCAAGAAGCCAACCCCTCCCCAACACGAGGATTCTGGTTGGGAAATTCTCCCCCAGGAAAGTCCTCTCCACGAGCATATTGTGTAACCCACAAATTATGCTTCAAAAACGCAGCCCTGCGCAAGAACTTGGCCTCTGGACCAGCCAATGGTGAACAGTTTGAACCAGGTACCAATTTGTATCCTGTCAGTGCCCCACTCCTATTTACAGTTCTGGTGTTTCTCACCTACATTACATTATGTTGAGCAAGTTAATAAGACAGAATGATGAACAGAAAAAACTTTTTTCAACATGAACTATATACATTATGTTCAACAAGTTAAGAAGGCAATCTGATAAAATACGTCATTAAATAACTATTCAAACAATGTTCAACAAGTTAAGAGGGCAATCTGATAAAATACCTCATTACATAACTATTCAAACAATGTTCAACAAGTCAAGATAACACCATGATAAATAACATACATTGTTCTTTGGGGTCACCATTAGACCACAGAATTTGTCACTTTTTAAGGTTTGACATATTTATCCTCACAAACTAACTTTTACATGCCATGTACTGAGATGCTTAACTCCTAAGCTATATACAGAAAGAGCCACTTACAATCCAATGGCGAGCAGAGAAAGGATCAACATCCCGCGTAGCTTCCAATTCAGATCGAAGCAATGTTTCTTCGGCATAAAATGCATTATTGTGAACATTTTCGTTCCCAGGTTCTTCAACTTTCACATTCATTTCAACCACCTAAAAGTAGAGTGAAAAGGTTATAGATTGTGATTTAAGTCACTGCATTAGAGCCACATCACTCGTCCTCTGTGTTTTTATCACCTCTTCTCTTAAATAAGTATACAAACAAAAACAAGCCAAGGGGCCATGCTAACATCTTCTTCTTTCTTAAATACTAGAATATGCACTGTAGGCTTACCTGATTATGGGCTTCACCAGGCTTACAATCAACAGCCATATCCATACGAGCAACAAAAAAATGTTGATGAACAGGTGCATACAATCCTGGAGCAATTGTAGTGCCATATTTTCGAGTCTCACCAGGTTGAAGTGCTCCCAAACTGAGAATTCCAGTAAGTTTAACTTCTGCCTCAATTTTACCATCCTACATTTAAAATAGAAAAAGAAAACACAAATTCAATCAAATAATCATTAAAAAAGAGTAATGATAGAGATAGTGAAAATTGATAGTAGAAACCAACTGAAAGGGGAGCAAATCATTAGAGAACCACTATATGTGCTGCTCCCAACCACCACCTCCCACCACTCCTCCCTCCCTCCCTCCCCCCCAACACACACACGGCACCACCACCACCACAGGGTTTGAATCTTTTGTGTATGTCATACTTCTTACTTGTCTCCTGACATGTATTCCCCATTCCCCAGATCTATTCATGCGCCTTTTCTTAATCCAATTTCAGAACCAAAAAACTTGTCATCATGCTTTAGTACAGACATTTGGAATGGTTATACGAAGACATTAAACTAAATCAGATACCATTCTCACCTAGATTGCTATAAAATTTTAAAATATGTGTACACAATGCATCACAATAAGATGCATCCTGCATACCTGGTAAAAATGCCAAAAAAACCCATATTCATAATTAGCCACAGTGCATATAAAAGAAACTGTAAGCCGCCTTGACCTTCGGACTTCTGCCAGTCCCGTTCTCCAGTCCTGATGCTTCCACAAGAGTCCGTGGTCTTCTTCGTGCAAGCAAACACAATTTTCAATTGTTTCAACACCTCCAGTAAAATTCGTAAAATGTGCATCAAAGTACTTGATAAAACCTAAGCAATCACACCCCTGGAAAGCAAAGTTCATAGATTAGCAGATGCTAGTATGAGCTGATGGAAGATCAATTAAGAAGGAGAAGAAGAAAGGCACTCCAAACCTTTTTAAGAGAATGAGCATTCTTCCCGAGGCCATCTTCCCCAGCATCAAATGCATTCTTTCTGTAATGTGGATCATTTGGATCTCCATAAGGCACAACCATCTCCACAAAGCTCAACCTATGGGCTATAGGTCTTCTACCACGACTGCCATCAACATATGCAACAGAATGTATAACCAAGCCTTCTCTAGGAGTAAAACCAACTCGAAAGTTCCACTGCACAGTAAAGAAATATACGAGTTAGATGATGCTAACAAGTGCAATAAATTGGTCGCATAAGACAATAAATTAGTACCTTCTGCCATTCAACATAATGTCCATTCACGCGGAAGCTCGGACCCTCAGGCTGAGTAATAACTAGGGGTTTCACATCACTACGATCAACACCCCCTCTTGTCTCACCAGGAGTATAGTTTCTCAGTGGATCAGCTGGAGGTAAGGGAATTAGCTTACGGTCTTCAAATTCAATGACTACCATATTTTGCATATCAACAAGCACGTGAATTCCTTCAACAGGTCGTGCATAACCATTTTCCATTGGGCAGTCACTCTCTGTCCTACAGAATATCAGTGGTTTGGCAAGTCTGCGACCAGGAGAATCAGCTTCACTGTGATAACCAACACACCTGGTGAAAGTGAAAAAAATTCAGAAATGTGTGACTTGCAATTAGTTAATACTCAAAAGCACTTGAGGTAAGAGTAACTAACCATGCATCGACCATAACAAGATCCATATCATCAATACCCCTCTTCTTCATTGCTTCAATGAAAGGAGGATAATCCTTTACAACTGCTTCGCACTCAGCATATTCAACAGCGTCCTAGAACCACAGAATTTTTAATAAATAATAATAACAAACTTAAATAGAGTAATATGGTCACCTTCATCTTATTTATTGAAGAAAAGAGAAGATACGAAGAAAAAAATATCCATCTATTTGAAGCATGTATACATGCATATACATTGCAAGCCAGCATTTAGATGTACTTAGACATGAAATATTTCCACAAGTGTTATTGAAAAATATATATATATATAAATGTCACTTTCTTCACACACTTTATTTAATAAGGCATGTGTAAAATGGAGATTATGTTACCCTCACAAGCAGTTAAAGCTTTGACACCAATTTGAGGTTAAATGGTTAGAAAAGTTTAAAGGATTACTCATTTGAACTAGAAAGATAGCATCACTTAAGAGGACAATTAATAGTAAATTTTAAGAAAGCAACCCCTCTTCACATGCAAGAGTATTAAAAAACACACAAGTGCAGTAACAAACATTGATAGAGTTGTTAATCGATACCTCATATCTGCAACAATTTCACAAAAGACATTTATTTTTAACAACTGCACAAGACCAACATTTTTTAGAATCAATAATGGAGAAATTTGTGAATTAAGTTCAGAAGCAACTATCCAAGATGCTTCTTCCATGCTTGAAAAGCATTTTAACACGATGTCATTCAATAGTAACAATGAGGTAACTGATTATTATTACGTCTAAACATAGGAGGTGAAGCTAATGAACAACAGTGTGTTAAACTTCTTAACCACAGACTGCACTTCGGTGTGCATTCATGTTACCAGAGAGAAGACTGATTTCAACACTTTTCTCCAAAGCCACTCTGACTCAGTACAGTGTGTTAAGAAGAAACACAGGGGTGGGGGTCAAGGATTCAGAGAATTTCCCAGAACTTGCAACTTGCCAGGTCTCAAAATTTTTGCAACATTAGCTAAGATACCAAAAAATATGGAAAATCATGAAATATGAACCAAAGATTTTTTCGATTATAGATTTATACCATGGGTGGCTGGACATCAAGAACAACGGTTGAAGAGACTACTTTTCCTCTATGATGTCCACCTCGAGTTGTAGCATGTACTTCAGTCAGCTGAACAATCCACACGCTAGTCTCATTTGACTTTTTGTTGTACACAACTAGCCTAGCCTTTCTTGGTGGTAGCTTGCTGGGAATAGCAGGCCCTCCTTTTGCTCTGGACAGTAATGATGGCTGAAAGGGGGGAAAGAAGTATGCATCCGCCAGTGCAACCACATGTTTTTCCGGTTCCAAGAGAACCACTTCAATGAATCGCATACTATCTCTTAGCTGAGACCAAGTCACCAAAGATAAATGGAACATTAGCAACCAACTTTCTACAGTAGTAATCAACGTCTACATTGGAATATTATGAGAGGGAGATACATGGATAAATACAAGATAATCGATACCTCAGGAGTTGCACCAGCTGCACGAACAGTTGCTATTGCAATTGATATTTCAGCAGCCGTTAAAGGGTCTAAAGGATGAAGGGTTTGAGCTCTGAGCGGGATCTGTATACCTGACACAAATCAATGGATCAACAGAATTAGAGGTAGGTATCTGCAGGTTTGGCAGACAGAGATAATAGAGTTGCAACTGAGACTCTAAACAATAGATTACTGAGACTAAGCTATTGAAAGTTGTGCTAACAACATCACCAGCACCATTCTCACTATTAACCTAATGACGAACCAGCAAAATAGCTATTAGCTATGAGTTGCAACTTTACTTTTCACATTCATCAATATGTTCACAAGTTCTCAGAAGTCATGCTGAAAATGACACAGCAAACAAGGCCCCCAAAAAAGTAGCTTTCACTCTGGAATTAGTATGACCCCCAACAGAAGAGAAAGTTTTGCAAGAGTACACACACCTCTGAGAGCAAATTCGAACAAGCAGGTGAGTTAACTAGATTGAGGATCAGTATTTATCCTGGAAAGAAATCTCAAAAGTAAAATGCTATCATGCTACCAGTCATGAAACCTGTAAATATAAATGGGTTGTCTCTATACAGTTGAAATTACAGTGCCCTACAACTGGAAGTGGACAATATAGTCTCTTAATATAAAAATTGTTTTAGTCAATTAGAGCAGCAAATAGCTGAGTATAACATCTAATAAAGAATCCAATTCTAATTCACTAGGGGTGTGTGGCTTGCCTACAACTCAAAAGTTACTGTAGTCCTGGGAACTGACAACATATCTTCTCCAATTTCGTTCTTTACATTCAAACTAAATAACATTTGGAATGTCCAGAATATCGCAATTGCACAACACTACAAAGTAAAAACAGAACCAATATCTTGAGGACCACAAGTGCGGACACACAAACAATTTTAAGGACCGTTTGATTTATGAAGACTTCATTACAAGTTTGAGCTTCACAAAGCACATAATAATTGACACTAAACCATGCAGACCACCAAGACAGCCATCATAGTAGCATTATGTGGAGTGCAGACTGCAGAGTCGGGATAATCAAATATATCTATGGAAACAGATCATTACAAAGAGTACGAAATGTATCAAATCAAATTTATCCATAGAAGCATTTCATTACAAACGAACACATACGCATAATTAAACTGATGATCAACAAAGGCAACTTATATCCAATCAATTTGTACAGAAATACATGCGCGCGAGGAGAGTAAGTACCTTTGGCGGTGGCATTTGACGACGTTTCCGACCGACCGAGGGCTGCCGCCGCCTGCTTCCCTGGCTGATGATCTTCGCTCCAATCCTGCAACGCCTCTCGCCGCATGACGGCGACGGGAGGATCTCCGGCGGAGGAAGGCGGAGCCAGTAACGTCGCCGTTTTCGCAGTTGTGGCCATTGTAACTGATTCGCTAACTCTTCCAATCCAAATCCACCGTAAAAGCTTCTACAGTAATCCACTGACATACAGCACCACCACCTCACCTCTGAAATACTTCCGCCACCGCCACCGCCGCCGATCCCACGCTGTGAGCGAGTGAGTGACTGAGTGAGAGTTTTTATGAATTGCAGACGGAATGTTCTGGAAGCTAGGGCTTCTCAACTCCGATCAAACGAAATGTGAATCGTAGAGCAGTGCGTGAGTGTGTGTGAGAGAAAGCGTGGGGAGAGGAGAGCGTACTTATAGAAGGAAAGGTGAAATGAGGGGGGAGAGGAGGGGCAGGTACACGTCACTAAGTCAAGGGCTTTAGTGAAAATCCATAACGAGATTATGGGGATTTTTTTAATTATTAAACTTTGATGGGAAAATAGAGATAAGTGGGCGGTATGTTCGTGATAGGACAATCTGCCTTTTGATGACGTGATGGAAACTCAGAGTGCGTTACAGAGAACTTTGCTGATATTTAGGATGATAAGGACATAGCTTTTGGGTATTACTGTTTTGGACTTGTTCTCAAACTTGTCTTCATGTCCAGGACGTGGAATATTAAAAATTAGAAATTAGAAATAGGCATAGAATGGTATATTTATGATGTTTAATTTAGGACAAAGTCTTGTGCGAGACGGTCTCACGGTGAGACCAGAGATTGATTTTATAAATAATAGAGTCTTAATTTAGGGGTGGGGTTTTAATTATAGTTTTCAAATTGTTTAGGGATTGATTTACAAATGACATAAAATAGAACCCTACCTTACTATTCTTCACCTGTTCATCTGTTTTCATTCTCTATAAAAAAACTGCTCGTTTCTCTCTCAATAATCGATCGTTCATCTTCTTATTTTCCCCCCTTTTCCGGTGACTTAGGTTTTTAAATCTAGCCGCGTTTATGCACTTTCATCCAATTTTGTTGCTCAATATGCGTCAGATCGTGTTACATGTGAGTGAAATTGGAGTTTCCAGTCCGATTATTTGAGTTTTTTCTCTGTTCGCTTGCTAATCGGTTCGCTTTTGCATCAGGTAATATCGACGACCTAGGTTTTGGTTTATTTCTAATTATCTTTCATTTTAGTTAATTCGTTGTTTGATAAGCATTTTTTGTGGTGAACTTTGAGCTTTCTATTGGATTTTTGCAATAATTACTCTATTTTCTTAGAAGTTGTTATCATATTTGATTAGGTAATTGCGAGGTTGAATGTTTTTCATATATATGTTGTTTATTAGGTTTTATTGATGTCGATCATTTTAACTGTATTATTTTTATGTTTATCATTTTGTAAACGTCAAAGAATGCCTATCGAGTTGATTTTGTTAGTTTAGATGAAGTTGTGGTTAAAATTGCAAAATCTTACTCCCAGGCTTCCGGAAGGTTGCAGTAAAGGAGAAGAAGAAGACTTCTTCTTCTCAAAGTTTGTTGTTTGTTTTATGATATTTGGTGGGAATATTTGAATTTATTGCTATATTTGGTTTTTTATTGTCTAGATTTTTAAGTGATGTTTAACTGTTTCAATATGATGTTTCAAAGTTTTTAATTGACTTCCCTTCCTGTTTGTGCTGATGTTGTTATTAATCTTTCTGTTGGGATGTGTTATGTATGTAGTTCTTGTTATTTGTGTTTCATATTGGTATTGCTTGATTTTTTTTCAGATTACAGTGTTTCTATTATGATTTTCAATATGAGTGATGATTTAAGTATCTCAGTTGATTTTTTCTTCTGGTTTCACTTGATGCTTTATTGTTTCAATTTGATGATACAAGTATTGCAATTGACTTTACTATTACTATACTGATGTTTCTTTGTACTGTGTGGCTTTATGTGTGATGATGGTGTCAGTTTTCAGTAGTATGTGTTTACTATTTCTATATGATGTTGTGTGTATTTGTTGGTTTCACATTATTTGTATGTGCACAGTTTTTCTTCTTTTTTTAAGAATGATGTTGTTAGGTTTTCCTTTGATGTTTAACATCTTTAATGATCATTTGTTTTGTTTATTTGATTATCCTAAATTTTAGTTTTAAACCTGCATTCTGATTAATATTTCCGACGTTCTGTGAATATTTATACATTTGTATGCATGCTGTTGTTTTTTATGTTATGAATTATGATTTCTTCTTTTTTTAGATTGTGGTGGTCCTGTCAGAAAATCTGATAGGATTCGTGATCTGACGACTCCGACATTAACTGCGGGTATTTTTTTTATCTCTATAATTTTTTGTCTATTTTTTTATTAATGTTTTGTTTTTCCTTCAGTGTCAAGCCCAACAAATGCAAAAAACAAGAAAGTGGTTGAGGTGTCTATTCCAGCATCTCCAGGTCCTGATGTTTCTGTTCCAAAAGAAAATATCCAAAAAAATAAACTGATGAGTGGTAAGGCTAAAGTCGTGGTTGAGCGTGAGAGCAATTTTGAGGGCCAAGGTATCATTCAAATTTTAATTTTGTGTTTTATTATCTAATTTTTTTAATTAATTTGATAGTACCTATTTTAATCTTTCTTGATGTTTCATGTTTCTTAGAGGAGGTTGCCAGCTAAAAAGGGTAAAAATAGTTTTCCCTTTTAATACTTTTTCCCTTATTTTGGATATTTTATTAATTACTCTTTAACTTTTACTAATATGGTTTGATGTTTCATATAATTCAGATGAGGGAGTCAGTCAAGTTTCTGCTCAGCCTGGAAAAAAAATCTACTAAGGAGGGTAAAAAATACTTTTCCTTTTTCATACTCCTTTTATGATTATTGAAGTTTCAGTAATTACACTTTACCTTTTACTAATATGGTTTGATGTTCATATAATTTAGGTGAGGATTTTAGTCAAGTTTCTGTTGAGCCTAGAAAAAATATATGCTAAGAAGGGTAAAAATATTTTTCCTCTTTCATGCTTCTTTTTCTGATTATTGAAGTTTCATTAATTACACTTTACCTTTTACCACTACTATTTTATGTTTCATACAGTTCAAGTGAGGGTGTCAGTCAAGTTTCTGCTCAGCTTTCAAAATATGTTAATAAGGGTAAAAATAGTTTTTCCTTTTAATACTTCTTTTCTTATTTTTTTTATGTTTTTTTGCTTGTTCCTGTTTAGTAATTTGATCTTGATGTTTTATTTTTTTCCTTCTTTTTTTAGTAATTTGATCATGATGTTTTAGTATATCTATAGGTGTTGTTGCTGAAAATATTTCTTCATCTGGAAAGAAGCTCCAGTTAAAGCTTCTTTTCAAATCTATGTTGACTGATGCTGGAGTCACTGATCTTTTATCTGGTAATTTTATTTAAACCTCCTATTTTAAATTACCAATTCTCTTTATATTTTTATGTTACACCTTCATTTAACCGTGTTTTTATTATTTATTTTTGTAGAGGAGATCTTCTGTATTTCCCCTTCTCAATCTCAAATACTTGATGGTCTGATTGATGATGAAAAGGAGACAAGTGATCAGGGTTATGAAGATGAAGATGGTTTTGAATCTGATCACAGTTCGAACAGTGAAGATGAGAAATCAGATGATGTCGATGAAGGTTGAGAAGGTGGCAATGAATATGACAATGAAGAGTGAAGAATCTGACAATGAAGAGTGAAGAATCTGACAAGAAGGAGGATTAAGAGAAAGTTGTTGAAGTTTCACAAAAATCTGGTGATGTTAATGGTAGTAAGTCTGACAATGAGGCAAATTCTGGTGATGATGTTGAGAACAAATCAGTGAGTGAGGAGAAGGATGATCATTCTGGTGAGGAGGAGAATGATGCTGAAGTTAGGTCGGATGAGAAGGGAGAGTGTGATAATTCAGAAAAGGAAGGTTGCAAAGTTGCTTCTGTAAGTAAGAGGGTTAGAGAGGAGGGTGAAGATGAGGGTAAAGGGAAAAGGAAACCTATTGGTAAAGGGAAATATGTTGTAAGTAAGAGGGTTAGAGAGGAAGGTGGAAAACTTCTGAAGTCCAAAGTTCTGAAAGTTTTCAATGATGCATCAAGGTATATATATATATCTTGTTATAGTTTTAAAATATGTTTCATCTTTTTTATTGATGCGTATTTATTTTTTTATATTTTTGCAGATCGAAGAGGGGCTACTCTACGGAGTGTAGCCCTGGTAAGATTTTAAAGCTTGTGAAATCATTGACTGATGGGTAGATCAGGTCAGTTATTGAGATAGAGTTTGAAGGATTATTGAAGATTAATTTTGGTATTCTTCCCAAAAATGTGGTTCACTTTCTGGTTTCTAACTTCAACCCCATTAGTCGCTTGCAACACATAGGTAGTGAGAAGTTTTATTATACTAAGAATGATGTTTATGATGCAATGTGTCTGCCTATAAGTGACATTGAGGTTGTAGAAGTTAGTAATTTTGGTAAGGGGAGAATAGGGATAGGGAATTGAGGCATAAATGGAGGATGGAATTAGGGGATGATAAAAATGATAATATTTCATTGGATAGGCCGCTTGGTAAGATATCTTTGTTGACCAAGGAAGATGATGATTTTAAGAAGTACTTTTTTATGTATGTGCTGTGTAATTTCCTTAGTCTTACATCTTAAAGAACTGTTGATTTTAAGTTGTTAAGGGTTGTTGAAAATGTGAATGAGATCAGGAACATGGATTGGTGTGGGTTTGTGCTGAAAAAGTTTTGTGATGTTGTTGAGAGGTATAACAATGGGCCACTATAAATGGTTGTATTTTTTTGCCTTTGATCTGCTATTTTTGTTCATTTCCATTTCAAGGTGTCTCGTTGCCTACTGACCTCACTTTAGTCCATCACTTTGATGATAAGAAGGTTAGGTCATTTGTAGGTCCATTCATAGTGCTGGTTTTGATACTTGTTTGCTGATCGGCAGTGGGTTTCCTTTGACATCGAGGGGAAAATTAAAGTGTGTAGGTTCAGGACCAGGTAATGGCACTTCCCGCAGTACCTCTCACTATGTAGTGTTGGATAATCCTGATGATTTACTCTCTGATGAGAAGATTCTTGCGGAAGCTCCTTCTGTAAGTTTTTAATTTATATTATACTTGTTTTTCATATGATATTTCAATTCACGAATAATAATGTTGTAATTTTTTGTAGGATGTTGTTGAGAGGTCAATGAGGTTTGCCCGTAATATTGAGATCCTTACTAAATCCTATGTGGTTGAGATGATGAAGATATTGTTCCTCTTAAAAATGTAACATTAAATGAAAGTGTTGAAACATCACATAACAGTAATGAAAAATCAAATTTGTTCTGCAAGTTTAGAACTTATCCTTCATTAACTTTGGTGTTCTCTGATTCAGATGATTTGGACTTTTGAAGTCTTCGACCCAAACTCCTTATTCTATGGATTCTTCCTTTCATGCTTTCCTTTCAACCTCTTAATTCTTCCCCTTTTTTGCTCTTTTTTGAATCTAGGACTTCTGGAGCACTTTTTGTTGGCGAATCCTTGGCATTGTTTGTTGCTCAATGTTCAGTTTTGTCTTGATATTTCATTGAAAACAGCTGACACACTGTAGTTGAATCCCTGTTCAAACCATCCTCTGGTGGTCTAGGAGTTTCTATGTCATCTTCACATTTCAACACTAAATTGTAGTATTTTCTGAGTATCTCATGGCGCCATGGTATCTTACCTTTCATCTCACTGATGTTCTCGTTGGTTTGTGTTGATGCACCTCCAAGTACTCTTTTCCCTATTTCCATCTTTTCCATCTTTGTCCATTTCTTGAGTATATAATCTTCAGGTATAGTTGTGATGTTGCGCAAGTGGAGCACCCGAAGGCTGTGGAAGCACAACAACCCAACTTCTTCAAAGTATTTGCATGAACACTTGATCTTCACTTACCTTCCCCGGGTCTTTAATAAACCTTCTCAACCTTTGTTTCATTGTTTTCTGGGCTTACTTCATAAACATCTTCATAGCCAATGTTGAATATTTTCTCCAGTTTACTCTTCATCGCCAGTTTCCACTCTGTTTCAAAGTCCTTAAAAATTTAATAGTGTATATCTCCCCAGCATGCTTCAGCAATTCGGACCCTTCCACTATTGCTCTTGGTTTTCCTATTGATCCGCTATACTCTCTAATTGTCTCTGTGCTTCTCCAACTTTTGACAGTTATTCCAAAGATTACAAAAAAACTGTGTCAAGTTTGTTGTTTTTGAAGCACTAAAGATGATTTCTTTGTTGGTACTCTCACTACGTTGTGATGACAAAGTTTACTTAGTGCAGTACACCATTTATCCCATAGTTCATACAAGCGCTTGAACCATTCGTTTTCCTGCAGCTGGTAGGCTTCTATCGTGGAATTCCAGCATATTTCAAATTCTTCTTCATTTGTACAACCTTTTAAGTAGTTATCGAATGTCATTCCAAATTCTTCATCATTCTTTACTTTATCGTAGTGACTAATTGCGTTCTATTTCAAATGCCACAAACAGAGT
This sequence comes from Rubia peregrina, assembly GCA_032355705.1. Classification (NCBI taxonomy): domain Eukaryota; kingdom Viridiplantae; phylum Streptophyta; class Magnoliopsida; order Gentianales; family Rubiaceae; genus Rubia; species Rubia peregrina. The sequence continues at coordinate 3,398,213 of JAULKK010000010.1, forward strand.
CTGTGTTTTGTGTCTTTCAATACCTAAGAAATTGCAACAAAAATTTATTTACATTCATAATCAAATAGTTTATTAAAAAGGTCATATATTGCAAGTGTAACATCAATCCTAATTGTAGGATGGTCATGTTGCAGTTTCAAATCTAATTAAAATTGTACATGTGCCCATAATGGTTTCTCAAGTGTCCTAAATCAGGTTGTGGTGATTATTTAGAACATAAAATTATTGACTTCACCAGTCACATAATGATAAGAAAAAAAACTAAAAATTATAGAACATCAACTAAATAACCTAATAGGTTAGATGTTTTCTATGAAACATCTACCGAATAATATAACAGGTTAGACCCAAGACATCAACTGATGGAAGGTTTAAAACATCATCACTAATATGTAAAAGGTCAAACACAGAACTTGAAACATCAATCTTCAAACAGAGTATAGAAATACCTCTTTAATTTCCTTTGACATAGCCAAATCCTGGTCAGTGAATATAGTCACTGGTTGTTTTCCTTCCATTGATTTTTTGAATACCTCCAGTAGCCATATGAAAGTTTCAGCCTTTTCGTCTCCAATAAATGCTCACCCAAACATTGCATTGTTCCAATGATTGTTTATCCCGACAATCAGAGCAAATAAGATTATGCTTGTTTGTCCTATAAGTGGTGTAAAAAATCACAACATCACCATATAGCATGTAAACTTCTTTCATCATCGAGTCCCTTCAAAAGAGTGTACTTAGTTTTCCTTCATCATCCAGCTTTACTCTAAAAAAAGTAGTCTTCCTCAGCAGCAGCAATCTGATAAAGCTTTAGTTTTCCTTCATCATCCAGCTTTACTCTAAAAAAAGTAGTCTTCCTCAACAGCAACAATCTGATAAAGCTCATCTATGACATTCTGAGCACCCCATCCCCTTTATAGTGTCCATTATGTACTTGTTCACATAATTAATGTGATCGGTCATAGTGTGCTCTACATTTTCTTCTCCTTGGGCAGGGCATGATAAATACTTGTAACTTGTTGCTGTTTTGAGACCTGTCTTTTCTATAGTTTTGATTTCTCTTGCTTTCTCATTCAATTCTTCTTTCACTACGCTGCAAATACTGCCATTCAGATCTTGTGCACTCGTGGTTCTTGATTTCCTAGAACTTTTCATCAACAAGTTTGATCCAGATCTA
>JAULKK010000010.1:3434515-3449953 GCA_032355705.1 Rubia peregrina
ACAAACATGAAGAAAGAAGACCGGTGGGCCGATCGGCCGGGTGTATCTGACTGGGCGCGCAGCCCATGCACCTAGCCGCGCACCCAAATGCAAGGGGGCAAACAACCTCAGATGGATTTCACGCGTCCCGCACATGTTTGCTACTTATTATTTTTTTTTACTTTTCTTGGCCAAATATTGACCACTTAGACTATAAATAACTTCTATCTTATCCTCATTTGATATGCCCGACTTTCAACTCTTAAAAATCCTAGTTTTCATTAACTTTTCTTCATTTATTGCTTATCTACCATGCATGGGATTTCATCCCCTTGTTAGGGGTTTAGTTTATCTAGGCTAAATATACTTTTGAGAGCAATTGGTAAACATTTATAGTATGAATTTGTGAGATTTGGTTAATCCTATTTTGTGCTTTGATTATCAAGTATGCTTTGTCGTGTGATTAACACATGATTTAGAATAGGATGATCAACTAGTTAATGATTGTGAATTGATTGTTTGCTAGGTTTTCGGTCAAACATAGAAGACTTTGTCATCTTGTCGAGGTGATTATTGTTGATTGACGTTAGGTTGTAATTAGGGGTGATAACTAATTATAATTGTTGATTGATAAAATTGTTTAGGTTTAGGATGAATTTGAACGAGTTAGCCTAATTATCGATATGGCTCACTAATAACGTCCAGAATGAAGGCCGATCCTCGTAGTCGTTATTAGTAGATATACTTGTGCTATCTATATGTTTCTTGTTTGTAGTACATTGTGGTAGTTATATTAGTCTCCATGTTATTGCTATTCTCGGAGAAATGTATGACGCCGATCGTTTAGAGTGACTCGAGGATAGGGGTTATTGTGTGACATCGATCGCTCATTCTAACTATAACCGAGGAGAAGTGAGATATGTTTTCACTTGAAAGGTATTGACAAGTTTTTCAAAAAATGTGGTTAATGCATAAAAATAGGATAATTAGTTGATGATCAAAGGATAATGCATAAAAATAGGATAATTAGTCGATGAACTAGAAATGTAAACCAATTGCGCCCAAGACTCGTTTATCATATTAGTTACATCTTGCATGCTAGTTGTGTTTGTATTTACATTGTTTTTTCTTATTATTTGCTAATCTAGTTCTTAAAGTAGTCGTAGTGTTTTCTAAACTCAACCCCCCACTTAGTTACCACACACTTAGAGTGACATATTTGTATGATTTTAACTACGTTAAACACTTGATAAAACTCCCTTTTCCTTGTGGACGCCTCCGACTTATCACTAGCTACTTTCTAGTAGTTAGCCGCCATTAGAACATATAAATAGTGTTTTTGAGAGACACGATCAACAGCTTCCTCCTATGAGGAGATTTGAAAATATGGCGTGGAAGCAATTTTCCCAGATTTATGTGGATGTATAAAATTTTCAAACATAAGTAAAATATAGGGACCAAATTATTAATTTTTAAGGTGCTAATGTACATTAGCTTCTAACATTGGTGCTTGTCCAAAAGTATCCGAAATGAAATATTTTGCACATATTTATTTTATATAAAATTTAATTAAATACTCTAAATATATTTTTAAATGATAGTAGATTTCTATTTGCAATCCATACTATTAAAAAAAGAAAAATCAGTGAAATTTCACTCATTCCCTTACAGTCCTTGATTATGTTTTACCAAAATGCCCATCCAATTTTCTTAAAATAAAAAAGTCAACAAATGTCAAATACCAAGAATGAAGTAGTTGAAAAAGTAATGCCAACAGTCAACATGATGCATCAAAAGTCAAAACTCTAGAATAGCCTAATGGATATATAACATTTCCAACATAGCTGAGATATGCTTCCATATTCAGCTTCAAACAACAACAATGTTATCCACGTCTAGAAAGTTGAAACTTATTTGGCTTCCATACCCATTAGTAGTACTTTAAAAAAAGTAGAAGAAGAAGATGTATTTCAATTCCGTTAATTTAATTTGTATCTTAGTTCGATATCATATTACTTAATTTAATTTAATTTATTAATAATGTGTTTATTATTACCAACCATATTGATATTAACATCTTTTAGTATATTTTTTATCAAAATTTATTTAAATTTATACTTAGGAGAAATGAAAAAAAGTCATTCTTTATATTATCGAGGTTAGATATGTGATGGGCGAGATGTCAAAGTCAAATCGTCTTTTTCTTTAGACCTTTTGATTTGTTTGATCCTTGACTCGTTTCCCTTTACATGATTTTATAAAATATTTTTCTCAACACCCACACCTGATCGTTTGATTGATTAAATGTCTGATTAATTTTTCTAAAATCATGAATTCAAATTTTAAGTACATTATAAGGGTTTTACTTTTTTTTAATGAAATTAGAAACTAAATCCCGAGAAGCAGCGATATTGCCTTTGAATAATCCAGCGAGCCCTGTCCAGTTCAACATATTTCATACCTAATCAGTTCAACTCAACTATTCTCAACTTTTCTAAGTTTTTCTCAACTTTTCTCAACTCCAATAAACTCAGCTCAACTCTTCTCAATTCAGCTATTATCAGCTCCAATCAGCTCAGCTCTAATAATTTCAAATCGTCTACTTTCAACTTCATTCAAATATTTTTAATTTAGAAAGTTCTTTAAAAAAATTGAATATAAAACTTATACTCCTCTATTTTATTATTTATGGCACACTTACTATAAATGGATATTTTTTTATTCGACACTCTTTCCATTTTTGGCAAGATTCATTCAATTTCATCCACTCATTCTACTTTTTACTTTCTACATTCAATTTAATCCATTCATTTTCTTCACCTAAATCCAAGCACCTAAACCCATGGTGCCATAAATAGAAAAACGGAGGGAGTAGTAAATGTTGTTTATATTTGATTGTATGAATTATTATAATTATTGTGATTATGAAAAGCATAATTATAAGGCAAAGTTTTGGGAAAGACCGTCTTTCCACAGGCATATGGAAAGACGGGGTTGAATTGGAATTATAGAAAGGTAAAATGTTTTAGTTGTAATATTAAAAATTTATTATGCAACATGTAGGAGTGATAAGTTTATGACCCGATTAATACAACCTGAAAATTTTATTTTAATTTCTTCAAATTTACAGTTTAAACCTTGGTCTTTCCATAAGTTATGAAAAGACCGTTTTTCAAGAAACGAACTCTACTTATAATGGATGTTTAATTTTAGTTCAACTAAATCATTTCCTTTCAGGTACTTCAACCTCGTTAAGTTTAGTTTAGTTTTGTTTAGTTCAATTGCATGTAGTTTAATTCAATTCAGTTCAGTTAAACTAATTTCATAAAGATACGCTCATGGAGGTTGATTATTAATGGTTTTACTATGTTATATGTGGTCGAGTTCAATCTATTCCTTCCATTTATTTCGAATTCAGTTCTTTTCAATTTGATTCAGTTCTAAACAGTCCAGTTCATCTAAATTCATTTTGATGAAATTAGTTTTTTAAGGTTACTATTTAAGTTTAGGTTACTTTATCATTTTAAATTATTTATATAAACTTTAGTTCTGTATACTTATATTTATTTAAATTTTGTTCAATTCACTTTATCTCCATTCATGTTTTTCAATTTGGTAAAGTTTAATTCAATTCAATTAAATTCAGTTCTTTAACATTCTGGTCGGGTCGGTTGAGTTGAGTTAATTTTAAAAATGCACTCGTTTAGATCTATTATTATCGATGTTTTTCACTATGTTAAAGTTTAGTTGTGGAATGTTTCACTATTGGCCAAATATTGAGTCGTGGAATGTTTTCACGCATACACGTGAGTGGGTGTATTGATAGGGATGACAGTGAGGAGAGTTTTGGTGGAGTTCCTCCCTGCATCCACCCCAATGTGGCGGGTATGGATGTAGTTTTTGTGGGGATGAGGTGGGTATGAGTACGATAATTGATACCCTCCATGGCCCATGGGTAGTGGGTCGGGCATGTATATTAGTTCATACACGCACCACCCCCTGCCCCACCCTACTATACCCGCTATGTATATACTAATTTATTATATAATAAAAAATTATTTTTCCATAATGCACATGTTTTACTTATAATATATTAATGTAAATATTATTAATTTTTAATATTAAAATTATTAATTTTAAAGTAAAATTTCGGTGTTTTTTGGAGATATAAATGGGGTGAGAAAATGAATTTGAATTGGGCATGGAGATCCAATTGGGTGATGGGGTGGATTTTAGATAGTACCCAATGGGGCGGGGTGTATTTTAATGTTGTACCCGTCACAAGTGATGGGCGGGTATGAGTATAAAATTTTTAGGTGGGCATGGGCATGAAGATACCATAATCCATACCTGCCCGCCCATTGTCATCCCTATGCATCGGAGGAAACGGCAGGCGTTATTCGTCTAGGAGTTTTACTAAAAAAAAAGAAAAAACATACCTGAGTGATTTTAATAGTTATCTTCGTTTAATTATTTTTTCAGTTAAGTTTTTATTCAGTTCGATTCAGTTTGTTTCAATTTGATTTAATTCAGTTCAGTTTGCATCTGTTCTATTTGGTTTGACTCAGTCCACTTCAGTTTGATTTAGTCAAGTTCAGTGTGAGTCATTTCATTTCGACTCATTTTGATACAGTTCAGTTCATTTTGATTCAATTTAGTTCAATTTGATTCAATTCATTTCAGTTTGATTTAGTTTGGCTCATTTTGTTTTAGTTCATTTCATTTTTATTCAGTTAATTTGATTCATTTTAGTTCAGCGACAATTCAATCAATTCAGTTGAGCGACAATTCATTCAGTTCAGCTCAGCTCAACTCTTCTCAACTCAGCTCAACTCCAATCAAGTCAACTCAGCTCCAATTAACTCAATTAAGCTCTTTTTAGCTCTTTTCAACTCCTATATATTCAGCTCAACTCAATTAAGCTCCGTTTCAACTGAACTGGACAAGACCAGAGTCATGTCAATTTTTTTATTGCATGTCAATTTGTGTGAGAGATAATGAATGTTTAGGAAATAAGTGTGAGAGGTAATGAATGTGTTAGCAAAGTTTATAAGCAGCTTTATTTATAAGTTAAACACTTTTTAGTATTTAGTAAAATGCTAAAAATAGTTTATTTTAAAAGTAGAACCATTTTTTTATTGAAAAAGTAAAAATTGGTCTATCCATACTTTAAAAATAAATCAACTTTACCGATAAGCACAACCACATCAAATACACACATGATAAAAGTAGATTAGTTAATCAATTAGACCATTCCTAATGAATGTTCGAGGAAATAATTTCTAGACCCACTCCCCTGGTAAATGTAGACTAGTAAAACCTATTGTTAGACCATTCCCTCTTTGATCGATCTCAAGCAGGCTTACTTCTCTCATAAGTTTGGAAACAACACCGAATCGGCGTCCAAATTAGCTACTCCCTCCATTCAAAAAGTTTGACACACACATTAATAACTTTTACTACATATGTTAATATTATGTAAAATTTTAATATTTAAAAAGTACATGCTACGAAGAATTCAACGATACCTCACGTGATAATATTACTTCTTATATATTACATGAAATTTATGGTTGAACATAACTTGAAAAAACTGATTAAAAAGTGCGTCAAACTCTTTTGAACGGAGGAAGTAACGAACAAACACATCAAATAAACATAAGTTGCCACCATCATTCACCCCCAAGTGTCATCTCCTCCCACCTCCACGTCTCCTCACGCCCCAACAACGTCTACAACCAACTTACATACTCCTCCCTGTTTTATAGTAAGACTCAACCGATTATATATCTTTTCTCTGGAAATTCCTTCAATTTCATTATTTTATTAGAGGAATTCTCAAATCAATTTATTTTATGCATTCTTTCCATATAACTTCTGTTTTAAAAAAGAGCAACATATAAGGAAAATTGGAGAGAACATTTATACATTTTCAGGCCAGCTTTCATAAACATGAGAGTTTTCGTGTACTTAGTGGAGGGGAAAGAGTGGGCGGTGAGGGACTCGTTTGTAAAGTTAAAAGTTGGGAGGTCGAAGGGAAAGACGAGGGTGGCGAAGAACACGAATGATCCTGTGTGGAACGAGGAGTTCGTGTTCAGAGTCGATGACGTGGAGGAAGAGCTGGTTTTGTCTGTGTATCAGTTTCACGAGCATTCGGGTTTCTTTAATGCGGGTGGGGATTTGGTGGGTCGGGTCAGGATTCCTCTCTGGTCTGTTGCTGCTGAACAGAACCAACATCTCCCTCCAAATTGGTTTTCTGTAGGGAAGCATAAGAGCTTCAAATCAGCTAGAAAAGACTGTGGTATGTACCTGCGGTGATTTTGCTCTTTGTTTGGTGATTTTGTTTCGAAATTGTTTTTGGTCTGGATTCCCAGAATTCTGTAATGCATAGTTGTCTGCTCATATGCTGTAACGTATAGGCGTTGTTTTCTAGGTAAGTTGAATGGTGCGGACAGAATTGGGCGGGGTAGAGTAAAAAGAAGAATGCGTGGAATAGAATGATTTACTTTTTGCCAAAGTGCAACAATCTTGGAAAAACGTGCAAAAATGGAAGAGAACATAGGGGTAACTGTGCAAACATAATTTTTCAGGGGCGTATGAGGAATTTAATTTAAATTCAATGTGATCTAGATGAATCTAGTAAAATTATGTGTATTTGTTTGTTGATTTTGAAGTTAAATGCCGCCAAAGAATTGTCGGGTTATCCTTTACAGTTTAGAATGGCTGTTCAAGTTATATTAGTCATGGCTTTTAAATTTAGGACATTCTTACATTTACCAGGAATCTCAGAAAGATAGTAGTACACCTTTAATAAAGGTTCATCTCTATCTTTCTTGTTTTGTGGTGTTCAGTTAATGTGGATGGATGGAAGCTTAACTTATCTTTGTGAACAAATTCAAAATGATCACGGAGTTTGAATTTAAAAGGCAGAGCATTATGATTTTGAATATCAGAAGGTTAGTCCTGACAACTCAGAAGGAGAAGTCTGTCATTGTGATTATGTAAAAAAACAAACGAACTGTGTAGTGGTATTCAAGTCTTCCTTTGATCCGACCCAAAAAGGCCTTTCAGAATATTTTTTAGGAATGGTGTAGATAGAGTCTAGTTTAATGTGCTTCTTAGAAGTTTACGAGACCTCAAATCAAACGCCTTTCTTTGGGCTTTATATTATAGGGTTGGTCCAAGTCTTGCTACTTGCTAAGTTTGTGCCGTTTAATCAAGTCCTTATAATTAACGTGCAAGAGTTGGTGAAGTTTTACCATTTATATGTTGAGGTAATTAGTTGAACTGTTTATAACTCTCTGGTTTTCTGGACCTACGCACTATATATGGTGTGTGAAAGTCCTCTCAAATGTTTCACTCCTTGTACGTGATGGTGGCCTTTAATGGTATTTTACCTCTTATTTGGGCATGCTGTTTTGTGATGAGGAAATGATTTGACTGGTATGGTGTATTAAGCGATGCACTGTAGGTTCCAAATCCCTTCTAACTTACATTGCGTTTTTCCGATTGCATTCTGCAGTTGGAGAATTCCACAAACAGCGATACTATCATAGTATGTGGCAATAGAATATGAGCGAGAATAACAGAGGCTAGTAATTGTGTAGGTAGCATGGTCGTCTGTAAACATAAAACACCGAAGAGGATTTAAGCTGAAGATTTTGCTACAAGTGGCCTTTTACTCTCTTGTTATTTGAGAAAGAAACTTGACTTGGAAACATACTCTAATTTTCGATGATATGTTACAGTTGATGCAGATAATTCAGTCGTGAATTTGTTGCACTTTTCCTTCTTTCTGTGCATGTAGTTGTATGCTTGAAAGTAGAGTTGCTGGAAATCTTCCTGAATACTGTCCCGTAAATCAAGAGCTATAATTATTTGGCTCGAAAATTGAATTTTTTGCTTTTGAACTTTAGTTTGGCATGTAAAAGAGTACTGATGATTATTGAGTGTTTTTGACAACAATGATAAAATTCAGGTAAAATTCTTCTCTCACTATCTTTGCATGGGAGGGGTGAGGAAATGTCTGCTGACCATCTTTTGTCAATGCATCCACATGATGGAAGTAATAATAAAGATACTGAAGTCAGAGATCACTCCGTTTCTTCTGAAGATGCTGTTTGCAGCACAGCCACAGCTAAGAAGACTTCTGAAGGGAAACATCTTATGAAGGCCATTGCTGGTCGGTTTGAGAAGATTTTCCATAAGCACGAGGAAGTATCTGAGGCTGAGGTTTCCTCTGAGGTCTCAACCAATATATCTACTGATGGAGATTCCGTGGCTGAGCTTGCCGCAGACAGTAGCTTTGAAGAGTTATTAGAAATGATGCAGCTGAAGAATGAGGAAAACGACGTTCCAGAGAATCTACCGGGTGGCGTTCTTTTGGATCAGATGTATGTAGTATCACCTGAAGGTCTTAACATGCTAATATTCGCTCCTAGTTCCCAATTACAGGAAAATCTAGCAGAGATTAATGGAACAACAGATTTTCATGAGGGACCCTGGAAATGGAAATCAGCAGAGAGATCATGTCTAACTCGAGTGGTTACATATACTAAAGGAGCAACCAAATTAGTTAAGGCTGTCAAAGCTACTGAAGAGCAAACTTATCTGAGAGCCAACGGTAAAGAATTTGTTGTCCTTGTGGATGTTAGTACTCCTGAAGTTCCTTATGGAAGCACGTTCAAGGTTGATTTACTTTACAAGATAACACCCGGGCAGGAGCTATCCAATGGAGAGGAATCGGCCCATCTTGTCGTGTCTTGGACAGTTAACTTCCACCAGAGTACTATGATGAAAGGTGTGATTGAAGGGGGAGTGAAGCAAGGATTGAGGGAGAGCTTTGATCAGTTATCAAGCTTGCTCTCCAACAAACTTAAAGTGATCAATCCTGAAGCCATTTTAGATAAGGAACATACAGTTGCAAATTTGCTGGCTGAGCACCAGTCGGACTGGAAAGCTTCAGTTGCGTACTTCTTTAATTTAACAGTGATTTCATTTTTTTTTATGGTTCTTTATGTTGGTGTTCATATCTGGAAATGTGGAGAAAGCAAGCTTCAAAGCTTAGAATTTGATGGTCTTGACTTGCCTGATAGTATCGGGGAAATAATCACAAGTGGAATTATAGTAATCCAACTGCAACGTGTTTTTAACATGCTGTCACATTTTGTACAAGCGAGGCTAGAGAAAGGTAATCAGTTTTTTATATCTCCAACATATGTAACATTACTGGCCTCTTGATTTGAAGTTCTTTTATTGACAGGGAGGGATCAAGGAGTCAAAGCGCAAGGTGATGGCTGGGTGCTTACGATCGCTTTGATAGAGGCTGCAAGCCTAGCTTCTTTAGATTCAGCTGAGTTTCCAGACCCTTATGTGGTTTTCACTTGTAATGGTAAAACAAGGACGAGTTCTGTAAAGCTGCAAACTGTTGATCCTCAATGGAATGGTTCGATGCATTTTCTTTTCCTCTTCGTTTAATTTAATTAATGGATATGTTGCAATGAGGTATCTTGATTAAGATGTTTAATGCAGAAATTTTGGAGTTTGATGCCTCAGAACCACCTTCAGTGCTGGATGTTGAAGTTTTTGACTTTGATGGTCCATTTGATCAAGATATCTCTCTCGGCCATGCTGAAATCAATTTCCTTAAGCACACATCTACGGAATTGGCAGACGTTTGGGTTCCCCTTCAAGGAAAACTTGCTCAGTCGTCTCAGGCAAAGCTGCATTTAAGGATCTTCCTGGACAATAGCAATGGGGTGGAAACTATTAGAGACTACTTAAGCAAGATGGAAAAGGAAGTGGGCAAGAAGGTACTTGAGTTTATTTCTCATTTAGTTTGCTTTAGGCGTTTCAGTTTCAGATTGTTGATTATATAACTTGTGCATGGCAGTTGAACCTTCGATCGCCCCACAAGAATTCAGCTTTCCAAAAGGTTTTTGGATTGCCCCCAGAAGAATTTCTAATTAGTGACTTCTCTTGTTCCCTAAAACGAAAGTTGCCATTGCAGGTAAAAACTTTGCATTTGGTGTCCACTAAATTTATTTGTCTTCACTGTAGCATGAATCCTTCTTGTAAGCGTACTTAGAAAAATAGTTGCTGCAGGATAATTTCTTGTGGGGACTTTTGTTGTTCAAAGGAAAAAGAGATTTGAAATTCCGTTTTGATATCAGTTTTAGGATTGTGACATAACTTCAGCTGTATTCATTCAGTTGTATTGCTTGATCACTTCAGTTGTATTCGTTGCAAGGTTTTTTGAGCCTAAATATTAGAAGTGAAGCTCAGTGAAGGTGTCCGATTCTTTGGTTCCTGTGTTAAATTGATTTTGGAAAATTTGTGAGGGCTTTCTCGTCAATAATCTTTTGAATAATAATTCACAAAATGAGGATGTCTGGTTTTAATTGGTTTCAAGATAGGTGGGGATAATCTTTATAAAGTATGTTTCCGTCGAGTGGAACTTTCTGCACGCCCCATTGTCTTCATTAGAGCTGCCACTTTCATTTAGCTGCTTCTGTTTTGTGCAAGAATTAGAGTTTAGTCTAAAGCATATTCTTCTTGCTCAGGGTCGGCTCTTTCTGTCGGCAAGAATCATCGGTTTCTATGCTAATTTTTTTGGACACAAGACAAAATTCTTCTTTTTATGGGAAGATATTGATGATATTCAGGAGCTTCCTCCATCCTTGGGAACCGTCGGAAGCCCTTCACTTGTCATTATATTGGGCAAGGGTCGTGGTATCGATGCTAGGCATGGTGCCCGGTGTATGGATGAAGAAGGCAGACTACATTTTTGTTTCCATTCCTTTGTCTCGTATAGTGTTGCTAGCAGGTAATGGCGGTGCAATATATGCTAGCTTAGTTTTGTCATGAAATGTTCTGACACTTCATTTTCTATAATAAGAATTGGCTCTAGTCATATATCATTAACTATGCATTCCAGGGGATTTTGACATAATGATTGGCAGGACTATTTTGGCGCTCTGGAGAACAAGAACATTACCTCCTGAACAAAGGGCGCAGGTTGCTGAAGAAAATCAAGATAGGGATGAAAAAGAAACTCTGGTTGAAGAAACTGGATCTAGTTTGACAGTGCAAGATGCAAAATTGACCAAGGTGTTAACGGTGGAAGTTCCTTTGAATGTAAGTTGCTCAGAAATTGTTTTCACCTGTGAACGCTGTTCTCCTAGTATCATGTGCTTTTTTCAAATGCCATTTTCTCATTCATCAGCGTCCAGTGAGGTATATATCATTATGCATTCTTTTGGTTGTTTACTTGTACCAGTGAATTCGTAGTAAGAAAAACATTTTACTTCACCGTAAGCATTCCATAAGCAGTCTGAGCCAGAAAAATGAATAATCCAATGGTATCTGACCTGATCAATATCTACCTAGGAAAAACATTTTCATCCAAAATACTCGGTGTCTTTAGAAGAAACAAGTGGTATAGGCCTACTTTGGGAGCCAGTTACATTGCATTTCATATTTAACCTGCTCACTCATGCCTACCTTTCTGCCTTTCTTTCTCTCCAAACAAACGATGATAAGTTGTCAATGCAACAGATAAGATTGTTGATGCAGAGGTTTGATGGTGAAGAATTTGAGTACAATGTAATGAGGAACTCTGGCTGCCTGAATTACATCACAACTCCATGGGAGAGTGTGACAGCTGAAGAATTTGAAAGGCGTGTGTCTTACAAATTTGATCGCAGAGTTTCAGTATTTGGAGGTGATGTTACTTGCACACAGCGAAAAATTCCAATTAAGAATGGTAGTGGTTGGCTTATCGATGAGATCATGACTCTTCATGATGTGCCATTCAGCGACTACTTTCGAGTAAGCACTTCTTTTAATAGGACTAAAAACATTTGGATTATGTTCTTGGGAAATGATGAAGCCTTGATAACTGACATTCACTATTTTTTTGTCCAATTTTAGGTGAAGTTAAGATACCAGGTGGAGGATTCTACTGTTTCGCAAGGGATGTGTGTTTACGAAGTGTATGTTGGAGTGGCGTGGCTGAAAAGCACCAAGTTTGAGGAGTGAGTGACTCGAAACGTGACAGGAAAGCTTACGAAATGGTCAAGGGAGCTGCTACAGTTAATTCAGCGGGAAATTTTGGTTGCAAGTACGCAGGAGTGACCGTCATTATCTTGATCGGGACCGAATCTCTGGATATTCGCATGTGCTCTGGGCGATACATCTTTCGTACTTGAGGTATGAAACTATCTCGATTCAGAACTTTTAATACATTCTGCTATCTGTGTTTATGCAAAACTGATTGATATTTCACTGAATGCTAAGGACTGCCGAGGATTTACTTCTGTGGAAGTTTTTAGTTCATCTAGTACTGGTAGATGATTGGAGAAATGGGCTTGTGGCAGAAATTTGACATGTTCTCTTTTGGATTATGTTTATTCCGCAGAAAGGCAGATTGAGTTGCACAATAAGAATACGCATGGAGGAATTTGACCCTCTGTGAAGGCTTCCGCAAAGTGAAAATTCCGCAGAATGTTTCTGAGTTCCAGATTACACCGCAATTAACAAAAGGAAGTGATTGTAGCTGCTGACAATAGGTATAGATTGGCCAATCACTTTTGTCGGTCGTTGTTTTGATTAGCTAATTGATATTTCAAACGCACAGGATGTTTGTATTGATATATGGATGAGTATAAAAGGAGTACGAGGAATCCAGTTCATCACAAGGAATTAAATTAAGAATATGTCCCAACTATCCTCATCTATTCTATTACCGACGAAGAGTAAACTTACTGACAATGAGAAAGTTTCGTAATTTCTACTAATGTGCTATCCGTATATTGATGCGTGTGTTGACAATCACAGGTTCAGGAATTGAGGGTTTGTTTGCCACCAAGCAGGTAGAAATGAGGGAAAACGCTCTATTTTTGTTTTTGTTCTACTGTAGCTAGGTATCCAAATTTGTGAATTTGAAAATTTGATCTTGCAATTAAAATAATTCTGGCCTGTATCCAATTCTTAAAGAAAGGAACGGACTGCAATCTTATGTTACTATTAGGTTTTCTTACAAGAGATGGAGTTGCTCGAAATTTTAGGTACAACGTACTGAATATTTTTTATAGAAAAAAAGATAATGAAATAACTGAAGGAAAAAAACAACAAAATTCATTTGAAGGAAACATTGCCTTTTCATCTTGGGAAAAAAATGCAAAAATGACCCTTGAAATTGAGAAAGTGCAGGAATGAACTCGTAAAATCTGAAAGTGCAGAAATAACCTTATCTTTTAGTCAAAATGTACAGTTTTACCCATTTGGCCAATTTTTGGCATTGACCAATGTAAGTCCGGCGTTACTAATAATGAAAAGACAAAAATATCTCTCTTAATAAAAACCCTACACTAAAAATATATAATGGCCATCATACCCTAAGCATCTTCTTCAACCCTAAACCATAAGCTGCTTCTCCAACTTCAAACTCCCTATACCCCGCCGCCGCCACCGATACAAAAAATCGGAATGCCCAGACCCTTTACTTTGATTCCCGATCCAAAGATCTGCAAAATCGGACTGACCAGAGATAACACAATTTCATGGACATAAAACCAAGGCCACAAATATCTACAAGAAGAAAATAAACCCAAATTAAAAACCCTGTTTCTGAAAATATAGCGAGAGACACATAAAAGGTAGCATAAATAGATAAAACAGAGAGAGCACCGTTGCCACCGATCTGCAAAATTGGACTGACCAGAGATAACACAATTTCATGGACATAAAACCAAGGCCACAAATCTCTAAAAGAAGAAAATAAATCCAAATTGAAAGCCCAGTTTATGAAAATATAACAGGAGGCTCAAAAAAAGTAGCAGAAATAGGCAAAAAGAGAGAGCGGCACCGCCAACGAGCGCCTCCTATCCAGAGCCTCTGCCTATGCCCTGCCACAACCCCACCCCCACCCGCTCCACCGCCAAGCCTCCGCCGCCTGCCGGAACCACCCCCACCAGTAAGCCGGAGAACCTCCGTTACTCTAAACCCTTTCCAATCGAGAAACCCTCCCTTCTTTTCTTTCCCTTCCTCACACCAAACCCTTTTCCCCATTCTTAAAACCCGAAACCCTTTTGTTGGAAGTCATGGATTTTTCAGATATAGCCAAGAAGCTGGGCATATTGCAGAACAAACACGTGGTCCACAAAGATGCCGAACTTTGATGCCTCACTGACATCTAGTTCGATTCCTCCACCATCCGCGTCGATCTGACTCAGAAGTCGACTCAAGAACCCATCGAACTAGAAGGACAAAACAGCATGGACGATTAACAGAAAGAGATGAAGGCAAGATGGGGAAAGAGATGAGAAGTGATGGTGGTGGGTTAAGAAAAGTGATGAGGATAGTGGTGGGTTAAGGAAAGCGATGAAGACAGTGGTGGGTTAAGGAAAGCGATGAGGACGGTGGTGGTAGCCGATTAACGGTGGTGAAATGGTGATAGAAGGAGATAAAGAAGTGTTGGTATAATGGGGTTTGTCTATTGGAAAGGGAAAGAAAGAATGGGAAAGATGATAAAAGGACGAAGGAAGGGAGGGTAAAACTGTCTTTTACCATATTTAATTTTTGATTTTTTACCAAAAGGGTACAATGGTCATTTCAATGATTTCTGGCCAATTTGACCGTTGAAATATTGGTCATCGAAATCCAGGGCTATTTCTACATTTTTAGATTTTACAATGTCATTCCTACACTTTCAGCTAAGAATTTTAAAGAAACTCATTGTAGCCCAGGTAGCAAGCCCATGTGTTTTGGGCTTCCAATACAATAGAAATTTCAATAATTTAAAATCCACCAATTTCCTTTATCTCTCCATTTCTCAATATCTCTCTCAGCAAAGCCTTCGAATCTGAAGAGGCCGGCGGGAACACATACTACCGGTAAATTCCCGCCTCCGGTTTCAACCTTCTCGTGCGAACAATTCTATGTTTACTTATCGTATATATTTTATTTTTTGATTATTTTTTATCGCCAGCACCTATACGTACTACGAATTCGGACCTGTATCCAGATCTCATCTTCTGTAGCTCGTACAATTGTGTTTGTCGATTCGAAGTTATTAGAAGGAATTTGAAAATGACGGAACATAAATAATTTATAATTTAACCATTTCATGCTTTTCATTGCACTTTGCGGATTTTACGATTTGGTTTATTGTTAATCTGGCCGTTTGCAAAATTATCGATCTTTTGTAAAATTATTTATGTACTGTGTTAGTGGGAATAATTTAACATAGTTGTTTATCGGCTAGGGCGAGATGGCAATGGTGGACGAGCCGCTGTACCCAATAGCTGTGCTAATTGATGAGCTTAAGGACGATGACATTCAGCTGAGGCTCAATTCTATACGTAGGCTGAATACGATCGCGCGTGCCCTTGGGGAAGAGAGGACGCGGAAGGAGCTTATTCCTTTTCTTAGTGAGAACAATGATGATGATGATGAGGT